>JANBXA010000202.1:5652500-6127500 GCA_030556225.1 Cricetiscus sungorus | reverse complement strand
CAAAATACTATCTTATAATGTAGCATTAATTTTGACTCACATTCTACCCTAATGTGGTATCAAGTACAACAGCCTAGGGTTACATAATTTTGACAGGAAAATTAAAAATCAGAAATTAAATCTGGATCTGTGCAAATGGCTCAGTAGATAAAACACTCATTACACAATGTTGAATATAGGGGTTCAGATCTCCAAGAAGCCACCCATGTAATAATACTAAATGCAGAAGGGGTACATCTGCAATCCCAACCCAACATGCCTATGGCAATAGGGAGGCAGAAACAGGTGAGCAGCTCCTATCTCATTGGCTACCCATTAGGGGGCACACAACAGTAAAAAAGAGGGGAGCAGAAGTGGAAAGTGAGGTTTGGTACCTGAAGATGGACTCTGACTTCCACACACATGTCATTACACAGGAGCCTTAACTCAAATGCACACACCACGAACAAACACACACACACAGTGATTAGATAGATGTGAACAGGCTTGTGGGCTACTTTAGAAGTGTTTGGCATCTTGCTTTGGGAGTACATCCTCTCCTGAGAAGTTTGAGAATAGTATTCCATCCTTGCTGTATAGCACTTCATCATCTCCTTCAGAATTGAGAGGCCTTTCCCCCGTGTTTCTTTCTGCATCTGATTGTTCTTTATGTAGCCCAGAAGGGCAGAGAGAGTTGTCACTGCCCTCCTAAGAAGACACCAAAGCAATGACAGAAGCACCCATGACTTCTGGTGAAGCAAAGGCTCCTGTCAGAATACTGGTGGCTTCCTGACCTATGGGAAAGGCTACTCAGAGGAAAGAGAAACAATGTTCACACAATATTCAATTTCCCTGTAAGAATGTTGTCTTCTCCAGCTGTTGAACAAAACTTCTGCTACACTAGCATGAAATATGAGCCAAAATTAGTGTTAAATCATGTGCTGTTAGAACACACACACGAAACTAATACATGTACATAAAAATATGCACATATCTTCCCTACAGGAAATCAACAAAACATTCACTTTATCTTCAGAATAGCACTTAACCATATTTAATCCCAGAACAGAGCATAGATGAGTTACCCAAGCCTTGGGCTTTGTTGTTAGGGTTGCCTTATGATAGACAATTAAACAAAAAATAATTTCAAAAGCATGAATCTGCTCTCCTCTACCATGAACAGGAGACCACTTCGACTTGTCTAAGAGCTCCGCCTTTCTTTGGAATAGCACTTTAACATTTCAGCGGGCTTTCCTGTGAATAACAGTGCCACATGTGTGGCTTTAGCAAGAGCATGGACATCTCAATATTTTTGGGTCTCACCTTGTGAAGTCTGTCATCTCCATCATGATCATACACATCTGCTTGGCCAGCACAATGATGTCATTGCCGCTGTCATCCCACTTGGCCACCTCAGCATCCAGCTTGCTTTTTTCTTGGTGGAAAATCTCCACCTGCTCAGCTATTTTTGCTTTCTCCTCCTGTGGTAGTTGTGCCATGATGGCCTGTGTGGGTTACAAGGGGAGAAACATGACTGCTGGTGATGAAGGAATTAAGAATTGCTTGTTAACACACCATTTCCTGTGGATGGCAGAGCAAGACTGGCAAGGCTTATAGGACACCCCATCGTCCTAGAAGGCACAATTCTTCTCCATTGCAGCCAGGCCAAGAGGAAGGGGTGGCCAGTTCCTCCAGTTCCCTGCCCCCCTTCATTATATAATTGATACAGAGATATCCAAAAGTGCAGGCACATTGACAGTAGCAGAACTTCCCTGTCTCTTTGATGGCATATGTTTGTTCAAAAGAGGCTATTCTTGACAATTTTTATATTTGGTCTCAGGAAACTTTCACCAGATGAAAGAATACACCTCTTTCAACACTGAAAGCTATTCGGAGAAGGGAAAAAGAAAAAAATCCTTCTGTTGCTGGGAAGGAAAGGAATTTTAAACAATATTTGAGTTGAGCATCCAAGTAGAGTGGGATGGAAAGACCTTTATTTTGAGTAAAAATGAAGACAACAATTGAAAACTGACATACAAACACGAAAATTATTATTTAGGGGATAGTGTCCTCCATGTTAGCCTTCTGCCCTCATCTTCCTGTATGACTATGGCTCTTTGGAGAGCATTTGAATACATGCAGGCATTGAAATGGAAGTCCAGACTGCTATCCCATATTCAAGATGCTTACACAGAAAACATTTAGACTTGGGAGCACGTCCCTAACCAAAAATTCCAAGATACTGAGAAAATTTTAAAAAAAAAAATGTTGAACTTAACATCAATATCCTGTGTGTTTCGAGTGTCAGAGCAATTGGGTGCTCAGATTTTCAGAGACTGGGGCTGCTGGAGTTGAACAAGACTAGAAAGCAAAGGTTGATTTGCAGAAGATGCTGGGTAAGGGAATGTGGAAGAAAGTGAAGAAGTCTTCTTGCTGCTTCACAGACTCTTGATTTGCAAATTTGCTGATTCTTTTAAATATATTTGTAAACCCCAAATCAATACTTGAAGCATTTCTCCAGTCACTTGCAAATGATGCAAGAGGCACAAAACTCTGAGTCACCAATGTGTGCATCCCCAGATGATGCTGAAGAAAGTCATTCTCTGCCTTCAATCAGCTCTCCAACTGGAAAACGTGTCTGTTTTTCTTTCCACTTAGTGCTACATTTTTCATATCTTTGTGCTGTTTGTAGTGGTGATACCCACATGCAAAAATAGTTCCTAGGGATGGTGTCAAGTACAAGAAGGCTATTATTTGTCTGTTGAAAAAAAATACATGAGCTAGATGGAGTCATGCATTAGTGTTGTTTGCCTTGTTTCAATGTCACTGATCAACAATATAAAGTATTTGTACAGAAACACTCTTGAAATATGGTGATGTGTTGATCAGGTGAAGAAAACATGTTGTAATTTACATATCATTGTTAATCTCCTACAAGCAAGAATTAGGTAATTGCTTATTTAAATATTCATGAGTGACTTATAGAACATAAGTACTATAAGACTCAAACGTGTCGTTTAACACCATTTTTTTGTAGCAAGTTCCAAGTGAAATGTTTGTCCTCACTGTGTGACATTCTCCCATGACCACCTGAAAGATGATCCACAGAACTGGCCTTGGGATGGCTCTTTAGCTTCTTGGTTCTGGGATACATGAATTCTCCAAAGAGAGACCAAAGCTGTGTGATTGGGGGATCTAATATTTGTAACATGAGCAATTGAAGTTATTTGAAATGCCTGTTTAGGCCACAGAAAGAAGTGAAAGGAAGTTGTTCCTGTTAGCTCCATCTGCTCAGTTGATGCAGCCTAAAGTCCTCTGGCTAAGTAGATTCTGAGTTGAAGAACTACCTGAATTATATTGGACTGTAAGCATGCTGTGGGGGGGGGTCATGTGGATAATTGATGTAGGAAGGTCCAAGCAAGTGTGGGTGACATTATCCCTAGCTAAGTGGTTCAGACTGGATAAGAGAACTATCTGAGCATAAGCCTGTTAAAGGACCAACTAGCAAGCAGCCTCTTTCATGGCTTTCGCTGTACTTAGTCATGGAGTGAGTTTATTGGTCACATAACGCAAGTGAAGAATAGCAAACAGGACTGCCTCCAAGTCCCTGCCATGAATTCCCTCAGTGATGGGATGGGCTGTGATCAGAAGTTGTAAGCCAAATAAACCTTTCCCTCCCTTCAGGTGCCATTAGCCAGTGTTTTATCACAACATCATAAAGAAAATTAGAGCCAACATTGTGCTATGTGTACACTATTCTAGCATTATTTTCTGTCATTAGTTTGCTTTCTATTTACCCTTATTATAGTAAAAACAAAGAACTTGTAGGCCCAGGGCTTGAGTGACTATAGATAAATATAATATACATATAGTTTTTTGCAAACATACATGTTTCTGACATTTATGTGTACCAAATAATTTAATTTGTGTAACTATTTTAACACAATTATTCACATTTAATAACGATAGTACCAAGACCCAGGTAGATTAATTAAATTCCTAATATGAGACAACGTATAATGTGCAGAATGAAAACTCAACCAACACAATAGGCCAACAATGATCTTCACAACTGTATACCAGAACATCACCATAAGCCATATACAATTTGTATGAAGTCCTCAGCCCAGTGGTGCAAAGGCAGTTGTAAGCTCAATTCTGCCTACCAAGTCATGCACCCTCATGCTAAAGTCCCACAGGCTAAAGAAATGTTAGCTTGGAATCTTGGGAACCGGGATGGTGTACCTTCTTACAGACTCACACCCAGTAAACTTTCATGTCTGCCTACATGACATTTTAGAGAGTGTGTATGCATTCAAACTCACTTTAATGTATGCTGAAATACAGGATGGGTTTCTATGTTTGCATAAAGTAGAATCAAGACTGATAGAAGTATGCTAATTAAAATATTTAACATTCCACGTTTGGAAACATTTTAAAGTACTTCTACAAATTTGAGATTCATAGTATACTGGTACACAAAGAGCCTTGATAAACTTTTATTTGTAGTTCCATGCTAAAAAGATCTTAAACTTATTTGGCTTCAGCTGACAGAAATCAAATATGTACTTTTTTTGTTTCCTGAAGTACTCTATCTCCTTGATTCCCCCAGCTTCTTCACACAAAAGAGATACTTGTGTTTTATTTAGGCAGCACAAATCCTAGGGACCATTATTGAATTTGTTCACTGGCTGCCTCTCTATTAAAAAAAAAAAAAAAAAAAAACCAAGCAGGACCTAGCAGACTGCAGACTGTACATTCAGGGCCCAAGTGGGAAACAATATACTAAATTTCATCCAAAAAACAGCAAATGTGTGCATTGGAGGGTGGATGAGGGTGGACATCTTTCTGTCAACTATAAATTTGAATTTCCTTTGTTTAAATTAGCATTTAAATATCATTGGCCTTGGTTTTGTTTCTAATTTTGTTTTGTTGTTGTTGTTGTTGTTTGTTTGTTTTTTGTTTTTTGTTTTCTTTTTAAGACAGGTCTTACTATGTATGCCTGGCTAGGTTGGAGCTCACTGTGCTGACCAGGCTGTACTTGAACTCACAAAGATTATTGCCTCTGCCTCTCCAGTGCAGGAACTGAAATTATGTGCACCATACCTGACAGTCTAATTGTGGTAAGCAATTTATTTTATTTTGCTGTTAATTATTTGTATGTATGTGTCCGGGTGCAGCTTTCGTTTTACAGAAGTTCCTCCAGAGGTCAGGGATGGTATTGGGTCTCTCTGAGTCTACAGTTCCTGAAGCTTGTGTACATCCAACATGGGTGTGGGAAACTGAGCTCAAGTCCTCTGGAAGAGGAGCAAATATTCTTAACGGAGTTTCCATTTTTCCGGCCCCTTGTTCTTTGATTTACATTGCTGCCCCATCTCTGACTCCCAGAACTGCTTGCCAAAAGTACAGCCCTTGACTTCTAGCTCAGAACAGAAGCTCAGTGTCCTCTGACAGATTGCTTGGACATCTTCCTGCTCAAAGCATCAATATTACTCAAGAGAAGTCACCAGAAATGACAGGCATTTTCTCAGGACACATTCCAGAGAAAAGACCGCCCCCCTTCAAAGCAGATTTGCAAGGGAGGGAGGTGTTATTTTGACTGGAGGGGTGCTGGATCCGCATAATGCATTTAATGGGGTGTGACTGGAGTGCAAGTGTCATTGCATTTGCCTCTGCTGCTGTGAAGATGTCGATGAGCTCAAGGCTTTTCTTGAATATTCTTAAAATGCTCTTGGCTTTTAAAAATTCATTATTGACCTTTCCTGAAACTGGAATTTAAAAAAAGGTTATCTATAAACAGTAGATCACAACTGCAAAATTTGCAAGTTAATCAAATTAAAATTCAACACATGAGTTTTAATTAGGTCTTATCAATGTAACTCAGCATTTTGAAATGTTAACACATTAAAGCCATTCTAGGTAGAAAAAGAAATAGAAGGCTGGCTACATTAAAACCAAATTCAATGTAAAATATATAACATATAATTGTTCATTCTTTCAAACTAGGGCAACATGAGAAAAATTATTTCCATGGCCAGGGGGAAAGACGACGATCATCTTTCCTGTCCCTGTGATATGATCACCAGAAGCTCCTGCTGGTTTCTGTAACCTCAATCCATACCACACACACACACACACACACACACACACACACACACACACACACACACACACACACACACACAGTTCCCCAGGCTGTACATCTGGCTGATGTGGGGTCCAAACTGAGACCATCAGAGCCCAGAATCCACAAGGACCATTGTCCCAGGTTCCCTTTCCTTGTTCTGGACAATTATTTTTTTTTGTAATTAATAAATTCTTCCTATTGAGTTCAAAGTGCATGTACTGATATAAAGTAGCAGCCATTCGAAGGGATCAAAACTCTTCTTCAATCTGAATTTCCCGGTATGTGTCCCCGTGTCCATCTTTAAAATGCAAGAGCCCCTGAACGGGCAAGAATCACTTTCTGAGGCAAAGAACAGAATTCATTACAAGGGCTGCAAGTGCAAGAAAATGTAGGGAAGGGGTGAAAACTGAAGGGGATATTTCTCTTCACTTGACTTTAAAGCTGATTAATCAATGTAAATAGTAAGCAGCTGAGTACTTTGACCTGCAGTCTTACTATTTGAATGGGAAAGCAGATATTCCTTTCAATGATGCAAGCAAACCCTCCCATGATACTACTTGCTTGAATGATCCAGTTTTTCAATGTTGAATCATCTGGTTGGGAAGCTACCAAAGACACTGCCATTTTCATCACGGTGGAACAATATATACAGTGATGTAGGACAAAATCTGGAAAATGTTTAGTAATGCAGCTCCTCTAATGTCACTATGGCATAGAAATCTAGGTCTGTCTCTGTGACAGTAACCTTTAATTATCAGCCCGGCATACCTATCATTATTTGGGAAAAGGTTTCTCAGTGAGGGACTGTCTAGTTGTTAGTTCGAATTGGTCTGTGTGAATGCTTCCTTGTATTCATTGAGAAGGCAAGGCCCAGCCTCAAAGTGGGCAGCACCTGGTTTTGGGACCCGGACTGTAGAAGAGTATAGAAGCTGGGTGGTCACTAGACATGTATACATTTATTTCCTCTCTGCTCTTGACTGTGGATGGGACTAATTACTTTAGTGTCCTGCCTTAGCTATCACACAAAGTTTGAGCTGTCTCTTAGAATAGTGACTTAAAAGATACCCTTTCCCCTCTAAGTTGTTGCATTTTGTCAAGTATTTTCTCATAGTAACAGAAGGGAAACTAGGAGAGAAAGTGATACCAAGAGTGGAGTTCAAACTTGTCCTCTGACATACACAGTGATTGTAGGTGCCACATGCACATACTATAACCATACCTGACATACACAGTGAGTGTAGGTGCCAGTACACATGCACATACTATAACCATACCTATGCACAGCCCTGTGAACGCTGAACCAAAGCAGCAGAAAATGCCATATAAAATAAGATCATCTATGTGACATTTGAGCACAATGTTGGAAGAAGGTTCTAAAAGTTAATTTAACCTCCTTCTATTTGTCATTTTCATAGAGTAATAGTTTTCTGAATAAAAACAAAACAAAAATACTGCCATTGTCAGTAAAAAATTCTTGGAAGACCCCACACCTGTGTCAAACACAAATCTTTCTTCCATCACAGTTCTGAAGGAAGTCAAGCGATGTCAATCCAAAATTCAATCATCTATCACCTTAGCCATTTGATATGCCCTGTCATTCCCTACTTAGTAGCCACAATTCTATCTTCGTGGTTGAAGCTGACATAAGAACTAAAGCTGCTGGCTGCAAGTTAATTTATAACATGGGACAGACCTTCAAGACAAATTAGCAAGTGGCAGATAAGACAACCTGGTGATTGTCTTGGAACTTGATCATATTTCACTTGAAAATAGACATGAGAATGAGGAAATTATGATCCAAAGCAACCATGTAAATTTTTTTTCTATCATCACTGACTTGATGTCTAATGCAAAAAATAAAGTGTGAAAGAGAAATATAGCCAGAGTCTAATCTTGTTGAATGGGAACTATTCAGGCCATCTTCACACGTTGGCAATCTCAAAGCAAGATAAGGCTTACATAATGTATCTTATTCCTTGAAGGCACAAATCACTGGTACCAAAGCTAGAGTCAGTCAATAATATCAACTTGGAATTGATTAGTGTTTGGATGAATTATTCAAACTTGTCCTTTGTCATAGACACACACACAAAAAATGCTTACTTAATTGTAAAGATGAATTGGCTTGATTAATTAGTTTGGTGATATGCCAACAGACAAAATATTCTTGCTTAACAACCTTCCAAATTTTAAATGTTTTAGGCAAGATTGAAGAATCTGTGGGGAATTTTCAGTGGAGGTTCTATGCCCTTTCATACACTTTGATGTCACTATCCTATGGTCAGAAGGAGGATAATGATCAGAGCTAGACTTTATTGAGCATCTACTATAAGGCAACTGGTGTACTATATTACATAAAGATCAAGTAATCCTCAAAAGAATGCTGCTAAGGAAGTCTATGGTCCACATCTGACAAATAATGCATAGTTCTCAAAGTGCTACTAGCATTAGCTTTTATATATCAAAATCAAAGTTGTGTGAAATCAAGGCCAGTGTGTTTTCTGTCAGTAAAGGCCTTGTCCACACTAGGCAAGCTTTCTACCAGTGGGCAACACCCATAGTCCCTGGCTATTGGCACAGGGTTTTACTATTTGGCTAGGGCTACTCTTGACTCACAATTCTCTTCCTCTAAAAATTTAATTTGTGTGCCACTATGTCATATACCATTGTGTCAGTGGTGTCTGAAGTATTACCTCTGTGTTTCTACCAACCTGCATGTGTATGTTCTCATTCATTTGACTTTAGAACAAAGATATTGAGGTCGATAGTATATTAGGGAAACTGGGTTTTAGGTACATTCATTTTGAATACCATTCTTTTTATTTTAGTCCTCTTAATTTCAGCATCTTAACTTGTCTGTTTTCTACTTTGCTTTCACAATTCTTATTTTTGGCCCAGCTGTGGGATGTTCATTGTGCTACTTGTGCTATGAACCAGGCCACCAAGTGTTCATGTGCTTGACAAATCTATTATATTTTGGTGCTTGATTCATTCCTTAAACTCAAAACTCATGAGTGTTTGTGGAACTTCTTTCTATCATTTAGCAAAAGACTTGGCTATGGGAACTGGTAGGCATAAGAGAGAAACAAAAATTTTTAATACCCTTGAGTCAATGTTATCTCTGCTGTCATATTTACCCAAGACTAAGAAGCAATTATCAACTCAGAACTCTAATTGTTCATTTGCTGGAAGGGTTAAAAGGAATTGGAAATGGTGATGGTTGCTACCACCACAAACAATATGCCTTGCCACAGACCACCCAAGTAATAGCCCAAACTTCTGAACCAAACACATCTGGGCTCACAACACCAGTAATTCAGAAATTGCCTGAAGTCACTTATGTGAGTTTCTCTCCTGGGCAGTTGTCTAAAGTGGTGAATGTTCACTTACCCGTGCACTCTGTCCAGCAATGAGCTGGTCATCCTCGGTCTGAACACTTGTCCGACTACGCACATCATAATCTTCTTGCTCAAAGTCAGAATCATCTTCAAGCTCTTCTGGAGTCTAAATAATAATATAAGAAAGAGAAAATTAGTTCACCCTTACACACATATTTCATTTCAAAGTCTAAAAAAGCCTCAAAGAAAAGAGTTTACAAATTCTTACATGTAGTGTAACTACCTGTGTTCATATCATCTTCAAACACATGGGAACCCTTTGACTGAAGAATGGATAAAGGTGATGTTGTACATTTACACAATGGAGTATCACTCAGTTGTTAAAAACAATGACATCATGAAATTCAAAGGTAAATGAATGGAATTAGAAATAAAAATCATCCTGGGTCAGGTAACCCAGAACCAGAAAGATAAATACGGTATGTGGGATGTATTCACATATAAATAGAAATTAGCTATAAAGTAAAGGGTAGCCATGCTACAGTTCACAGACCCAGAGAGGCTAGATAAAAATGAGCACCCAAGGAGGACACTCAGATATTTTTGGCGGGGGTGAGGGGTGGGGAATTGAAGAGATTTTTGTGGATGGTCTGAAGGTGGGTGGGAATGGGACATGAGAGGCCAGGTGAGGAGAGAGGGTACTAAAAGAACTAAGTGGAAAAGGGGGACATTTGGGGGGCATAGAGAAATCTGGTATAGGGGAAACTCCCAGCAATCTATAAGGATGACCCCACCTAAGATTCCTAGCAACTGCAGACATGTAGCCTGAACTTATCATCTCTTGTGACCATGCAAGACTTCCAGTAGAGAGATTAGGACAACAACCCAGCCACATAACCTTCAACCTACAGTCTGTCCTGCCTGAGATGTGCTGGGATAAGGATGGCATAGACATTGTGGGAGTGACCAACCAATGACTGGTCTACTGTGATACCCATACCCTGAGAATGAGCCCACCACTGACAGTGCCTGGAGTAGGGGAACCCAGAGGCTAGATGGCCCAGAGACCTAGGATAGAACCAAACATAACTGGAGTAAAACATGTCAATATAGTGTTGCCCAACAATATTCTGCTATACTCATAGATAGCAGAAAAGTCATCAGAGAGGCTTCAACTAGCAACTGGTGGAAATAGATGCAGAGTCCCACAGGCAAACATTAGGCTGAGTAAGGGGAATCCTGTTAAAGAGAGGTAATTTAAGACCCAGAGGAGTTGAGGACATCACAAGGAAACTCACAGCATCAACTAACCTCTACTAATAGAGGCTCACAGAGACTGGACTGACAACCAGGAAGCCTGCATGGGACTGATCAAGGACCTCTGCAAATTTGTGACAGCTGTGTAACGTGGTCTTCTTGTGACTCCTAGCAGTGGGAGCAGGGGCTGTCTCTGACTCTTTTATTGGCTTTTGGAACCCCATTACTCATACTTGGTTGCCTTGCCTAGCCTTAATCTAAGGTGAGATGTTTAGTCTTGCTGAAACTTGATAAACCATGTTTTGTTGACATCCATGGGAGCCCAGCCGTTTTCTTAATAGACAAAGAGGAGAACAGGATGGAAAGAGGAGTGGTCAGGGGGGAGGAGAGGAGTGAGGGGAATTATAACCAGGATGTCCAAATAAATAAATAAATAAATAAGTAAAATTAAAGAAAAAAAAGTGTAACCTTTAGTGTTTTGGTAGAATATTCTATAGATATATTAGATATATTTGATATAATGTCATTTATCTTCTGAGTTTTTCTAATTAGTTTTTGTCTGAGGACATGACTATTGGTAAGAATGGATTGTTGAAGTCACTATCATTATGTTGGTGCCAATTTATGAGTTTTAGATTGATAAGATTTCTTTTGAGAAACTGAGTGACAAAATGCTTAATTCATAAACATTCAGAATGTAATACCTTCTCTGTGGATTTTTCCTTTAATGAATATCACTTCTTATTACAATTGGTTTGAATTTTTCTTATCTGCAGTGTAATAGCTGCATTTTCTTGTTTCCTTGCTAATTTACTATGTATAATTTTCATCCTTTAACCTTAGGTGTTGTCTGGTGGTGGTGGTGAAATGTGTTTGTTAGAAGCAGCAAATAAAACTTCCATTTATTTTATTTCCTCTGACAACAAATGTAAGTTTGACTTCTAACATGAGATGATATCAAATTCAAGCAAGAGGATACTTGTATAACATCCGTGTCTATTTTATGATAGAAATTAATGATCCTCAACAAAATTTGTAGCATGTTTTATCTCTAACATCATTTTTCTTTAATTTAGTTCTTCTTTTCTCAATAAGCAAAATGAGTAATGATCTCTATGCCAGTGACTAGACTCCATGAAATACTATGTTTGCTTACTAAGACATGAGATAGAAACAGTACATTTCAGACTACACATTGAGCCCTTCCTGAGTATAGACCTCTTTGTGGCCCTGAGTATATCATCTGGCCATCTGCTATCTATGAGTTTTAGAACCTTCTCTATAAATTGGTCCTTTTACTGTGGCCACCTTTGAGTGTGTGTGTGTGTGTGTGTGTGTGTGTGTGTGTGTGTGTGTGTGTGTGTAGAGTGTGTGTTGGAGTGTGTGTGTTAGAGTGTGTGTGTTGGAGTGTGTGTGTATGTTAGAGAGAAAGAGAGTGTGTGTGTGTGTGTGTGTGTGTGTGTGTGTGTGCATGTAAACAAATATTACTCTATATATGGACAAGAAAAATCAGGTATGAAAATCAGGTCAGAAAAGTCTATGACTTTGATTTAGTAACAGAAACAAAATTTGGATCTGAGCAACCAAGTATATCTGACCCCAACTGCAAAGGTCTTTGGTTTCTGTTATTTGTTTGTGAATAATAAATGGCACAGAGGTGATAGAGTTAGATTAAGATCATTCCAAATCATTAAAGTCTGTGTTAGAGGTAGATAGGAATGAATCCATAAGCCAACCAATAAAACCCTTCTCCTCCTTATAGGTAGATAACATGTATTAAGGGTTTACCGAAGAGTTTCTTTGAGTGCCACACAAACTAAAAACGGTTTATTCACACTCCTTTGAGGTAGACATTATATTTTCCTTTTGTTGGCTTTTATTTTTCTTTTTTAACCATTTTGCAAGAAGGAGACCAAAGTATAGGAGGTACTGCATCTGCTTGAAGCTTTCTAGATAGGCAATCTGAAGTACAAACTTAAGTCTATCACAAGCTGCACACTAGAAGATGATCCCTCCACGAGGTGATGTGGGTGGTGCACACAATTAAAGGGAGGCTTCTGCTCAGCTTTCCTCTGCCAAATGCCTCTTGCTATGTAGAAGCAATATCTGTCTTTCAGTAGAAATTCCCAGGGGTCCCTCTTTCAATAGAGATATACAAGTGTAGCAACAGTGCCGATGACACCGGTGCTCATTTCCCCGTTTTCATTGTGCTGATTTCCTTGGCATCTCTAGTCTTATTTATCAGGTGCAGTTACTGATGTAGTTACTGATGTAGCCTTGAGATTGGTCAGACAGGCATAAAATGGGGTTGTTCATGCCAGCATTGCATTATGCCCGCTGATTTTCCACGTTTGGGCATAAAAACAAAATCTTGATTTTTCCTTCTCTCTGGCACATGAACCTCATTAACATTCACTCAGTCATCTACAGATGCTCAATTTTGTTTCATAGCAATAGGAAAAGTGGTTCTCGATATTCCTTCTGTCAATTAGCGTAGGGGTGAGAGAGGACCTGGTTTAAATAACTGATAATGTGTTTACCGTGGACAGAAGTGATTTTCTGAGATTGTCCTCACTCTGGAATGGACTGTGAAACAATCGCAGCAAGTTGGTAAATTTTCCTGACAGATGAGATGACAAGATCGCAAGTTCTTTCATCACTACTTCTTACAAGGCACAGAAAAAAATTGGAAAGCCTCACTCAAGAGAAAGAGGCAGCATAAGTGAGGGCCTGTAGGATTGTGCACAAACGCTGGAGTGACCTGGGCATTTAAACAATCATTATAGAGCCAATCGCGAGCCTCACCTAGCAGAGTAAGGCTAATGCTAAATGACTCTGAGATTGATGTGAATGACTATAGCCAGGAAACAAAATTAGAGAGGGAGGGACAAAGAGAGAGAAATTAAAGTAACATTAGCATGAGGGACAGACTATGGGGAGAAGATGGTTTGATTGAAAAAGCCTTTGCCAATCAAACAGGAGTTAGTTTGGAACTCTGGCATCCCCATATCATGGCTTTTGAGGTTTGCTTCACAGGAGGGAATTTATACCTAGGGATGAAAACCTGGCCCCGAAGCCATAACTGGGCATGTTAAAGGCTCTAGAGGAGGACCTCCCACTGTTTCACTAAAGAGTGGAGTTACTAAAACGCATTTTCAATGTTTATGTTTATATCCACAGCCTTATGCTGCTGTCAGTCTCAGCTAGAGAAGGTGGATTTTGCAGTGTAGGGGATGAATCCACAGACCAGTAACTGGCAAACTCCTGAGGATGAAAGACTGTGAGAACTAAGCCTCGAATGGAACCAGCTTTTCCCCATCCAAGGCTTAGGAACATCAAAGAAGAGAGGGTGGGACAAATGTAAGAGCTGGAGGGTGGAGGAAAGTTTTGTGAAAGGCTGTCTTCTGGACGGGGTGGGGCTGTTGCACACAGGAACTCACAGCAGCTATGGTTGTCTACACAACACGTGCACAAGATCAGCCCTTAAAGGGAGAAGGATTCCCAAGGCCTACTGAACATGGAGGAGCTACTGGCAGCCGAGTGGGTGGAGCCACTCATTTTCCTTTGCGAATGGGACAAATGATGAGGCCCCTGTGCCCCACTGAATGCCCACACATTCCTATATAATCAGCTCTAATTGGAATCACGGGATGATGATGATGATGATGAGAGCATGCAGTTTGGGGGGAGTTATGTTGAGGGGATCTGGAGAGTAGGAGTTGCAGGGAGGCAGTCATTGTATATCTGATCAAAATCTCCTTACGTGTGTAAGTCATTGTCAAGGAATGAGTAAAAATATTACTTTTAAAACCTGGTTTTGGGTGTGTAAATCTACAACCCAAATACTGGGGGTGTGGAGGCAGGAGGATCCTAAGGCTTGCTGCCCAGCCAATCTAGCCAAGACTAAAAAGCTTTGGATTCAATGAGAGACTCTGTCTCAGGAAATACAATGAGGAGCAATAGAGAAAGACAGCAGTGGCCGACCTGTGGTCAACAAGTATGTGTACTAGCTACAAACCACATACATAAACCACACACATATGCATGGGTGTGCGCACATGCGTGTGCGCGCGCGCGCGCGCGCGCACACACACACACACACACACACACACACACACACTATCAAATGAAATAACAAATGTCTATGTGAATCCAGGGATCCATTCAGAAGCTACAAGTCTTTGGAAAGTCACTCAGTTTTGTTGTATTAATATCTCCATAGTAATATCATAAAACAATTATTATCATTGTCATTTTCCTGCTGCCCTCAGAGAACTCCTAAGCAAACTATAAAAATGAACAAATACATAAATGATAGTGATAATTAGTATGTTTAATAAAACATAACAACTACTAACAATAATAGCTGTCATCATCATTTACCAAACACTATGGGACAAGCAATCAACTCAGGATTTAATTCCTACAACTCAATGAAGTAAATGTGATCCCTATTTTATAGATGTATGAAGTGTCTCAGGAGTCTTTTGATGGTTTAACTGTCAATTTGATATAACCTAGAATCAAAGGAAAGGAATCTTAATGAGATATAATCTAGATTAGGTTAGAAATCATCTTCATTAATTGATACAGGAAGACCTATCTCATGGTAGGTGGCACCATTATCCAAACAAGAGATTCTGAACATTGTAAGCCAGTAGAAAGTTAGTACAGATCAAGAAAGAAAACTAAACTATATGCATTTATATTCCTCTGCTAATGACTTCAGATGTGACTGCTACTTAAGTTCCTGTATTGACTTCCCTTCACTAATGGACATATATTTAAACCACTTAACCCTTTTCTCCCCGAAGTTACCTCTTGTCAGAATATTTTATCACAGAGACGTAAATGAAATTAGAGCAGACTTCAAGCAAAATTTCTTAGGTGTCCCCATTAGCAACTGGCAGAATGAAGAAACAAGTTGAAGAACTCATGATCTTAGTGATCACAAATAGCACAGGCAAATATATGAGTGTGAAATGTTTTTGTGCATCTTAAACAAGATCAAACACGTATAGGCTGCTGTTGCAAATAGTTCTGTGCATTCACGGTCTGCTGATTTATTTTTCTGTTGTGCAAGGACCTCTACAAACTAAAGATGACATGGTAAGCTATACATGATCTGGAAGTAGTCCTAAAGGAAGACGAGACAAATTATTAGATACATTTTTAAGATCAAGATTTTTAGAGTGTGTGTTTCACTGAATGGAATATAAAGACTTGGAGGATCAAGTTTCAATTACACAACTTATTTAGAGGGAGGAATTTTCACGACAACCAAAGCACCATGTTTGGCAAAGTACTGGATTCCTGGGTTTCCTCATGTGTCTCCTACTGAACTGTGAGCATGAAAAGTTTCTGCAAAATGTTTCTGAGCTGTTATCTCCTCAAATTTATTTCCTAAGCCTACGAGTAACATGTGCCTATTACAGAGGCCAAAGAATGTCTTGTACTGTATGTTCTCCAGAGATATACCAGATGTCAGCTTCAGGGTTCTAGTGCTTAGCTCTGATCATAGCTTTTACAACAGAATTCAAATACATATCCAGTGAAGCAAAATGAGATACTGATGAGTTAGAATTGTTTCACTTGTACATATGAGGAAAGTATATTAAGTACCTTTTCTAAACATTTCAATTGCATATGAGAGTTTCATTGAAACGAGAGGGAAGGATACAGGTTAAGTGGATATTTTGGGTAATTTACAAGAAATAACTTCCCAATAGAGATCTATGATACTAAAGTTGTTTTCAAAAACAAAAGAAAAAAAACCCTAAAATTAGATATCTAAAGTCCATATTTAAAACAACAACAACAACAAACCTCTCCCTAGTTGAGACTAATTAGCCATGAGTTAGCAGGACAATTTCATAAGTGATTTTTGTCCACTGAGCACAGGGACTCTTGGGTCCCATTCTGTATTTGCATCAGAGTTGTCAGAGAAATTGCATTCAGATCTGAGATCGATCATGTCAAGTTCTTGTACAGAAGCCTCCAATGGTTCCCATGTCATCTGTGAGGTTTTTAGGTTTCCAGTTTTCTAAGTGGACCAATTACAACGTTATCCCTTTGAAAAAGGCAGGTTCTGTTCAAATATGCTCTGAGTCATTCCAACCTTCTCTTCATAAAATTTGTTTCACCTCGAGTACTTTCTCCCTTATCCTGCCTCTGTTTTTTTTCATAGTACTTACTATATTTGGCATTGAACATGTTTGTTTATTCTCTGTACACAAAGACAAATTTCTCTTTGCTTACCTATATATTTGTGGTAGATCTAACAGTATGGAACATCTCATAACCCATTAAAAAGAGCATAATTTCTCATTGATGGTGTTAGAGAAACAATGTTAAGGTCTACACAGGATTGTGATTAGCTGGCACAAAGTAAAACAAGACACATAAGTAGGTTTCTACCTTTCATTTGCTGGTTATGGGAACTATTTTGACTTTAACTGCTTAAAATGTAATATTATTGACTTCTCTAGCAAATTCCATATGATTTACTAACTTGAAGAAACTTCAAATGATCAGGATGATGAAAAGAAAATTTTGAGGGGACTTACTAAGTATTAGGTCTATGAATGCCTTTGACTTTACCCATAATAATGTTTCCTCCATTTGCAGAGAAGATAATTAGCTGGTGGCCCCAAATAATTAAACTACAAACTCACTGCTTCATAGCATCCTCATGGTCTCAATACTTTCAGTTTCTCTAGTCTGAGCAATAATAAAATAAAATAAAATAAAACCTCTAACAGTTCTGTTAATTAAGCCCAACAACTAACCCATTTATGTGACCTAATTTAACATTACAATACCTATTTAATTATTTGAATCAATACAGACTGATTCTGAAGATGGCATTTTATCATATGTGAACTACATGTTCCGCTTCACAAACACACAATGACATCAACACACATGTGCCAACCTAATGGTTAAACAGTGAAGTACCCCAGCCTGTATTTCTTATAAATGCATAACTTGCATATTACCCTCAAAAACTGAAAATATCTAACCATGCTCCAGAGCACTTTGGTACACAGTACAGGGGAGCTATAGTGAAATAAAGACTTTTATCAAACCATTATCCCAAGCCCTACTATTTCCTTGCTCTGCCTTTGAAATCACCATACATAAATAATCAAAGGAAAGATGCCAATCATAAATATTTGTGTAGAGATAATTGTAGATGACAACTACTCTTTTATCTAATGTAGATATTTCAACACCAAGATACTACTAAACCATTATACTTAATTCCCAATAGTAAATCTTTATGCTTTTTATTATCTTAATTTCCAAGAGTAAATAAAAAAATATATCTTAAGTGTGTTCTTGATCACCTTTACCTGCAGCTTCTTCATTTATGAATCTATCTCCTTACTACATCTTTGTATTACTATCTCCAAAATCAGTCACCTATAATTATTCCCACATACTAAAGTACATATTCCCTACTATTTTTTGAACACTCACACTTTGAACAATCGTCCTTTTCTTGGTCTGTTTAGTACCACATTTTAGGTGGCTTTGACTCATGATTTTTTTTTAAATGCCAGTCCAAATTAGTGCTGAAAGGTTGTCAAATACTGAGAACCTGCATTCCAGTATGAGTCTGTGCTGATGTCTAAGAGTTTGAGAGTCTAATATCTCAGGGATATATGTGAAGCAAGGTGTCTTTAGACAAAGGCACAAATGGAAATGGGGTATATATTGATTATTTAAGAAAAAATGAATTTCCTTACACAAGAATTTAACCCTAACCCTGTCTTTCACCTCAAGGCACTGACTCAGTCCTAATGAAGTCATTATTCAGAGAGAATGCTTAAACATGACTGTTGAGGATGGGAAATGGATGTGTGATGGTCACACTGGTTTTCATATTTATTTCTCAAATGCCTTGTGAAGATAATGATTGTGTGTGTGTGTATGCATGTGTATATATCCATCACAGAGGATATAGTCATAAAAAAGCAAATGAACATCAGGCTCATAAAATGAGGGTAAAGTCCTGTTCCATAGCATGTGGGTGGTCTTGGAAAGTGAGGTTGTAACCTAGGAAACACAGACATCGTTTACATCTGAGGGCTTTGTGGAACTCAAGCTTACAGACACCAACATCACCATTGAATATGTAGTGAGGTGATGAAGAATTTGAATCACCATGGTTCTTTCTAGCCATCACTCATTTAAATGACTCTAAAGAGATTTATTTCTTTTGTAAAGTATAATCAGCAGTTTGGGAGGAGGTTACACAGTCGTGTCAGCTGTACAGAAAAGCACCCCCAAACCATTATTCTTCCTTAACCTTATACAACAGAACTTTCTAAGTCTTATAGACTTAGAAATTATATTAAACATATAGACAGTAATTATATTAAAAATGAAGTCATGAAATTTCTTAAACACAAAGGAATCCATTTATGTGTTGAATGGATAAAGTCTTTAAAAATAGGAGTTTATGTGCATTGTACATTTCTCTTTTGCTAAATTGTAAGCATTTGTTTTTTCAAAATGCTGATATGGGAAAAATGACACTCCCTGTGATGACGATATGGCATTTTATCTAAAACTGTGGATGTTTTATGGTTCATGAGTGAAAAATGAATGATGCCTATAAACCTCCTCAGCCTCTTAGATAAATGGTTGTCAGAAAAATGTGAAGCCTAACAAAGCTGAAAAATGGCCAAAGAGGGAATGTATGTGTGTTGAGGATTACAGTAGGGGTTAGTGCAGAACAATTGGCAAGCATAACTCTCTACGTGGGTTACCTTATTTCACAAGTTAGCACAGAATGGGAAAATGTCTTTAAAAGCTCACTATCTTTACCCTCCCTACTCTAATTCTCGTATCATTTTTTCTCCGTTATCTTTCAATCTTCTGCATTTGGTCACTGACATTCTTACCTCACTATCTCTCCCTTCCTCCTTCTCCCTCCCTCTCGTGCTCCCTTGCTCTGTCCATCTTTCTCTGCTTCAGCATATGCCAAACAATAAAACCCAACCAAGGGGGGAAGAGAGCCATCTCTTCCAAAAATTTATAATCTAAAGAAGGTAATAGTCATAAAAGGAAATAGTGTGATAAATACTATATTCAAGTAGAACCTGTAATAGGTGTTCAGAGAAGGGAGTCATTATTACTCAAAGTAAATATGGGGAATGAATGGTTAGCCAAATCTTGAAAGATGGTCAGTGTGTCACAGTTATAAAAATGGGCAAATTAAAAGCAGAAGAAATTCAAGCCTCCTAAGTTCAAACTTGAGCTCTATATGTTTAAGTATAATTAATATGACCTAATCAATTATATTGAATGTTATAGTCTTTGAAAGTTGATTTCTTCATCAGTTAGTTCCAGAAACAGACCTGTAGTTTGTAATTAATAGCTCTGCAAACCTATTGGGTGCTTTAAATGAGACTGCAAATGAGGTGACACATACTAAAATAGTAACATCATGGATACATCTTGCTAAAGATAATATTATAATTAATTTCATTTACTACATCTAAAACTATTGTTTTTACTTATTAGTATAGATATTTGCCTGTCCAACTGCATACATACTATTTGTGTGTATTGCTTTAGGAGGCCAAAAAGGGGGATCTCATCATGTGAGTAAAATTGGAATTAACAGTCGTCTGTGAACCACCAATTAAGGATGCTGGGAACTGAACCCATGTCTTCTGTGAGCACAGCAAGTGCTCTCATCCATCTGTCTAGCCCCTCATTTGCTATGTTTTACTCTTTAGTATATGTAATCAACTTTTTAAAATAATAAAAAAGTTGAATCTCATGATTATATTCATCATTATTCTCTTGGGATGACACTACAGAAGTCATCTCTTAAATTAATTTTAATGGATACATCTTTGCTCTCAAACATGCTTCTATGTGTGCATAGTTTATTTGAAGAAAAGTATCCATTACTAATGAACTTGCTTGAACAATACTATATTAAGTGGTTGGTAAGGTAAGAAGTCATAAACTGAAGTAAAACCTACAATATCATGTAATATATAGCAGATAAATTGTATGAAGTAAGCTAGGAGTCTTAGAGATAGATTCACTCATATTTTGGATTGATAGAACAAGTTACAGATGATACAGAATTAAGTTTAGAGCCAACTATATGTGTACATTCTAGGTTTGTGGTATGATTTATTATTTAGACAGTAATTTTGAAAACTCACACATACTTGACATAAAATGTAGGTAAATAAAAGCTAATGATGTAGGTGATGGGAGGGGTTTTCACACAAGACTATCTGACTTTATGCATAATAAACTCTAATTATGTTGCTGCTATATTAATACTACTAAGGTGAAAATGCTTCACTCCTTAACAACTCATGATTCTTGGGTGATCCTGGTATGAAGGTGCTATAGACAAAGGACACAAATGGGAAGTAGCAGTGACTCTATCACATTATATGAAATTTACAGAAGAAAATGCATTTCAGAATGAGCCAGAACATAATATATCAGAACATTTAGTTCTGAATTGGGCTTGTTAGGATTCACTCATATATTCATTCCTATGTAAAAATCCCACATGATATGGTAGAGATCAAACATCTTCACATTTACATTGAGCAATTAAAAGTGAGGATGACATTAAACTTCTTGGGAACTCTCTAGAAGCCTCACATACCCTGATCATCAGCACAGCCTTTCTGATGTCCCGAACACCATCATACACCAGGCGTGAGGCATCGATGAACTCATTCTCCTCAAATGGTTGAGGGACATTGGCACTCAGGGCTTCGATGGCAACCTCAACTTGTTCAGCAAAGCGTGGCATCACTGGGTAAATGAAGGAAACAACAACAGATCAGAGAGTTTTTCCTGCTGTCTGTCATTCCAGTCTTTGGACAAAGTTAATGGTAGGTCTTTTGGTCTAGGTCTGAATAGGTCTGATTTAGACATCTTGTCACTTCAATAAAAGGAAGCAAACTGTTACTTCTTGCAAGGTAATAGTTAAAGAAAGAAAGAAAAAAAGAAAGGAAGGAAGGAAGGAAGAAAAGAAGAAAAGAAGGAAGGAAAGAAAGAAAATGAAACCTATGACAACCATCCAAGATGGTGCAGTATAGCAGAGGAGTATAAATTTCACATTTATTGTAACCTGAGTTGAGGTTCACTTTTGCTAACTCCCACTCATGAAAATTTACCCAGATTTTCTTAATTCTTTGAAGCATGCGTCTTTGTCTATATGATAGTTGGATTTAGTATTGTAATTCACACAAAACTATCCATCTAAATTGCCTCAGAAAATATCAACAAGCATCTAATTAAAACCAAAAATTGTAAACATATACAGTATATAGCAGACAACTGGATGAAAAGGTACAAATTACGAAATAAGGAGGGTAAGGAAGGAGAGATGTTATGACATTAACATCCAAGAGAGCACAGGAAAATGGGACTAACTCAGCAGAAAGACTGTAGAAGATCAACAAGCTTAAGGAAATTTGTCCTATTTTATCAGTATCACTTTGGTATGCATGTGTAAGTTCCTGAAAAGCTGATGCCTCCTTCTCATGAAACAATTTATGCACACGCGTACACACACACACACACACACACACACACACACACACACACACACACACACACCTGAGGCCAGCAGAAAGCAAGCTGTTTGGAATATCTGGAATATTTCTACAGATTCTGGAAAAGAAAATGGTACTGATTTTTTGACTCTTAAAAATCATAATTCAATTTTCAAATCATAGCAACCCATTCCTATGGCAGATGGAAGCCAAAAGCACAACGTACTTTATTTACAAGGACAATAAAATAGAAGCATCATTTGTCTGCATCCATTTCACATTTTTCATGCCTGGTTCATCTTCATGCTCATGTTCACTTTGACATTCATTTTAACCCCTGGTGTGAGAAATTCTGCTCTATTACTCTCTGGGATCAGAGTACCCAAGGTACACAATTCCTGGAGAAATGCACTTGTACTAGAAAAAGTTTAATGATTTTATTTAGAATGAGAGGAGAGATGGGGGACATAAACATTCTTGCATCAAGAACTAACAAAACCAAGGTGTGAATTGGGCAATTGCTGTTTCCCCTGTGAATATCGAGGATTAGTGAGTGCCCTAAGCCACCTGAGCTTTTCCAGAGAGCTATTGAGATGTATGTACATGGAACCAATTCTGGGGCCATTTAGTTCTATTTCTATAACTGTGCATTGAAACTGAAGTGATTGGCATTCTAATTATCCTCATTTGGTCAATAAAAATGCATATATGTATCAGAACATCACATCATGCCCCATAAATATGTATAATTATCCCATGTCAACTCAACATAAAACTTTTATTCTATTACCCTGTGTTCTTTCAGCTATCCCTCTGTGTTGAGGATGAACATTTTATGGAAATGAAAAATGCAGATAATTGGAATTGACCTTGTTGAGTATGAGAATATTTTTGTTCGTATTTGACATTTAGAAATGAGTGCTTTACTTAAATAAAACCATAACTTTCTTTGGCAGAAAATTCGAGTTACACTGATTCCAGTTTATTTGATATTTAAACTGGCATGTTTGCGGCTATAGATGACTTTACAGATTTATATTCAGTTGCCAGTCGTACTTAGACGTATAAAATTCCCTCATTTTCAGGATGGTAAGAGTGCTTTGTGGGAAAAGGCACCTTCTGCCAGGCTTGACAAAACTTGAGTTTAAGTCCCAGGACTTACATAGTAGAAGGAGGGAAGCAGTTCTTGCAAGCTGGCCTCTAATCTCCACATACATGTTGTAGCATGTGCATGTACAGACATGCACACAATAAAGAATGCATAAGATATAATTTTCAAAATCCATTACTCTATTACATATCTGATGAAAAATCAGAACTGTTACATGTAAGTAGGATACATTCTACAAATTGATGAATGCCAGAAAAAAAAATGATGAGCAAATTAACAGAAAATGATTGTATATGACTGATGAATACAAAATCATATGTTTGACATCATTAATTGAAAGCAGCAATAACATATCATTCCATACTTAAGATCCACAAGCAATTGGAAGCATGGCAGTCCTATGAAAATGTGGACAGAAGAAAACACAACTACTGTAGTTGGGGCTGAAATGAACGATGCATCTTCTTGGCCACCACTACTATGAAATATGGTAAATTACTCTTTTCACTCCCAAGCAGGTGATTGGGTAATAATCTAGGGTGTGGTCAAATATCAACCTCTATAAAGATGCTGACTATGAAAGCTGATCAATCTAACTTTGTAGTCACAAGAAAGCTCTTTGAATCTCTGTGTTTGTGGCTGTATCTGTTTATGTCTAATGTTCCAAGAGTTGAGAAGCAGAACTTAGACAATAACTGAAAATGAAAACAATTGCTCTTACAGGACCTTTTTAATAGGTCATACCTATATTCATTCTGATGTATCCAACCAGACTTATTTTGATGGGAACAAGAAGTGCATAATTTAAGCATGCATGTATTTCTATGTGTTATATGGGCCCTGAAAAACTATATGCTGTCTTTAATAGAGTCTTTTCCTTAAAGGGAGAGAAGATAATATCTGGTATATTAGCCTCCATTCCTGAATTTTTGGATCCTTTTTAGTTGAAACATTTTTAAAGGAGTTAAAAGTTATTCTTTAAATCATATATTCTTTGTGGAACTAGGCTCTGAAAAAAAATAAAATTCTATTTTATGACCCACACAGTCACAAACAGTCTGATCAAAGGTATTAAAGTGAGGAAGTCACTGGGGAATTGTGAAGGAACCATTGTGCAGCTTTCTATGTTGAATGTTGTAGCCAACATTTAAGTTGGTTAAGTTAGGTAGTGCATACCACTTAGACCCTAACCTCCAGGAACATATCTCTGTCTTCACAAATATCATTTCTAAGTCTAATGGGGGCAATGCAAGGGAATGTGTCCCTTTGTGTGCAGAGTTATCCTTAAGAAATAATGGAAGCAAGAAACTGAAGTGATGACAGGACTTGCTCTAGCTACCTTCAGACCGAAAGGAGACAGAAAAAAAGACAATATAAATGAGCTACTTTGTAGCTTTTATTTCTTTTATATTTTGAGATTGTATCATTTTTCACTTTCCATTCCTCTCTTCAAACCCTTCCATATACCCATGCTTGCTCTCTTACAAATTCAGGGTCTCCTTTTCATTAATTGTTGTTATACACACATACACACACACACACACACACACACACACACACACACACACACCCTACCTAATTAAAACCAAGAAATGTGAAGAGCTATATTCATAAAGTCTCCCTAAACTTGTAAAGCAGCTCATAGTATCTAAACAGGAACTGTGCAAGAACAACAATAAACTTGCTAAAGTGGACAGGAGAAAAAAAAAAAAAAACTCGAGTCTGCAACCCTACACAAAGAACTACAGGCAACTAAGAGATGCTTGAGAGAGGGAGAAATAATTCTCCCCAGGCAAGAGCTCACGAATTGGTTATCTAACACTGAGTGGTGTGCCCTGGAAACATACATATGAAATAGCATTCTCAAGGCACTACTTTTAATGAGGGCCACTCTTTAAAAGGCTGCTCTACTTGGAGCAGCATGGGATAAGAAATCTCTCTTGTGAGACTTAGCTGGTAGAACCCTGGAGTGAAGGACCATGTTACTGGCCCTGGTATCATCAGAGAAGGCAGAAATGGGTGCTTTTAGGGAAGTCAGTTTTCCAAGATGCCAGTGGTTAGGGTGACAGCAAGAACTGCTTTCTTTGTGCTTCGTTCCTAAGTTTATTCACTCGGGGCTGGACCGGTAGCTATTTCTCTTCAACACAGTTCTGCTCTTTGCACTGTTCCTCCCTCCTGCTTTGCTTTCCTCCTGCTTTATTTAAAGCCCTAAGTCATGAAAGCAAAGGTTTAATAGAACAATGACCCATGATGGCTGGACCTGAGGTTCTCAGTTTAACTATGAACTCTTAAAATAGCTTGATAATGTCTAAAAAAATCCTTCCCCTAAAATACTGACAGGAAGAAAAATAGTCAAATACTGGCCTCACTTCTTTTTAATTAGGACAAGGTTTAACACTGCCTTTGTGATTCTCACTTCATGTATCAACAAAGTTGCTGATGTGGGTTTATATAATTAGAAGCTTTTTTTCTTTGTGTATCGCACCCAAAAATGTAGACACTACTTTGCAAGTATTTATCAGCATGCTGAACTGCTCTTAATAGCTTATGCCCTGAAAGGGTGATCAAAGTTAGAAGTAAACTTACATCCTAACTATACTTTTGCATGCACATTGCATACTGGGCTGCAAAATGACCTTCTAAGAGGAATTAAATTGAAGTTAATATTGCATATAAAAATCAAGGTCATACTATTCCGGTGGCAATTGAGATCTAAACCATGGGTGGGTGAGGAGTTTGGAAATGAATCTTCCCAAGAGACTCCAGAGGTGAAGTTTCAGAGCACAGGGTGATTCAGCTTACAGGAATGACAAGATGTGCTACAGTGCAAACGAGAATGCTGACAGCCATAAGGGAAATGAGCAAGGTTAACTGGATGTGAGGGAGAAGCGTAGACAGACTGCCCAGTGTGTCTGAGGAAGTGAGGGAACTCCAGCCTTAGGCTTTCCAGTGATCTCCACAAATGCAAATGTATCTAAGCCCCTGATGCTGTTGACTTCCTTTTCTGGTTTGGACACATGGCATAGCCCTACTCAAATCCAAATGTCACAATCAGACTGCGTTATACCTGTTTCTAAATAGGACATGGTGGTGAGGATGAGGGTTCTGTGGTTTGGGAGTGGAGTCATGCTGCTGATCTGAGCACGTGAATTTGTTCTTTCAAATAGAAATACATACCCTTCCTTCTCCTCTATTAGGTGAATGCCTCCTCAACTTTCCCTCTCCAGTTTAAGCACCATTCTGAAACCTTCCCTAGTTCCTGGACGTCTGGGGATTAAGCATACTTGTACCTACTTGCATGACTGTTGGTACACTGAAAAGGATTGGTCCCTGCTGTTTCTGTATGTCAATTATTTTTGCCTGAATCCTCTGCCCATTTTTTTTTCAACTTAAGCCTCTGTCATACTCTTGAGTCATGGAGAACCTACTCAATCAAGAAAGGAAGAAAGAGAACCTCCAGTAAGGGGCAAAGGGAAGGACTCATTTATCCTTGAGTATCTCTAAGACAAATCAAGGAGTCTCATGTTTCTCATTCCTTTGTGATGCTCATCATCCCATATTGATTCAGAATCTCATCAAACATTTTCAGAGCCATTAGACAATTTAGTAGTGTTTGCCCTGATTGGGTATGGGACTCTTCCAGAAAGCTGAGCTTGGAGTCCTTTCAGGATTAAGCTTCCTTGGGAGAAGGTTCATCAATGACAAGAAGGACTCCCAATTCTGCCATTGACTAATTCACTAAGACCAAACAGGCAAATCTATATACAGAAGGGTCATCTATGATAGTGTTAGTGTTAGACCACACACTGGGAGTCCTTTTTTTTTGGAATATTTTATTATATAATATAGAGAAAGTGAACAAAGAGGCTATTCTAGAAAGACACTGAGATTTCTAAATGTTCATGTGGAACCAAGAAAATAACAGCATTTGTGTGACCCTGGAAAACATCACATCAGGACCAGGATATCATTGTGATTCTTTCCACTGCACAGTACAATATACTCCCTGATCACAGAGACCACTGATATTCATAGCTAGAAATAGCTAAAGTATTAGGCATTACTGGAATAAATGAGGCTGCAAATTATTAATCTATGAAGACCCCTTGGAGCCATTGAGTATTCCCTCTAACATAGAAACTGTTTGATAGTGTTCATGAAGATAAAGCATCTATTCTCCAAGATAGTTTCTATTAGATATTGCCAAGGGAAAATTCAAATCGTCCATAATTACATACTGGAGAGGCTAAAAACACTAACGGTGTAACTTTGTTTGAGGGAACGTGACTGGTGTCCCCGGGATTTATTTTTGATATTGCTGCATATCTGAGAAGCATGTGGTGAGGAGGTGATTTGAGGCTCAAGTTCAAAGCCATCACCTGTATAGAAGTATGAACCCAAACTTAAGCCATGGCCTATTAATAAATATCCCCAGCTTCCATCAAAAGTAATAGAAGACTCATGCAAGCTGATTACTGCCTTCTTTTCCCTCATGGCTCTCAGCACTCTCAAAATCGTGAGCTTAGAATTTTTGTAGGAATGCCGGAACTGGCATTTCACCTACTCCTACCATAATCTGACCAGCTCTCTAAACCTTCCTAATGAATACTGTTTCATTTCTACGTGTATTTATGGATCCATGAGCTCCACCTTCCCTGTAATGGTAGATGGACTCCTGGAGTGCCAAAATACTTGAAGACTGCATTCTTACAGGTTTTAGACCTTTGACTTCTAAGAATGATTTTGAACACTCCAATCAGTTGTGAATTTATGATGGTTGCCTATGAAGACTCTACTATGATTCACTATAATTAGTACTTAATCTCTACACCAAGAAAAATGGAATTTTTACTAACACAGTATTTGGGTTCTTCCTGCTTTGACATATGCATTGTGACTTTTAATTGCAAGTTTTGTTTCTGCAAATAGTCTGCCTGTCTTCTTCTACTGAAGATCTCTTTTCCAATTACCTTAAGGCAATCTTAGCCTTTCCTTACTTCGCTAACTTTGCTAATTTTTCTTTCCCTCCTGACCACAAACCACCTGGCTCTGTCTTGAGTTGATGTATCTTTTTTTTTTGTTTTGTTTTGGAAATCATTACCCCCCAAAAAATAAGGCCCTTGTGTCTGAAATTGAATATGTCACTACATAGTCCATGTTATTGGATTTTTCCAAGTGTCTTATCATAGCTCAATCATAATACATCTCCCACCCATATGAACTTACTAGTATATATGTGGTGAGGCAGGACCCAAAATGGCTTGTCCCCCCAGCATCCCTTCTTAGCACTAATATTTCTGTTTCTCAAACTCTAAACACATGCTAGAACCACTAGCACATCTTGAACCAACAGAATACAACAAAAAAGCTCAGACAGAACTACTGAGATCACGTGTTAAACACAGAAGCAAATTTCCATATTACTCCCCTTTCTTGCTGCTTAGAGTAATTACTCTGAAAAAATGTCAGTTGCTGTCTGGTGAGCTGTCCTGGATTTGTAGCTGTTTGTCAACTGATACAAGATAGAGTTATCTGGAAAGGGAAGCTCAATTCAGAAAATGTCCACAAGTCTATAGGGCATTTTCTTGATTGCTAATTGATAGGTGAGGGCCCAACCCATTCTGAGTGTGTCAACTTGGGCAGGTAGTCCTGAGTAGTATAAGAAAGCAGACTGTGCAAGCCATTAGGAGCAAGTCAGAAAATTCTGTTCTTCCATAGCTTCTGCTTCAGTTTCTTCCTCCGCATTCCTGCCCAGACTTCCTTCTGTGATAGACTGGGGTGTGGAAGTGTGAGCTAAAATAAATCTTTTCCCCTCCAAATTGCTTTTGGTCATGATGATTTATCACAACAAAACCCTAACTAAGACATAAGGCAATATGGGATTGTTTACAATGGCAAAGACACATTGAAGCCTGTGGTTAACCAGTGCAAAGGAGTGGTGGCCCAAGGGAAACAAGAACCAGGGTCTTCCCATGTCATGTGCATGTATGTTATACTTGTCAGTCCATAAACTGACACAGCAATGGCAACACCTTGACTCCAGGCTCCCGTTAGACTACAGAGGGCTGTCCCCAAACAAAGGTACTGCAAGTCCCCAATTTAAAGATACTGTGATATCATGATCACAGCACCAAAGCTGCTAAGGATATATTACGTAGAAATCGCTGGCCAGTATCATATGCTTGGCCCAAATGAAAACTATTAGTAAATAGCAATCATCAGGGCACACTTCACCTTTTGTTAATTGAAGCAGCTACACCTAATCTAGACTTCTGGTATATTTGTCTATTCCAGGCAGCTTTCTCTAATTAACCCTGATATTTAATTTTGAACAAACCTGGACTTTATGTGGTGCCAAATTGGAATAATGGAGGTTAAAGGTATGGCTCATCAGTTGAGAACTTTCTGTTCCCAGCATCTATGTTAGATATTTAACAATCACCTGTTAACTCCATTTCTAGGGCATCTGATGCCCTCTCCTTACCTCTGTGGACATATGTATACTCGTAGAATACACACACACACACATGCACACACACACACACACACACACACACACACACACACACACACCACATATAAAAATAAAATAATTTTTAACAACTGGGATAATGATAGCTGCCTTTTGAATTTGTATCAAGGGTAGAAATACATTGAAAAGAGGACAAGAGGATGGCAGGGCCACACCTATGGTCTGAACTATTTGGGAGCCTGAAGCAGAAGGATGAGTTAACCCCAAGAGTTCAAAACCAGCTTATAAAATAATGTCAAAAGTACCTATACAGATGAGCCATTGAGGCATTTAGCAAGACTGGGATTATGTGAGGTGATTTCCATGGACTTTGCACAGAAAAGATTCACAGTGAATGGTTCTCATAGTTGTCATCACACTGCAATCCCGAATCTGTCTACCCAACCACATGCCATTTGGTTTTGCTGAATGAGGGCTTATACGCTCAACACCTTCTGCATAGGACTTGAGGGTCAAGAAGAAGAATTTGCCAGCAAAAGAGCTGCATTGGTGGATGATGATGACATGAAGCATCAAGAGCTCACCAGCAAATGATAAATCTGAAAACTGGGAGCTGACACAATTTATCTTGGCAAGTAAGCTGTCTCACTTATGCTCTTCTCTCTTCTTTCAGACCATCATCATATGGGTACTCACTTTTTTTTTCTTTTTGAGACAGGGTCTCTCTGTACTGTTTTGGAGACTGTCCTGGAAATAGCTCTGTAGACCAGAGATCACAGAGATCCGCCTGCGTCTTCCTCCTGAGTGCTGGAACTAAAGGCATGTGCCACCAACGCCCTGCTGATACTCGCTTTTAGTAACAAATTTCCTATATCTACCTCCAACTCCACACAACCATTCCCTCTTAGCTATCCTTTTTATCTTGATTGCAAAGTACCATACTAAGTATTATGTTTCTTCTGGAGTCATTATAGCCATGAGTGAAAGTATGCCTGAATGTTTACTTTGGTGGGGGGGAAAGTGGTAGTTTACAAAACACAATAAGAAGGTATTCAAACAGTTTCTTTAGCCCAAATGAAATAAAAGAAATAACATCTCCAAGAAAACTTCCCCATTTGATCTGAGACTCTTACCTACTATCTCCCTCCTATCTCCAACCATTGGTGAGTCAATTGCATACTATGTTTTAACTGGTGACATTTAATTTTTGATTATTTTTAAATGGCTTTTAAATGTGGTAGAGGCAACATAGAACTACAACTGATGTACTTTGTCTAAAATCGAGTACCTCCATGCTTAAATGTGGCACACACCTTTAATCCGGGCACTCCAGAGGCAGAGACAGGTGACTCTCTGAGTTCAAGGCCAATCTAATCTGCATAGAAGAGTTCTAGGCCAGCCAGGACTACAAATGAAAAATAAGTGAGTACATAAATAAAATAGCAGACTTTCTTTGTTAACACTAATGGCACTCCAGCTGCAATTATGACATGGCATCTTTCCCTCTCCTCTCCTCTCCTCTCCTCTCCTCTCCTCTCCTCTCCTCTCCTCTCCTCTCCTCTCCTTCTCTCTCTCTAAAAGACACCAGTGTCAGATTTCGGAACAGGGGCAAAGTGATCCAGTTGAGTCTGCTCCTTATTCCCTCATGAATATTCATCAACTACTTCTACCTCCCCAGACAACCGCAATCACCACTCGAGCCAGTCCTGCTCCCATGCAAGTCCTCCTTGGGCTTTCTTTCATCAGTGTCAGTCATCTGGCCTCTCAGTGGTAGTTCCTAAAGACTGCCATTTTCATACATTCATGTTTAGAAAATTATAATGTACATTTCAAACATCAAAACCAAATCCGACTTCCAGAAGGCCATACATAACCCATGAGCTGGATTGTTTGATAAAAGATGAAAAAGCACTGCCTAGAAGAAGGAAACCACACGCAAAAAAAGTAATTCTAAATTCCATTCACGATGACTACCCTGAGAGAGTCGGGGCGCGTCCATCTGCTCTTGTCTAGACACAAATTCCTTTCCCCAAGGAAAGAAACTGCTTGCTTGGAAGGTTTTCGTATAGTTTAAAATAAGCATTTCAAAAATAATCACAAACGGTTTATAACTCCGGGAGGAAGGATGGCACATTTAATTCTGAACCTTGAGGAATGAATAAAGAGTTGAATGTGAAGCCTTATTTGGCTTACTGTGTTCGTCAGGACCTAGCTTGATAAACACAGTTTAATTTGGCATCTGTGAGGTTTAAATACTTAGATTGCATTAAGATGCAGCAAAACACTTGCTGAGGATTTCTTACACATGATTTTAAAGATTCTCATCTCGATCATTAAATATGTAATTTGAAAAGAAAATATAAAAAAAACCCTCAAAGGAAGCCCCTTATTAGTATGGTTTTCGTTTATATCAATAAACAATTTTGCGAGTCAACTCCCATCAAACCTACGGGAAAGGAACAGATGGTTTCAAATCTCGAGGGGTTAAAATTTGATTAAAATCAATACAAGTACACGGGTGGAAAGAAGTGCAGAGGACGGGGAGAAAACAGGAAAAACAAATATATACTTAATGACAGAAATAAACAAATGGGGAAATTGAGCTGTCAGCCATTATAACGGAGTCACATCAACAACTGATACTGGCTATCAGCACAGGGACAGGCAGGAGGAGAACTGGACGATGTAGTTAGGGGGTTAGAACTTCACAGGTAAAGAGAGCATCATCGTAAGAAGGTAAGCGAAACAGAAAGGCAAACCAGACAGGGATGGTATTTGAGCACAACAAATAGCATTTCTCTGCTTCCTGTGCAATGAACTATCTCAGGACCTCTAGGTACATTTGAAGCTTCCCCACTTTCCTAATCAAAACTATTTCTCAAGGTCTCCAGCAATGCAGTGTCTCCCAAAGAGCGACTTCTCAGCATGATTTCCCTCCTTTCTCCCTCAAGTGCATGTTACTGCCATCGTGTCTTCCCTATTGAGGGAGTATGGGTCATGTGACATATCCCTGCCTCCGGCTACCAAATCCTGGACTGGACAACATTCTCAGGCCCCTGTCCTACTCTATGCCACCGCCAACAACCTTTGTCATGGGTACCTATGAAGTGACAAAAACAGCCTCGGGGCTCTGAGTCCACTGTGTGGTTCATGCAGATGTAGAGATTAACAACTTGCCTTTTGGTCTTTTTTTAGTGTATAAGTACCATTGAGGTGCTCACAGCCAGCTCTGCATGAATAGCCCAGGAATGTACAACTGTGTGTGCCTTCCTGGGTCCACATTTCTCTATCTCCATGATCATGTCCAGGACCTTGTTATGAGGCTATATTTGCATATTGTACTTTCCCTTCTTAAGTACTGTTTTCTGGGGTAACTCTTCCAAAACCTCTGGCTGAGCAACCTGGATGTGTATGATTCAGAGTAAAACTTAAGCGTTAATGACCAAGCCGGTATAGATAAGAATGTTTGCATGTTTTGACACAGTTAGGTATTTCTAGGCAAAAATGATCTGTAATCTGGCTCAAAAAGCAACTGTACAGCATTCTCCCCGGTACTGAAATAACCCGGACAGAGGTATAGGACTCTATTTGTTTCCCAAGATATTCGCATTTTAAAAATACTTCAAAGAGGAAACTGAATGTGAAGTTAGAGACTTCTACCACGGAGAGTCTTAATAATCTTCTCACCTGGAGAGAATTTGTTGATACTGAAGGTAAAAGACTTTATCGCAGCCTAAGGAGTGAAGTGGAACTCTCTGGTCAGACCACTACATACGCGCTTGGGTTCATAATTACATAGTTTGTCCTCTCCAGTACAGCTTTCCTCCTTAAAGATAGAAGTCACCTGCTTTCATCATCGTGTCCTGAAAGGAAGGATGGAATGCCGGGAGCTCTGGTACCCTAAATACGTTCGTTCTCTGCATTGGGTGTCCCACATTTCAGGCTGGAGAGATGGCACAGCAGTTAAAAGCATTTATTGCTCTTGCAGAGGACCTAGAATCAGTTCACTGCAGCCACAAGATGGATCATAGCCATCTGTAACTGTGTCCAGGGGAATCTCAGCTAGCTTTTTCATACACCCCTCGCTCACCTGCCCAAGAATAATACTGTCCATGGTGGTTTGGGCATTTTAACGTCAACCCACTATCAAGAAAAAGCCCCCACAAATGTATCCACAAGCCAAAGTGATGGAAGTAATGCCCCAGTTGATATTACGTCTTCCTGGGTGTGTCTTGGTTGGTGTCAGGTTGGCAGAAACTATTATACCATAGGACATACATGGTGGGAAGAGAAGTAACTCCTGCAAGTGGCCTTTGGACTTACATCAATGTGAAACATTCATTCTCGTGTTCATATGTGCACAAAATATGTTTTTAAAGGCCAAAAACACCCATCAACCAAATCTCTGCAGTATCTACAACTTGAAGGTATCTGTTTTATGGGAAATGTACCAGGACAAACAACACATTGCCCCTTTAAGGATTACCAAATGATTGAAATTTCTTTTTCCTTCCATATTTTTGACTTGTCACCATTACAAATACAAAAGCTACCCTGAAGTAACACATTTTCTCCACACCACCATCATTTTGACCTTTCAGGAGTGAATAAAATGCTTTACAGCAATAGTAAGGGTTACGCTAAAATACATTTAAAATATATTAGGATGTCTAGGCTGAGCAATCTCAGTTATAAAAGCTTCTGTTGAAATCCATTACTTTCATAACCTAATTTCAAGGTCATCTATGGAGAATTGACTTATATTTTAATGGTCTTCTGTAGCATTTCTGCCTTTCCAATAAGCTACCTCTACCAACTTATTCTGAAATTGACTTACTTCTGTGCTTCTTCTGCCTGCTAAAATCCAGCTACAGGGATAAGACAAGTCACCCAATTCAGTCCAGACATAAAACATAATCCCACTAAATGTGTCTAAAAAAACCAATAAGATTACTTTCCATTGATATGTAGAAGCTGAAAGGAAATGAAATCTACATCTGGAAATTTGGAGCTGTGAGTTTGGGGGGTGCTAGATGTCTTCCACACAAAAGAAATTCAACATCTTATTATATGTTGTGTTCATATTTAATGCATTTGTATGCATACTTACACTTGTATTTATATTCATGCACAGGTTAGATAGATCTATAGATATTGATACATAGTACTAGTTATCTGATAAGCCCATCACAAGCAATGGATACACATAGAAGGACCTGCCTCTTAGAACTGAATGTGGTCTAACTGCACCCTGTACCCTGAACAGCACTCACCGATAAAGCTCTTTGTGTATCCAGCTGAGACTAGAGTTAGATAATAAAGGTTATGGTCAATAAGCAGATGTTGAGGAGGAGGAGGAAATAGCGAACATTACAAGGACTATAATGGGAGATGGGTGGATGTGCTTTGTTGGGAGAATGATGAAGCTACCAACCAGAAGGGACCGAAGGTTTAAACAGAAGGTTTAGCCAGGATTGCTCAGGATGACTGCACTCAGAAGACATGGACAACACTAAACTTATTCCAAGCTAAGTAATATTGACCACACCCAAACGATAATATATTAACCAACACAGAAAACTCAGTTGTGAGGACATTAATAAATTTGTTTACAGTTGAAGTCAGTAGGTAGCAGCCAGGTGCTTGAGTTTTTATGAGTTCCATCCTGAGTCTATTCTGCTGCATTAATCTGTCCAAATGAATAGAGCGGTATGTTTTCTAGTTTGGGTGCTATTTGCTGGGCCTTTTATATACTCTGTGCTAAACGTACAGCATTATGCCAAAAATCTTATATTTTTATAAGTTAAAACATGTATTAATAATACACAATATTGGGTTCCATAGCATTTTCACACATTCATATAATGTATTTTGATTATAATCATCTGCATTACCCTCTCTTTCCTCCTCCTCCTCATCTCCTTCCTCTTTCAATTTCCTCCTTCTCCTTCTACGACTTCACTTTAGGTTATAAGGCATGGTAACACCCTAAGCCACATATTCTCCAAAACAATAGAATTTTAATCTCTTCATTCAATATGACTAATTAGATTGCATGATCATTTGCTGTCTGTGAACATTAGAGAAACAGGAATAGACCAGTCATATAGCACTCACTATTGTACACACGGCCCTGGATTAAATACCTAAAATGAAAAATTCTCTCTGTCTTCTGTCTTTCTGAATTTCTGTGTCTGTGTTTCTGTCTGTATATCTCTGTGTCTTTGTCTCTCTGTGCCTCTGTCTCTGTCTGTCTGTCTCTCATACCCCCTCTGAACAAGAAATATATGTCAGACTCCCAAAGTTGTCTCAACCATATCACACACATGTTTCCTAACTTACATCAGCTATGAATTTCACAAAAGTAACATTTTAATATAATATGATTGGCATGGGAGGAACTAAATATACTATCACTGGGGCACTGCTGGCCCCTGTGCCTCTGGCAGCCACCTGCCTGTGGACATGGGAAGTCAGCAGATGAGTCCAGCCAAGCAGGCACTCACAACCAAGTTGTTGGCAATTTGTTATAATTCAGGTTTTATTGAGTAGCCCAGGAAAGATGCCATGTAAGTATTTAATGGGCCTGCTGCAGAACTATTTTATTGTGTTTTCATCAACCTAGATTTGTTTCATTAGAAATCGGTAAGTTTCAAAATAATGAAGTCCTACAATTTTATCATACTGGTAATCCACAAAATTATTTTCTTAAATTTAACTCGGTGTTCATAACAACACAGAAATGACTCTTAAGCGAAAGCACTGGCATTGCTGGGGAAGGGAAATAATTCATGGAAAAGAGACTACAGATGGCTCTGTTACTTACGGGGTACTTCTCAACTTCCTGGGCTCTTAATGAAGGCAGTCAGTCCTGCATTAATTCATATGTGTAACTGGGCTGATCTACACTTGTGAAAACTTCAGCCAGACATATCTGGTTTGGTCAAGATCTTCTGAAAACTCTGTCTTTTAACAAAACCTCTTTCTCACACACTCATGTCACAACACTTCTTATACCCTGTGATGACAGGGAGAGATTTCACTTGACCCCACTCAAATCTATCCATTAGGGAACACTTCTCTACCTTCTTTCTTAATGTTGTTCTGCCTCATCTAGCTCTACCCTAGGATACCTGGTGATGTCAACAGACATTTTTGGCTGTCAGAATTTGGAATGGCAGGGGAGTGAGATGCTTTGCGCATCTAGAGGGTGGCTGCCAGGGACTCTGTTGACCATTCTAAAATGAACAGAGGATTCTGCCAGCAATCCCAAAGAGTGACTTATTTGTTCAGGCCAAGAGTATCCGCTGTATAAAGTCTTCTAACTAAGAGTCACAAGTCTAACAAAAACACACAAAATAGCTAATTCTAGCCAGGACATATAGATGTGTCAAGAAAACAGCAATAACCAAAAAAAAAAAAAAAAAAAAAAAAGCATAAAATTACACATGACAACTTGGTCTCTCTCTCTCTCTCTCTCTCTCTCTCTCTCTCTCTCTCTCTCTCTGTGTGTGTGTGTGTGTGTGTGTGTGTGTGTGTGTGCATGTGTGTGAATTCACATGCACATACACATATATATGTGTGTATGCCTCTGCAGTGTGTGTGGCGGTCAGAAGTTGATGTCAGGTGTCTTCCTATATCACTATATATCTTGATTTTTGGAAATAAGTGTCTCTAACTGAACATGGATCTCACCAATTAGACTACACTGACTGGATGGAAAGGAAGTCCCAGGGTCACCACTTAGACTAGGCTGGCTGGCTACTAAGCTCCAGTGACCTGCCCATCTCTATTTCCTTGATGCTGGGATTATAAGTGTGTACTACTATACCCAAAATTTTTCAATGGGCACTTAGAATGGAACTTCAGCTCTGAATTTTTAAATGGCACTTTATTCATAGCCATCTTGCCAGCCTTGAAACTCTCCCTGTTTTCAGCTGTCAATGTCAACTTTCTCCCCTCTATTCACCTTACTTCCCCTCAATGTCACATTGCTATCCCTCTATGCTCTCCACAAAATAAAATGTAAATTCAGGGCAAACTACAAAAAGCTCATAAAGAAAAGTATTCAAATCTAAAGATAACATTCACCAACACACAAGGGGGGCAGAAAGAGTGTGGAAGAGCCGAAGGGAGTGGGAACCATAAGGAATATTATTTCCTAAACACTGCAGGGCAGCTGCACACATGAACTCACAGCACTTATGACAACTTGTGCAAACCCAACCAAATCTCAGCGTGGAGAGGGGAAATGGACACACAGTCCCAACCACAGCTGTGAAGCTACTGGTAAGTGTTAGCTGCTGGCAGAGGGGGAGACAGTTTTCTCTAAGAGTAAGTATTTTGTGTTCCACTGGAAGATCACACATTCAAGAATATTTGGAAATTAGAAACTGATGGGTTTCTCTTTTTGTTTGCTTTATTTTCGGACACAAAGTTGGGTAGGTAAGTGGTGGTAAATCTGGAAAAACTTGGATGATAGATATTATCAAAACATCATATGTAAGTCTCAGAGAACTTAGAAAGAGACTGACTTCTAGAAGGACCTGCCTGAACTGCCATTATCCAGAGACCCCTTCTGTGCAGTGTCCAATGTCTCCACCCTGCCATCCTTCTCTGGGGTCTAACTTAGAATGTGTCCTCGACCCTTCCCACTTACTCCTTCCCAAGCCAATAGATCTACGCTTGGCCCCATATCCAGTGCTTCAGCCTCGTCTGACACCCGTCTGGCTGTACTCCTACCAACCTCTAGGCTTCTGCCAGAATTCTCCTTACCTACTCCCTCAATCCTCAGGTCCCCTTCATATCGCTTCACACCTTCTCAATAGGCTCTATCTATGCCCACTTTCCAAGCTTGGATCAGGAGGTACAACCTGCACACCAGCCCAGTCCCCTCCATCTACCTGATGTCATTCTACCCAAGCCATTTCCAACTTCTGGACATAACCCTCTCACATATCCTATCATCTCCAATGTGCTCTGTCCATCTCAAACTTAGAACTTGCAAAAAATTCCAGATCTCACCACAGGAATACCAACAATATGAAAGATCAAGCTAGTTTCTTCTCTCCAACACTAACCAGTCCTGAGGAAATCCTTGCCAGTGTGAAGTACATAGGTGAATTTTAGGACACCTATTTAGAAGAATAGTCATAAACGTCATCAAAGAATTTCAAGGAATTCAAAAAACACATAAAGAAATGGCTCAATGAGATTAAAGAAAAGGAGCTTAAGGAGAATAAACACCCAAGTAATAGTCAAGAAAATACAAATGTAAGGCTCATGGAAACAATGAAGACAATGTAGGATTTGAGAATGAAATTAAATTGGGAGAAGGAAGCATTAAAGAAGATGTAAGCTAGAATGAAGCTGGAACTGGAAAACCTATTTACTTAACTAGAAAACTCAAAGGAAAGCCTAACAAGTAGAATAATTCAAACAGAAGATATATTGTCAGGACTCAGAGATAAAGTGGAGGATCTATACTAAATAAACAATGTATATGAAAAGTTTTTAAAATACAGAAAAAAAATCCTTGAAATTATAAGCAAAGATGAGGAAGAAGTATCCCAAGTCAATGGCAGAAAGACAAACCTACCCATCTTCCTAGAAATACACAGAACACCAAATAGAGCAGACCACAAAAGAAAATCCCCAAGGTATGCATATCATCGCAGCAACACAAGTATATATAAGAAAGAAAGTATATCATAAGGTTCAAAAGTTAAAATGAAAGTTGCATATAAAGAAAACCCATTAGAATAACAAAAGATGTCTCAGTGGGAACACTGCAAGCTAGAAGGGCCTGGAGCAATGCATTTCAAATCCTAAGGGACTATGAAGGACAGCCTACACTAACATATCTTGCAAAACTCTCTACAATAAGTAAAGGAGAAAAAAATCTTTGTACAATATGAACAAAACCTAAAGAAAATGCAGGAACCAATATTTGAGGGTAAAGAAAGAAACAAGCATAGCAGAGAGACTGTGAAAGAAAAAAAAAGCCATAATTGTTTGTTAAACCACAAAAGTCCAAGCAACCCAAAATCAACGACACAATGCCTTTACTTAAAGCACACATTCCAATAAAAACTTTAAATATCAGTGAACTCAGTTCTCTAATCAAATGATGCAGGCTAGGTGGATGGATAAGTTTTAAAAAATATCCATTTCTCTGCTGTCTACACAAAACTCATGTTAGTTTTAAATGGTCAAAACCTTAGAATAAAAATATGGGCAAATGAACTCTGACCTAATGACAGCAGAAAAATAAAGCATCTTCAACAAATGATGCTGGAAAAACTGGATTTCCACATGCAGAAAAAAAAAAAAAGGAAATTAGACCCATATCTATCACCTTGCATAGAAACTAACTCCAAATGGTCCAAAGACAGACACTGAAACAGCTCAAAGAAAACATAGGCAGTACCCTACTTGATATAGATGTAGAGAATAACTTCCTGAATAGGACCACATTTGCCTAAGAATTAAGGTCAATAATTGATGAGTGGAACTTCACGAATCTAAAAAACTTCTGCACAGTTAAAGAAAACCACTGAGTGAAAATGAAGTTCACAAAATATGAGAGAATCTTTGTCAACTATACATCTGCCAGAGGATTACTATCCAGAATATATAAAGAACTCAAAAAATCAAAGAATTAAAAAATGGCAAAAAAAAATGATGTTTTCAAAAACTGGGCCTGGGATTTGGGGACATAAAGTCTCACAGAAATTGGCATCATGTTCCAGATCTTTCATTTGACATGCTGTTTGCACAGTCATGAACAGGAGATACTCTAAGTAGGGTCAGCATCAAAAGCGTGAAGGTATTATATGTGAAATATGTCACAAGAAGCTTCATGAGCATAAAGTAGGGGAGCCAGCAGAGGAGAATCACACCTAAGTGAGATGGCTTCTTTTTAAGGGTTTAGAAAAATCTTAGGTTACAGTATAGAATTTCTGATTATTATGTCTTTTAATATTTAATGTGTGTGTGTGGTTTGTGCTTATGGAGACCAGAAGACTGAATCTGGAACCTTAGTTATTGTGACCCACCCAACATAAATGTGGATGCTGATAACTATACTGCGTCTTCTGGAAGAGCATCAAGTGCTATTAATTGCCTTATCATCTCTCCTGCCTATGCTTCTGCTTTCTTTAAGTTCAGTGGGAAACACTGTATATCCAGATTGATTTTTATTGCTCTATTGCATCCAAGAGGCAAGTCTCTTTGAAAGTAATGATAACCCAGAACCAATTAAAGTACAACTATATCTGACTATAATCTTTATTATTTTTAAGTATGTTAGGTTCACAAAAGCAATCTCTAGATGTATACTTCATAATATATTACACTCTTCCATTTCTTTTAATATTTCACAGAAAATGGTCAATATTTGTACTTAGAAGTTGATTGGGGGTTTTGTTTGTTTGCTTGCTTGAATATTTTTTCTTGATACTTCCAAGCTAATAAAGCTTTTGTAAATAATCTTTCCTCTAAAACAAAAAAAAAGAAAAGAAAGAAAGAAAACAGGTTCCTACTGATACCATTCACCACTTTGAAGCACAGTATTGTGTGACCCCTACAGAAATACCTATTTTAAATGCCAGATTGTGTCCAAAGTTGATATGCAAATTCCCTGGTAGTGTTCTCATTGGGGTTGGAAGAGAAAGATCATTGTGTGGATACTTCTGACCCAATTTAGAATTCATTCTTGGCTCCATAAAATCAAAGAATTATCTTTTTCTTCTCCTCTAGTTTCTCTCATTTCCTGGTCATTCCCATCTCTCAATACAAACAAGGGATGAAGTACTTAAGTGTCTGACACTAATGAGTAATAAAGATTCTCTCTCTCTCTCTCTCTCTCTCTCTCTCTCTCTCTCTCTCTCTCTCTCACACACACACACACACACACACACACACACACACACACACACACACACATTCTTTGATACAGTCTTCAAAGTTATAAAATGCATTGCTAACTCAATGGTAGTATGCCATTTCCCATCCCAGTGCACCAGAAAGCTACAAGGTCCTAAAAGTTACAGTTCCTTCCTGTGGAGAGTGGATGAAGTACTGAGTCGATGTGAATTATTGACATGAGCATGGCCATGTCACCCCTGCCTCCAGATTCATGGCAATGATGACACCATCTAAAGTTAAACTCAGGGCAATGGCAAGAGCTTTCCCTGTTCTGAGTGTGGATGCTGATAAACGGTTGACCTTTAGCTGCTAACAGCACATTGGAAAAGTACCAAATGCAGCTTCAATCAGGAAGAACTACCTGACCATGACCCCCCAGCAGAGACATCTCCACAACAGAGACTAACTAACCTGCCTCCTCATCGTGCTATATATAATGTTCTTAATCTCCTGCCACTCCCAGTCAGGATTCTAGGACCCAGCTGCGTAGGTCACATTATAAGAGCAGCAAGTCCCCACTGGATAGAACATGGCCTGAGTGAGGACATTCAAACTTGGTACACATTCAAATCCTAACCCCTTTCAGCAGCAGCACTGTTAGACTTCTCTGAGGACCTCATGTAGCCTCTCAGAGCACGAGTTCTCAATCTGTGGGTCACAACCCTTTGGAAGTTACACATTAGCTATCTGTATATCAGATATTTACATTAGGATTCCTAACAGCAACAAAATGATAGTTGTGAAGTACAAATGAACAGATTTTATGATTGGGGGTCAGCACAACATGAGGAACTGCACTAGCGGGTTGAGAAGTGCTGGTAGGGTCTCTAGGATTCCCCACTGGTAATCCAAATTCTTCAGGTTCAATTCTCTCAAGAAACTGATGACGATATGCTTTAGAAATTCACACTGAAACTAACCTCCCTTCAGATCTAAATGTTTTTCTAGATTTGAGACCATATTCCTTTCTAACCTTGAGACCATATTCCTCTCTCTCAGCAGGTTCAAACATCTACTTTCCATCTGTATTTTGGAAAAAAAAAACAAAAACAAAATTTCTCTGCTTATTTCATAAAATCCTTGAAAGAGTCAAACTATATTACACTTGAAATGTGTACATATATACATATATATATATATATGAAAAGTAATAAAATTATTTTTCTCCTATTATTCAAATACAAACTCAAGAAACAAGAACATTCACATTTTTGTACACTTCCCATGATACATAAAAATTAGGAACATCAAAGACTGTAGAAGAAAATGTAACTACTGTGTTCTGATATAGAAATCAATCATAGCACTGAAATTTGGGACAGGTATACCATCCATGCTTACCTGTTTCTGAAAGCAATTTTGTGGCTTCCAGCACCTTCTCAGTGTATACCCCAGCTTCATAGTTCTCCATCTCTGCATTGATGATGTGAATGACCCGGGCTGCCCGGCCCCGTATGGCCCCAGCTGTTCGGTCCAGTGTGTCTACGTCCCCCTCTTGGAGGGCAATCACACATTTGTTCACATCCTCCAAGATGTGATTTTCTGTGAAGAGGACACACACACACATAAATTTATATAACCTTGTACTGTTCACAACATAATGACTAATCAAAAACTATTTCAACAGTTCTCACAAGTCCTCACCTTGCAGATCCAACCACATAACTAATGACATGAAATCGTATTTAAAGGGCATCGCTTATACATACAATAATAGTTGTAAAACCTGAGCACCAGCAGGCAGGAGGGTTACATGAATGCTTTGGGGAAATTTTAAGAGTTTCTGACTCAGTAGCTGTACTGGGAGTTTTTGCTTACAGCAAGTGGGTATGGAGAGCCTTGAGGGAGGTATTGTCTCCATTGGAATGGCCAGTGATGGTTGATGTGGGAGGGAGGGCCCAGCCTACCTTGGGCAGAGCAACCTTTGGGCAGGTGGTCCTGTGTTATATAAGAAAGAAGACAGAGTAAGCCCTGGAAAGCAAGCATGCAGCTTTCTTCACGCGCTCTGCTTGTGTTCCTGCTTAAAGGTTCCTACCTTGAATACATGACCTAACTTCCCCGTAAGGATGAATTGGAATCAGGATTTGTTAGCCAAATGAATCCTTTCCTCTCCAAGATGTATTTGGCTTAATGTTGTATCACAGAAATAGAAAATCAAACCAAGATAGTAGCTTTGTGCTGAAACCTAGGAATGTGAGTTTCAAAGAAATTCCCAGGGGATGCTAATTGGGCTGGTGTGTGGAACCCCATAGTTTGAAAACCACTGGTGAAAAAGTAATCCCGTACTTTGTTTCAAAGACTGAAACTTCTTGCCCAGGGAGGGTCTTTTAAGCCCTGTCATGACAGTGGCTGGAGGGATGACTCAGCAGTTAAATGTGACTGCTGCTCTTGAAGTGAGCTCAGATTTAGTTCAGAGAACCTACATTCAATGGCTCACACAACCGTCAGTAACTCCAATTCCAGTCAACCCAGCATCCTCTTCTGGCCTTTGCCAGCACCTGCATACTCATGGTGCACATATATGCACTCAGGCATATGTATGGCCACAGAAAATGAAAATGAAGGAGAGGAGTTATAAGAGCCAACAAAAAGTCAATCTGACCTGGAAATACATCTCTACCTAAAAAGACCTGAAGTTTTAGATGCAAGAATACGTAATCATCGTCTTATTGAAGAACAATGTATGAAACAATTTAGGACAACCCAAGTCAGTTGATACATCTTCTAAAGTCATATTATATGGAAAGCATAGTCACAGAGAAAACGGATTCAGGGGAAAAGTTCACAGTTTCCTTGAATTAAACACAATTCAGTTTGTGATGTTCCATCACATACAGTGAAGGCAAGCACTATTCTAATCTCAAGGACCACAGCAGGAGACAAGCAAGTGGGAGGGCGGCCGACTCTATATTGCTGTAGAGAAACACACACCCCTACAGAAGAGCGAGAGGGCCCTCTTTCATTTCCATGACCAATGTCACATTGTAATTACGTCTTGTGAGTATTTTTAAAAGCACAATTCTAAAGAAATTCTCAAAAGTTCAGTGCTCCAATGAAAATAACTTTAAGCTGAAAATTATACACAGGCTCATATGCGACGATATCTGTAGTGACTGAATGCTCATGCCCAGTGTATTAAAATTCCATGCATAAATTTTAGTTAGGTATTCTTAGGCTGTAATTTACATCTAAAACTAAGAAGGGTCAGAGAGATGTCTCAGCCTGTTAAAATTACTTTCCACCAAGCCTGATGGTGACCTTAGTTCAAAACCTGAAACCCACAAGGTGGAAGGAAAGAATTGATCCTTGCAAATCACGCTCCAATCCCCACAGGTTTACCTTGGAACAGGCACGCATGCATGAATGTGTGTGCCTGTGCGCACACGCCCCCCCCACCAAATAAATTAATAAATAAATAATTATAGAGGCTGTAGAAAGCAGATATGTAAAATACTTTATAGACAGTTTGTATTTTAAATTTTTCACTTATTTATTTGTGCTACTAAAGTTTGGACTTCAAGCAGTACCCACTGCTCAGCAAGTGCTCATTTCTAACCTTTATTTGCAAGCACTTATTTTTAGTACTCAACTTTTTAAAAGGTTTATTTATTTAGTATGTATACAGAATTCTGCCTGCATGTACACCTGCACACCAGAAGAAGGCACCAGATCTCATTACAGATGGTTATGAGCCACCATGTAGTTGCTGGGAATCGAACTCAGGACCTCTTGAAGAACAGTCAGTGCTCTTAACCTCTGAGGCATGTCTCCAGCCCCTTTAGTTCTCAATTTTTATAAAAGGTTTCACTAAGTTGATCATGATGGTCTTCAACTTACATTGTGGCCAAGACAGATCTAGAACTCAGGACCTTCCTGCTTTAGTCTCCTAAGAACTGGGATCATGTGCCGGTACTTCCAGGCATGGATGAAGTCATGACATTGTCAGAGTTCCGACATTAAGAAATGAGGACTTATGAAGTGACCCAGTGGTGAGGGCTGAGTCCAGGTGATGGAATTACTTCTAAGAGACATGCCGGAAAGATCTCTCCCCCTTCCCACAGTACAGAACTTCACTGAATTCAGTTGTCTATCAGAAGGCAGCTCTCCCAAGATACCTTCCTCTTAGATTTCAGCATCCAACATTGCGAGAAACATATTTCTATTATTAATAAGCAACCTGATTCATAATGCTGCTCTAGCACTGAGCAGACTAAGACACACACACACACACACACACACACACACACACACACACACTTTCAATAGAACTATCTTGTCTATTTTCTTAAGTAACCTGTTAACTGATGGGAGATGTTATTCTGTTAATATGTTTCTCATACTGGTTAATGAATAAAGCACTGTGGCCAATGGGAAAGCAAGATAGGCAGGGCTAGGAGACTAGGAGGAAAGAGGAAGTAGTAAGGAGGAGTCAGCATGTAGAGCCTGGAGAGAGCAGATGCGGCCCGCTGCTCTCTAGTAAGATGAGCCACGTGGAAATACTTAGAATAGTAGTAATTGGTTAATCATTAAGACAGAGCTAGACCGTAAACAATGATAGTAACTGGCCAACAGGATTGTATCAAATACAGAGTCTTAGCATGTTATTGAGGGCTGGCTTGGCAACGGGGCAGGCGGGGAAAACCCTGCTCGTAACAGTTAACCTTATAAAATTAGGGCAAACAAATCCATTGCCTAGTAGAAGGGTTAAATTATTAGCTATTTACAAATTTTGTATGGCTATTTCTGATTTCTAAGTTCCTATATGAGGCCAATTGAAAAGAGTGTCTGGCAAATCCTAGGCTCCCTTGGAGATTTCTCCTAGTTTCTTTAAACCAAGCACTCAGCACACATGAACATGCAGAGCCTGTGGCAGCAGCATACATGTAAGACAAGTTTGAGTCAGTCACTGTCCCAGTACCCCTCCCCCTCTCCTACAAACCAAGAAGCAACTTGCTGTTGAAACCTGCTGGCAAAGAGAAAATCAGTTTACTCCAACAGTGTCACTGGGAAAATCAACCACCTTCCAGGGCAGGCTCCATGACCAGAAGTAGTCTGCCAACACAAAATAGACTCCATGTTTTATGTTTGTAAAGGAGATCACACATTTGTTTGGACATTTTTTGTCTTTTTTGTTTGTTTGTTTTTGAGGGAAAGAAGTTGGCGACAGGAAAGTAGCAGAGCTGGGGTGGTGAGGGAAACATATTCAAAACATATTGTATGAAAGAACATTAATAAAGATAACTTTAATAAAAATAATCCTTGGAGATAGGTGTATGTTCTGAAGCGGGAGACTACTTCAGAAACTGATAGGTATACTCTGCTATGCACCAAACAACATTAATTTCAATCTCACATCATATTTCCACACTGAAATCATTCTGTTTCTTTTTCAGTTTATTAAACTTATTATTAGTATAGTGTCTGGGAAGGAAATCAAGCTACAGCATGTGTGTAGAAGGCAGATGGCAACTCCGTGGGGTCATTCTCTCCTCCTAAGGATCAAACTCAGCTCTCCTGCTCAGCCATCCTGCCTGCCCTAAGTTTTTGATTTCCACGGTTTTCAGTTCTTTTATTTCAAGTATGTATTAGAATGGATAAACTATAAAGGTATCTATAAAGACTGACCAGTCAGTATTCATCTTTCTTAAACTTAACAAAAGCAAACTTTTATAATGCTGATATTTTCTTGAGTGAAACAGCAAAGCAACATTATGAAAATGTAGCTGTGGGAAGCTTTTATTCTTTTTTGCATTTTTTTTTCAATTGTTTTTTTCTTACTTCACATATTGATCCCAGTTCCCTCTCCCTCCCTTCCTTCTTCTGACCTCTTATTAAAGAATTCCCGGTAACCATCGCTTCCTGGGACACAGAGGGCACCCTTTGAACTCTCCTGAGCAAACACCTCAGGAAAAGGCTTACTCAAATGAAGGTGTAAGGTATTTTAAATACAGAAAGCTGACGCCACAAGCTTTCTTTGGAGCAGATGGATTCCTTGGGATAATCACACACTGTCCTGGCCCCTAAAAGGGAGCTTCTGGGAGGGGCTTCCTGGATAAAACATGTGTTCACACTACGTACTGCTGAAAACGACTTGGCTGTGTACGAACAGGCTAGCTGTTGTTTTTCTGTGCAATTGGAAAAGACGGTATTTTGCAACAGACTGCAAAGCAGTGAAGGCTGTTAATTATGTTGCTAATCTCTCTGGAACTAATACTTTCACCAAAAAAAAGTCTAAAAAGTCCATTTATGATCCAATAAATTATATTGCTATCAAAGGCTTTAAAAATAATAATCTTAATTGTTTGCTAAACTGGGAAGTTCCATCTAATGGGCTAAATCCAAGAAGAAAAAATATCATACTGTTGTAAGTAAATCTTTGCCTATTTGAAGAAAAGACACTGAGCTTAGTCAGCAAGATCACCTAAATTATTAGTTAACGAAATGAGTATAATTAATACTTTATTCTACATAATCTCACTTTTACTATGTAACTTATTTTTTATTTTTGAGATAGTGTCTCTCTCTCTCTCTCTCTCTCTCTCTCTCTCTCTCTCTCTCTCTCTCTCTCTCTCTCTCTCTCTCTCTCTCTCTCTCTCTCTGTAGCCCTGGCTGTTCTGTAACTCACTATGTAGCCTAGGCTCACCTTATACTCACAGAGATCCACCTATCTCTGCTTATCACTGGTAGGATTAGAGGTGCATGCTACTAGTATGGATTTATGTGTTTAAAAATGTTAAGATAGTGTGCCCAGCTACCCTCAACCTTCCTCCAACTGCAAATGCCCATTACTGAAGAATTAGTCAGAATTCGCTCATAAGAGCAGTTATACCAAACGATGGAATATGTGCGAAGCCACTGAGATTCAAACTGCATTCATGTACACTTGCATATTGCTGGTCTGAGTGACAGTGATGGCTATGGAAGGGAGCCACACCTGCCCCCGTTGGTTGGCATGACCCTTTTGTTCAAAGCACAACTCTTGCTGTCTCTGGGCATTCTTGGATACTTTGGCAGACTTTCTTCCTTGTCCTCTCTGCATCCTTACACCAGAGGCCAGTGTGCTTGGAATTCCGTCCACCTCTTATATGTCAATGAAGGTGGTAAAACCTCTGAAGGTAGAAGCCAGAAGTGATTCGGATTTGAATTGCTGCCAAAATATTGCACACGGCATGGACTCAAGAAGAGTGGTAGGTCAAGATGCCCATTCAGGGAATAGTTCTATTGTTCGCTTTTATCTAAAAATATTTTGAAAGGAAACAACCTGTAAAGGAAGCTGAAAAATACTTTTTCTGAATAGGAATGAGCAGAGATGTAAGAGTTAATAAGGCATGTGTGTTCTGCAGGTGGCGGCTGCACCAATTGCCAAGCATGGTTTGTAAACACCAGAACAGAAAGCGTGCTTGCAACAAGTTGTATGACATACTCTCTTGGATTTTTGCAACTTTAATCTTTCGGAAAAGATGAAATTTTGCTACTTAACAAAGCAAAATCAATGACAACTAAAAAAAAAAAAAACCTGTGAACCACAAAGTTTATTTTGAAGTTCTTATTCAAAACAAACTACAGAATGTTTTCAAAAAAATTCAGAATCCCAGAGTTTTGTTTGTTTACTTTAGGCTTTTAATAGGCAGATGAAGACAAAAAGACAAACAAAATAAAAGTCTTGAACGTTCTGGGATTAATGGCTTTTTACCAGTCTTATCTGTCAACCATTTTGTGAGCCAACCCTAAGAATTAAACTGTCACACAGTTAATGCCAAGGCATTCATTCTAAGGAACTGTTAAAAATGGTACTTTTCACCCAGTGAGAAAGGTTGGAATGTTCCAGTACAGCCATTTCACATTTTCATGAGTCTAGGCCATCATAGAACATGTTTGTGCTCCTGTGATGGTAATCGCCAACATCATTACTCTCCAAATTCGTAGTGTTTCATATAAACAGATTATACATTCAGATGTATGAATTCAGTTTGTGTGGAGTGAAAGAGGAAAAACTATAGCCATTCAAAATAAAGATGTACGTGTGGGTGTATGTATATGTACACGTAAATGTATGTATGTGTTGTGTGTGTGTGTGTGTGTGTGTGTGTGTGTGTGTGTGCATTAAGGTGTATATATGTATGTGTGTCTCTGTGTGAGTATGCAAGTTAAATACATTTGTTTGGGTATGTGTATGAGCGTGACTGTGTATGTGAGTGCGTGTATTGCTTTTTGTATAGAATTTCCTGTCAGAATACTCCCTTCAGAATAAACGAAGACACAAAATGCCTTTGATATAATTCTGAAATATCTCCTCGGCTAAACCTGCAGCTCACCAATGCAAATGGAGAGGCGATGGGAAGTAGTTTCCACAACTATCTGGCTATGTCCGAAGCCTATCGGCAAGAACAGAGTGGGTCGTGTGCATTCGTCAAGCTCTGTCTACAGAAAGGTGCGGACTGCCGGATTGTAGACTCCACAGACATGCTCCAGCAGGCTCTGCCAACCTGGCTCCCTGACAGTGCCTGTTCATTCTCCTGCCGTGGCATGCGGCAGCTTCTGTACCACTAGGGTTGGACCGCACGGTGTTATCAGCAGGAGCCAAAGCTTTTTGTTGTTCGAAGTAATAATGAGATGCACAAAGGAATGGCAGGAAGAAAGGTGGCAAGGAGGCAGGCCTCGGGGGAAGAAAATTAAGAAAAGCTTGTGCTATTCACAAAGACTGAGATAAGACAACATCCCCCCCCCCAAAACCTTGCTTCTCTTACCCTTAGACAATTTTGGACATATATTTGAAGGAAAGGACAAGCTGGGGGAACTTTTGAGTTTTAAAGGATTCCTCTCTGGGCAGGGTATTTGGATAAATACTTTCTACCGATAGTATTCGGCAGTTCACAGGAAGTTTTCCAGGAGGTGTCAGGATTGTGGTGGGTGAGCTGAGATTGGGTGGGAAACCTCGTGCCTCTTACTGGGAGTCATTCTTAGAAAAAATAAAAATAAACTAGAAAGTGACTAGTAAAAAAAGCCAACATTACTGGCTGGCTACCTTTCCATTCTCTAGCACTTAACTCTCCAATTGTCAACAACCCACATTAGATGAGGCATGTGTGGACAGTGACATTTTCTATGTTCAGGTTCAACCATCAATAAACAAAGCTCCAAGGACAGCAACATACTGTGTCCTTTCATCAGTCAAACCCCTAGAAAGGGGACTGTTTTAAATGAACAGCTACTTTAAAATATCATATAAAGCCAAGCACTTAAGAAATGAAAATCAAGACAAGCTTATGAAGAAGGTGAGAGATTTGAAACTTGAATGAAAATCCCAGAGCTGGGGAAAAGAGTTGAAGTGAATGTGGAAAAGCATACAAGAAAGAAAGAAATTTCCATGCTTCGCTGATTTATTGAGAACACTGTATATCTTTTAAAAGAGGACAGTCTGGATTAATGCCATTTTCTCAGAGTTGTGTTACCCCCTAGATGACTTACTTTTCCTCAAAGGAACACTAGGAAATATTTATACTTACTTTATAGAATTTTGGTAAGAGTTAAAGAAAGCAGGAGAGAGCCAGGTGAATTATAGACTCTGAGCATGTGTTAGCTTGTTGTCCCATCTGCCTTGTCTTATTCTCCATCACTACAAGTTTGGCTTTTCGATTGCCCATCCAATCTATAGATCTATAGACTACACTGCTCCCAGACAATCCTTAACACAGCCTGCAGTGGGAATTCGGTTTCTTCATGAAACATAAAGTCTGCAAGAAGGGAAAATCCCCGAGCACAAGCACAGCAGCCTCTGCCTGAATCGTCTCCACAGCTGCACTCACAGGTCCTGGTGATTTGCCTGTCATCAATAGTGACACAATTGCCTATCTCAGGACTCAGACCTGCTCTCCCTTCCCCTCGAAGCAGGTTAAGTTGTAGCAAGTGCTGTATGAGCTGCTGGTTATGAGTTCTACCTGTGGGAAGAACCAACACCTGTTCAGTTAGAATTTTCAAGGATTACTGGTTGTTTTAACAACTTATAATCAAGGATGACGTTTTTTGTGACCTCTTCCCCATTAAAACCCTTCCAGATAAACTGAAGCTAAACATGGTTGGTCCAAGATCTCTCTGGAAAAATGTTCACTTGCTGTCAGGGAGGCAAATCTTAAAATGGCACTGATGATATCCATTGAAACTCAGAATGATTTCATCATCAACAGGATTTTCCAGCCTGCTCCTGCCTGGTTATGTACACAGAGAAGAGAGCAATTAGAGTGGTGGGTGCTTCTGTGTTCTTTCGTGGCATTCATTACTCATCTTCACAAGTACATACGCAGAGCTGTGTGACTTACAGCATTCATTATGAGGCTAGTAAGTCTACCTGTCTCAACACAAATTTTCACTTGCAAAAATTTCTATTCTAGTTTCTATTTCTGTTGCTGTGATTAGATATCCCGACAAAAGCAGCTTGGGAACAGAGGGACTTACTTCAGATTACAGGTCCAGGTTACACATCATCATTGGGATGTGGGGAAGTCAAGGCAAGAGTACATTGAACCAATCACAATCACCAACCAAGAGCAGAGGGAAATGGATGCACACATGCTGACTTGATGGATTGTGTTCAGCTCAAGTTTCCCACTCTTATACTGTACTGCATAAGGAACTGTGGCACCCACAGTGGGCTGGGCATTCCCACATCAATTAATTTAAGACAGTTCCCCATAGACACACCCACAGAACAATTGAATATAGTCAACCCCTCATAGAGATTCTTTCCAGGTAATTTCAGATTGTAGTATATAGCCAACTAGAATTTCTTCACAAAGCCATGCCAGAATAAGTGATTTCTATTTTAAGGCATAAGTCAAGCGAATTAAGCAGTCCAAGTATATGGGTAATTTAGATGTGTTGAAAATCCATCCTGCTTAAGAAAAAATTGAAAATCTACAATGGACTGTAAGCTTTTTTGTTGCAATCTGCTCAGGTTCTGAGATAGCCATCAGAAAGTTACAGTTTTTCCCTCATATGCCCTGACTCAGTATATCAGTATACAGATTTTTTTCAAGAAGGTGTTGTAATCACATCTGCTGGGATGACTGAAAACTCAAAGGTCAAAGAGAGGTGTTGAATTACAAACCCCTATCATTGCTGAGAAATTTCTTATCTTGTTAGCTTCCTCCATCTCTCTGCTAAGGGCCCTGCGGTGATTACCTGAGACAGAGAGGAAATCATCCACTGATGTGATGTCATCCACGGCCTCAGTCAGCACCCTGACCTGCTTTTCCCACTGGTCTTTGAAGACATCCATGTTGTCCTGAGCAACTTTGCTCTGTGGCCGGGCAGCCAGAGTGAGGGCAGCGTTGATGACCTGTTGGTTAGAAAACACAGGGGCATGATGATCACATTCTTCAGAAGGGAGAGTAGCAGGTCAAAGCACAGGTTAAAACCCCAGACCTTGAAACCACTGCAGAGAAATAAGTTGTCGGTACTCAGCCCAATCAGAAACATAAACGATAAAGGAAGTTATAAGCCAGCATTACTTTTTGCTGCTTATTTTGAAGATATAGTAATTAGCCTTGGGCTTCAAAGAAGTATTTGCTGGACAAGTCTAATTTTCTTAGCACAGATGTGCGCAAAATATATCACTTGCTTTCTGCATGCGGAAGCCTATAATTTACTTATTGAGATAAAGTAAATAGATGTAGAACATTTAAACCACAACCCCAAATAAGCAGGCTGAAGTCAATATGAGTGGAAATGATGATAATTGCCACCATAATCCTGAATACACTGAGTGGTTGGAAGTTCTTTTTGAGAAAGGTACAACTTGAAACTCTTCTGGATTGACAGTTAATATATTCCAATTAGATAATAATGGAGCTGAAAGTGGCTGAGGAGATGGCATGATGGGAAAAGTGATTTCCACAGGGGAAAAAAGCCAGGAGTGGCAGCACATAACTATAAGTTGGCCTGGCAGGGTGCAGCAGAAAGTGGATTTCTGATGCACAATGATTAGGGGCCTAGCCAAATACATGACCTTCAGATCTACTAAGAGACACTTGGTAAAAATACATAATGATAACATAGAGAATAATATAAGTGGACCTCTGGCCTCCACATGCATGTGTACCTACCTGCAGGCTACAGTGCAACAGGTGAGGTGTACACACACACACACTAATGAGAGACAGACAGACAGACAGACAGAGAAGGAGGAGGAGGAGAAGAGGAGGGGGAGGAAAGGAGAGAGTTTAGGAGTTTTGTATAGAGAGTCATGACTCTTAGGATACCAAGGGACTTTGGAAGCCACGTGAAGGGCACTTACCTGGGGACACAGGCTGTCAATCTGGGTGGCCGCCATCCTGACTAATTTCACCCCTTCCTCATTGTTAGAGATAGAACAGGCCAAATTGGCAACCTGTGTGGAAGAAGAGCCAAGTGAAAATTGTGTTGAAAGAAAGAGAAAGAAAGGAAGAAGTGTGTTTGTGCTTTTCAGAAAGGTGTCATTCACTTCCAGCATCCCATCGCTGGTGGAATAGGGCCATTCTTGCTTGCTAAGCCAACAAGTAGAATACTACTTATTGAATTCATGCACGTCCACCAGAAGCCTAGAGTGCTAATAGGAAGGTACGTAGTCAAGATCTTTAAGCATACACAAGCAGACATTTCTCTCCTTTGACTTCCCTGATTTGTGCCCCCTTTCTCCTGTGCCCCCTTTCTCCTGAGCCCCAAAGACCCATCATTCAGTGAAGAATACTGTGTTGTTGGCTGCATCCCTCCTTGACTCTTTCCAGTGAGAGAAATACTATATTGATGTTTTGCATTTAAAATACTTATCATGTGATGAATTAGAGCTCCCTACAAATGAAATCTACATCTGCTTAAAGTCACCGGTATACCATTCCCCGGGTGCAATGCCCTTGTGAGTGGGCAAGAGTGGTGTGTAGAAAGACCGTGCGACTCGTGGAATACATAGAAAACGTATGTGCCCCAACTCTACCATAAAAGCATCCATCGTTGCTTTACCAACAACATTAAACAACCCAAAACAGCTAAAATACAAAAAAAAAAAAAAAAAAAAAAAAAGTCAACTTCCTAGAACAAGCAGCCCTATTTAGGTTATTTTTTTCTCATCAAGGAGTGAGACTTGGCAATACAAGGTCAGATTGATTGGCTAAGGTCAACAGTACACAAAGCTGCCAGTAAAGCTCTGATCCATCCCATCAGGCTGCCGTCAAGAAGTCAGGAGATTGAGGATTAGAGGGGCCAAAAGGGAGGCGAAGGGCAGTGAGGCCTGGGAGCTGCACAAGCAGAGTGAGTGCTCTACAGAGGAACAGTCCCCGCACCAATGGGCCACAGGCATTTTGTACTCAGGGTGTCACTGGTTTCTAAAACCCAAAGAAATGAAAATGAACTGCACATCTGCATAACACCTGTGATGAAGGAAACCTTACGTGGGTAGTGAGGGGGTAGGTGGAATGCAGAGCTGGAACGGAGAGAGGCTTCAGCCTCTAACCAGCGGTGTGGGCTCTCTGCCGGAAGAGCGGTGTTTCCTTACCAGCAACTGGGGACATGTTGATGGTGAAGCAGGAATACTTTCGTAAATGGCTTCAACCTCTCCATCAGGGTAAGAATTGCCTTTGAAGTTTGCTAAGGAAGATGGGGGATACTTTTTGTCTATTACAGTGAGACTATACGCTGCTGAAATTACAGCCCCAATGAGCTACAGGTATTGTCTACTGTTTTCTTGTCACCCATATTTCAATTTCTTTTTTTTTTTTTTTTTTTTTTTGATGACCTTCCCTATTACACTTAGGTTTTAAAAATAAGTCTGAGGCCGGGTGTTGGTCGCACACACCTTTAGTCCCAGCACTCGGGAGGCAGAGGCAGGCGGATCTCTGTGAGTTCTAGGCCTGTCTGGTCTACAGAGCTAAGTTTCAGGACAGGCTCCAAAGCCACACAGAGAAACCCTGTCTAGAAAAAAAAAAAAAAAAAAAAAAAAACACTGAGAAAAGACAGTGGAGCCTCATACTCACCTACAATAAAGGGCACTGAATGCCCATGGGCACATAACTTTTGAGAAATGACAGCAACTAATACTGGGGTTTCCCATTTTCAGTTTCCTTTGGTCATTTCTATCTGCAGTTTGGTAAGTATTGTTATAGCTGTATGTCTTTCAGAGATTTGTTTTTCTTTGAATTGTGAGTATTCCATCCATGTGTGGGTGTGTGCACATGAGTGTCTGTACCTGCAGAAAGCAGAGGTATCAGATCCCCGCTGTGGCTGGAGTCACAGGCAGTTCCTAACTCCCTAGTGAGTTCTGGAAACCAAACATGGATTCTCACAAGTTCGTACAGGCTAAACCATGTCTCCAGCCCTCGGCATTTTCTGTAGTGTTAATTCATTGTACATTTCCAGTGTACCCAATACAGGTCTTCCCTATGTGTTGACTGAATCATTGAAGAGTAGTAACTGTTAATACCAGTGTGTAGAAGTTGCTGTGCACAATGATTTGGAATATGATTTCCATGGGAGGCACTAAGAATTGAGTTATGATTGCTTGACCAAACACATTTCCACCACGCCTTCTAACCAGTGTTTACCCACTTGGTGACATTAAACAATAGCTGCTACATTCTGCTTCTAGAAGGAAACCTGAATGCAGCTCCCCTTGAAGGTTCCCCCTCCTTGTTCATGGTAGCCCAAGAAAAATCAGAACAGTGTGGACAATTTTTCAGAAACATATTTATTTAAATTTGGTCTTTTAATCTTCAATCGAATTCTTTCTAAACTGATGTAGAACAGCTCTTTATACCATGAAATACTGGCTTTGTGTGATAGCCCGATTGTTCTGTACCATCTTTCTTTGGTATGTGAGACAGACTTACTTAATGTCACATCTTTTAAAAGAGTGGGCAGTTAAAGTGTGCTGTATGACACCAACATGAAAAATTAAAGTACTCCTGAAACCAAGGCTGCATTAATATTCTCCCGCATCTCTTAAAAAAAAAAAAAAGCAGTCAATGAAATGATAGTTCTGATTTCTCAACGGTTATAAGAAAAGGGGAGAAGGAAGCAAGGACCATATGGTGTTTCTCATGAAGGGCATGGTGAGAGCTAGGGGTGATTGTCACCTGGGCAGGATCTTGCATCACCTAGGAAACAAGCCTCCAGGCCCATCTGCAAAGGATTATTGGGATTGGGTCAGCCTCTACACATGGCTGTGAGGAATTATCTAGTTAAATTATTAGTTTAACTGAAGCAGAAAACCTGGCTCTAAGTAAGGGTGGCACCATTTCCTGTCACCTTGATGTTCGTACCTCAGTAGACCACATCCTGGAATTGTGAGCCAAATAAATCCATTCTCCCTTAAGTTACATTTACCAAGGTATTTTTAGCAGCAACAGGAAAAGTAAGTAATTAAGACAGCTATAGCACTATCCATGAAATATTTTTCCTCACCCAAAAAAAAAAATTCTAAAGCTTATCAGCTTGTATAATTAACTCGAATTTGACAGAAAATACAAAAGATAAAAGTAAGTGTAGAACAGAACATCAAGACTGCCATCATGAAATCATGAAATTCCTGATGGTTAGAAATGGATAGATGAAAGGTCGTAGCACCTTGTTCATATCCTGAATAAAACAAGCTACAAGGATATGCTAATATGTAAATCAATAAGTGTAAAAATCAAAGTATATTTATAAAGCCAAAGAAACTTAAATGTTGGTTAAATATGTGTTGCTATTATGGAATTATTCATATTTAAGAACCATGATGAAGGTGTATTGATTACTTTAAAAGAGATAGGGGCTGGGGGATGGCTCAGCATTTATGAGTACATAGAGCTCTTCCAGAGAACATGAATTCAGTTCCTAGAACCTTTATCCAGAAATGTACAATGTCCTGTAACTACAGCTCCAGAGGGAGCCTTCTTCTGGCTTCCAACAGTACCTGCGCTGGGGTGCAAATACCTCACCCTATACACACACATTTGTATAAATTCTAAATTAAAGAGATAAATCAAAATGTTGATGAACAAAATAATAAAATGGCTGGCATTTACTTGCAAATATATTAATTTGGAAAAATATATAAGACAAACAAGGCTTGCCAGATGTTCAGAACTGTTCAAACTGTATTATACTACCTTGAGATGTGGTTTAAGAAAAAACAAAACAAAACAAAACAAACAAACAAAAAAACTTTACAAGAAAAAGACTTAGCACCCATGCCCACACCACCAGCTCTGAAAAACCTTTTTCACATCTCAATGGGCCAAACAAAAGCTTAGTATAACTGGGAAAAGCTTGAGTATAGTTGGAGTTGAAGCTTGCACACAAGTGAGCATGCGGCCGAGCACAAAAGGGTGTCATGTCCAGAGCAAAGCTGGCTGTGCCCTTCCTAGCAGAAGCCAACTTAGAACGGGGTGGAGGGGTACAGGGCTGAGAACAACTGGACTCTTTCACAAGAAGGAAACGCCGAACTGTAAAACCCAGAAGGTGACAAGCTTTTCTTCTTGTATCTTTTTGGTTCTTGCCTTTTGTTTAAACAAACTCCATTGTAACCTCACTATAAAGTAGAACTCGCCAGCCAACAGAACCCAGCAGGAGGGACAGAGCTGCCAACAGTGGGCAGAAACAGACAGCTGGCACTCTCCACTGTCCTCCGATTATTTATTCTCTTTAATTTCCACAGATGCACAAATCCTAATGTCTGGCAGCCTCTTCTCTGCAAAGTACTCCTACATTTAGTTTAGTTCTTAAAATCAGAATTCCATTTACCTTCTATTGTATTGGGAAACACGCTGAGCGAATTCTGGATCGCACACCAAGGACTTTAGTATCTATGTCAGAAGACAGGGTGTGGGTTTGAAGCTGGTCATGGATGCCATCCAGATTCCTGCCTTCCTTGTTTCATTGTGGCTTTCATTCCTCTGTGTCTCCCACAAGCCATTGCCACAATCATGGCTCTGAACAGATTTTCATGAGTTTTGATTTTTACAGCTCTGTCAACAGATGACCCCATAGCTTACTCTTCCGCGGAGCTTTCATGAATAATATAGCTTCGACTGACTAACACTTCCCCACCATCCTAAGGATCCTGCACGCAGCAAATGCCATAAATGGTCTTTAACTGCGAGTCAAATGAAATCACAATCTCCTAAGTTGAACCAAATTCTCTATTTTTTTTTTTTTTTTAAGCATGACTTGTCTCTGTGGTCATTTTAGTACAATGGAAATGGGAGTGAGAGAATGAATGGAAAACTAATGTCATTAGACGGTAGAAAAAAAATAAGCAAAAACAGACAATAGACCATGAATAGAGCATATAGACTGCAGCCCCACAGACATTATGTAGTCTGATTAAATTTGAGACAATTTTAAATCCGGCTTGAATCAACCAAGCAGGTGACATTTTGGCATGTCCATGCCCAGCTGGATCTGGCCTTTTCTTTCTCATTCCTGAATTATTTACAGCTTAACCGAGACAGGAGTTATCCCACGCTCCTGAGAGACTAGAAAACAATAAAGTTTATCATAGGATATTAAATTTGAGGCTATTAACATCTATGTGGAATGTCTGAAAGTTGGATGGGTCATAAGCATGGTGGGCTGAGCTATTTGGTGAACCAATTGCTTTATACCCAGAGTGAAAAGGAGTCTTCCTCCAGAACTTTGGAGAAAGAATTGAATAGAAGAAGTAAACACTAAAAACTGAGCCCATGTTCTTTGCAGGGCTTCTGTGCCTTAAAACAAGCTGTAGAAACTTGGCAACCATGAACAAATTGCGTGTTTGAGGACCATATGATAAGAGAATTTGAGACATTAGCAGCTATGCTCAATAGGTACAGTGCTGACTGTGTAAAGAAGGTGTGATAGCCTGTGCCCCCAGTCACAACATTGGGAACACTGGCACAGGAGGAAACCATTCCTGGAGCTTGTTGACCAACCCACCCAACTCAAACTCAGCCCGTGAGGCCTAGGGTCAGTGAGGGGAAGAGCAATGGAAATGGAAGGGAAAACTGACTTTGACATTTGAACTCCAAGCTCTCTCTCTCTCTCTCTCTCTCTCTCTCTCTCTCTCTCTCTCTCTCTCTCTCTCTCTCTCTCTCTCTCTCTGTCTCTCTCTCCCTCCCTCCCTCTCTCTCCCTTCCTCTCCTCTCTCCCTCCTTCTCTCTCTCTCTGTCTCTCTCTCCCTTCCTCTCCTCTCTCCCTCCATCCCTCTGTCTCTCTGTCTCTCTCTCTCTTTCTTTCTTTCTCTCTCTCTCTCTCTCTCTCTCTCTCTCTCTCTCTCTCTTGTCCCTCTCTCCCTCCCTCCCTCTCTCTCCCTTCCTCTCCTCTCTCCCTCCATCCCTCTGTCTCTCTGTCTCTCTCTCTCTTTCTCTCTCTCTCTCTCTCTCTCTCTCTCTCTCTCTCTCTCTCTCTCTCTTTGTCCCTCTCTCCCTCCCTCCCTCTCTCTCCCTTCCTCTCCTCTCTCCCTCCATCCCTCTGTCTCTCTGTCTCTCTCTTTCTTTCTCTCTCTCTCTGTCTCTCTCTCTCTCTCTCTCTCTCTCTCTCTCTCTCTCTCTCTCTCTCTCACACACACACACACACACACACCTTTGGAAATTTAGGGTAAAAGTGCTCATGACTATTAGCTCAGCCATTTAATGTATTGTGGAGAGGTCAGCTAGCCATAGCCATCCTTTAGTGTTTCTTTACCGACATGTTTTTTGTTCAGTAATTACTGTATTCTTTTCTTTACCGTGTGTAAGCAGATGAGACACACAATACATTAGCAAACTGCAACACAAACCACTAAGGAAACCTGGCATCAAGCTTTCCAATACAGTAAGTTGCTCCCTGAAGTAAGTTTGTATTAGGATTGGCTTATAACCCCTAACTTTCTACTGAACAAAAACAGCTTGTCAACATTTCCAAGACACTGACGGAGTAGGGAATTGATGATAATCAGAACCATGTCAGGCCCCCATATAAATGCCTTATGAACATTTCAATTCAAGAATGCCAAATTGGGAGCTAGAGAGGTCATTCCGCACATGGGAAAACGTAACACTCTTGCAGAAGATCTGAATGCAGTTTCTAGAGCACATACTGAGTGGCTCACAACTGTCCTAACTCCAGCTTCAGGGGGATCTATCCAATGCCTCTAATCTCCACAGGTACCTGCATCCCACAAGTAGATGACTGCACACAGGCATATACACATGGACATAAATAAAATACATCTTAAAATTGGTCTTATTTGAACACTTATAAAATATATTTCAAAAGCCAGTATGCCTGTAAAACTACTGCATTTTAAATAAAAACCTCAACTTTAATGTGATTGGGCATGTAACTCCAAAGCAATATGAGGTACATCTGAGTCATGGGAACATTCTCCTTTTTCTGACTCTGGAAATCAAATTATGCATTTAAATATTCATTGTTTCTGTTCCATTACAAACATTAAACGTATTCCACACATTCAGCCTCTAAATTCCGTACCATTTCGTTGATTTTATGCCTTCAGGTATTGTAATCATGAAATAAAGCAAGGTAGCAATTCAGAGGTCTGTAAGGCACTTACTCCTTGTGTTAATATTTCGCCATCAGTGTAAAGTTGGGGATAAAATGAACTTATTTGCTATTAAAGGGGAATCATTCACCGGTTATTCCCACAGCCATCGGAGAGAATGGAGGGTGACAGAAACACATGCAACTGCTATTTTCTGTAAACATGACAACATGGGGCACCTTGGATTCCACCTGAAACTTCATACACATCCATACGCTGACATAACCTGCTATAAGAAAGCATTGGTAAGGACTGCAGCTTGTGCCTAAAATCAGAGGTCCTTGAAAGTCTTCACCCCTAGCTGGGGAGATGCTAGCAGTTGAATGCTGCAAGGAAATGAGTGTTGGTTGTCTTTAGTGTAGTCTTTCTTGTGTTGGCCATATTCTAGTGGATGTCCCCTATGCCCATGCACATATGGATGGCATTAATTAAACTCTATTACAAATTAAGTATTATTTATGCAGAGAGGAACTTAAACTAGTCACCCCCATCGTATCTGCAGTGATTGGTGGGAAGTCCTTTAACTGAAGTGGCAAGCTTCTGCATTTAATCTATGCATGCTATAAGTCATCCTTAGACAACTTAGAATGCTTATCACAGTGTAAATGCTGTTAGATGGTTGTTGGACTCTACAGTTTAAGGAATAAGAGCAAAAGGTCTGCTTGGGGACAGAGAGATGGCATAGTTATTAAGATAATTAGCAGCTCTTCCTAAGGGGTTGTATCAGGTAACTCACAACCTCCTATAGCTCTAGCTCTAGGAATACCTGGTACCTTTTTCTTGTCATTGTGGGTACCTCACCGCACACACACACACACACACACACACACACACACACACACACACACACACACACGCACGCACGCACACATGCATGATATGCACAGAGATATATACAAATAAAAATAATTATTTTTTAAAAGAAAAATATCTGCTTATGTTCAATAAAGATGTAATTTTCCCCTAGTATTTTCAACCTGTGGGTCACTGAATTCTTGGACATTAAGCCTACAGCTACAGTCTGGTGGTGATGGCCCACACCTTTAGTCCCAGCACTCAGGAGGCACAGACAGGAGGATCTCCATGTATTGGAGACAAGCCTGGTCTACTGAGCCAATTCCAGAACAGCCTCCAAAGCTACAGAGAAACTCGGTCTTAAATAAAACAAACAAACAAACAAAACAACAACAACAACAACAACAAGAAATAAAAACCCTACATATACGGAGGTTCATGTGTAACCTATTTTAAAAGTCCATGATTTTGTGAACATCGCTTAGGAGATGAAGGGGAGACAAAGATGAACAGTGATGGGTTCGGAGATGAATCCATCTCAGAGGTCAAGAACTCTAGCTCCTCTTTCAAAGGTCCCAGTTCAGCCCCAGCACCCATGTTAGGAGGCTCACGGTTCCTATTCAAGGGGCTTCAGGGACTCGGTGTCTTTCATACTATTTATTTCATTTCCTATTCCAAACATTCTCAATTTTTGTGTCATCTTACGCACTTTTAATACTTAATTTTCCCCATATCACCCTTTTTTTTTCCACACTTTACATCAAGTCAGCATTTGGCGACTGAGAACCAAATGAACCAGATGCAGCATCCTGCTACACAAAACTGCAAAGAAATTTCTTTGCAGTGCCATCATCTGTCCTTGCACCCTCGTCTGTACTTAGATACCTGTGACAACACAAATCTGCATGTCTAGGGCTCCTCTGGGGTGCAAAATAGCTCCTCTGCTTGTTTTCTTAGGGATACACGCACCACTAGCAAATGCTGTGTGCATGCCTCTGCCTAAATTAAAGTGATCAGTCTGCCCTGGTGACTTTAATGGAGGTAATCACCAGCTCACATTCACGAACAAATTGATGTGCCTGCTTCCTCGCTGAATCACTCAGCATAAATCTATACCCTTCATATATAAAAACCTCAATGGCTTAAAATAATGCAATAAAGCATCCCCTAATGTGTTCTTGAAGCTGCTTCATCAATAATGTGCTGTTATGTGAAAAGGATAGCAGAGGCTTCTCTTATGTTATCTAAAATCATGCAGGAGATGTAATCCCCTTTTAATTACCAAAGACCTCCTGAGATTTCATTTTCTCTATCTTCACATCAAAGAAGTGACGTATCATTACTCCCCGCTATTATTATTTTTCTTTCTTCTGGCAGTCCCATGAAAGTAAATAAAATCTTCACATTCTTGTGCATAGAAGATGTTGACCTTCATATAGGCTGAGCACTGATATTGGAGGAATGGCAGGCCTTGTTCTAGTGATAGACGTGAGTTATATTAAGCCATCCAGTGCTCAGTGTTTGGGGGTATCCAAGAACATTTGAAGATCCTGGTAAGTGAGAACAGTCTCTTCCTTCAGCCTGGACACAAGTGGAAGGGTAGAGTTGAGGCCCCACCCAGGAGTCTAACCATCCAAACCATTAAAGGATCTGTCCTTTTGTATAGAATTCTGTTTTAAAGTGAGATGGCCTAGAGACTTCATTTCCTTCTAAGTCGTCTTTGGGGGATTAAGGAGAGCCTAATCATTTATAGAAAATATCTCTACCAAATAAATTCCTAGCACTGTGCCAAAGTCTATAAAGACTTCCTACTTACAGTGGTCAACAACCCTCACTGCTTACTACATTCTATTGCTTTAATACATGATTTATAACATGTGAAGGTAGATGGGGCATGCCTACATATACAATTAAGTGTATGGATATACATAGATATTTGATGCCTTTACAGGCACCAGCCCCCCCCACATACGAATACATAAATAAAAAATAAAGAGTATTCATTTCTCAGACCTTCATGGCTCCCATACAAGACCTTAAACATGGAAATGTCATTACAAGGCAGCCCCTGCCATCCTGAATCTTCTTGAACACCCATTCTTGTGAGCTCCGACTTCTGCCAAGTCTTACTGTGTTACTGATGACCAATCAGTTAAAGTCCTTTGCTCAGAAAACAAAGTATACATTCTAGGAATTTGTATGCTTCCCTCCAAGACAGGGTAACTCTTGATCAAATTAAGATGTTCTTTAGAAACTCTAGGCTTTCCTGCCAGCCTTTGGAAAGGGGTATAATAACAAAGAATGTTCCTACTCTAACTTCATCCCTGAGTCCTCTGTTTTCTTCTTCCTCAGGTTCTGTCCATAACATTTTACTGTGACATCCGGTTTGGTAAGTAAAGTTTTACTGAAACACATCTTTGTCGATGTATTGTCTGTGACTGCTTTTGCACAACAAAGGCAGACTTGATTAGTAGTGGCAGATAGAAAACAACATGCAAGCGGAGAAGAGGTGGTGTCTACATCTGCACAAAAAGGGAGTGTCAATCTGGTTTAGATTGAAACTTGGTTAGAATCAAGGATTCATTTCTGCAGGTCTGTCAAATGTTCCAAAGTATCATCATGATAGGAGATAAATAATGTATAGATTATGGAATTTACATCATAGTTTTCCTTAGGTAAGTAGATCAGGAGTTATGGAAATGGCTCAGTGGGTAGTGGTTTGCTGTCCAAGCATGAGGACTGGAGTAAATGTCAGGTGGTTGTTTTAACTTTGGCCCTGTGGCTGTGCCTTAATCTGCTGCTATCTCAGCAGGCAATTTGCAACTCTGCAGTTACCAGCTTGCTTCACTAACAATGGTCTAGCAGCTAGGACCACAGCCTGGAGAGAATTCTGCTCTTGCAGGCTCTAGCCCTCTCACTGCCACTAAAGGTAGCTTTAACTAAATCTCTATTGTTCTAATTATAAATGAGCCTTGAAAGTCAAAGGCTGGGGTGAAAAGCTGCAAACTCAGAAAGGCTGAGTAGCAATTAGCATCCACAGAAGATCCATGTTTCAGCTTCCCCAAACCACTTTCTGTCAACTAAATGCTAAAGCAGACTCATGACCCAAGGTTAATCCAAAGGGTTAATTTTATTTAATTGACTCAAATGCAAATTCAGGGTTCACAGGATGATAGAATACTCCCCCTACAGATGGTCATGGTGACTCATCTGTAAACTTTGCAAGTGAGAAGGCAGAGACAGACCATGCTAGCACAAGGCAGCTAGTCATACTAGCTGAACTTGTAAGCTCCAGATTTAGTGAAAGACTTCATCTCCATATACAATATGAAGTTCTTGAGGAAGACACATGAAATCAAAACTCCATAACCACATATCTATATCTGCATAACCACATAGGTGCATACATACCAGCACCTATACACATGTGTAGCACATGCCACATACAAGGGCTAAACAAATAATAAAATGAATAAATAGGTAAGTGAATTGGTAAGTATGCCCCATGTTTTTTAACAAACAGAAATATGTATAGTCCAAAGTTTACTTATCAATATTAAATTGCATGAGACTGGGAAAAAAAATAAGAAAAACAACAGGATGGCTAAATGTGGTACAGGATGTGCAGAAGAACATTTAGGATGCCACTTCAGCTCCAAACAGGTACACCAAATTTGCCAGTAAAACATTAAAGAGGAAAAAATCTGGGTTTGTAATCAGACTATTTTCTCCAACTATAGCCATACCAGCTACCTATTCCTGGAACTGGAAGGCCATAGCACTCCAGAAGCCTCCTCATATTAATACCTGCATTCCCTGCAGTCATGGCCTTTTCTGGCATTTAGCTTTTCATCAGTCTCCCAGTTCCAACTAACTCTCAAGGCATGTTCTCCATCCTGGGTGTGAGTCAAGCGCATAAGTAATCCAAATGATTATATCCAATGGAAGGGGGTAGCCCTTAGTAGCCCCAGGATAAAAACCCATGCATCCATCACTGCAATAGGCACTGTCAGAGTGAAAGAGCTATAGACTAGAGCCTTGACATCTAACTTCACAGTTCACGTAAAGTGGGTTACATAAGCTTTGGGGAGATGACCCATGTCGTGTCCTCTTCACACAATGAAGAAAGTTCCTAAAGAAGTGACCAAAATGAAAGTTCAAGCCCTTTAACAGCTCTGCCTCTGCCCTTCCTACTTGCAAATTCTCCATCCTCCCACTTGGAGTCTATCCTAGACCCTTCCCCTAGCCCATCCTCCACCTTGCTCTATTTTATCTCTGCTTCTTTATTCCCCCTTCCTTTACTACGCATCTGCTCTCTTGCCTTCTCCAAGTTTACTCATGGGGTTTCAAATCTCCATTTAGTCTCCAAGTTGGAATACAGGTGCAAAGCATAGTTCCTCCTTTCCGTAACATTTCTTTAGGAGCAAGTCCGCCCATTTTAGACCAGATAAAAGTCTGGGTCCCTCCATCATCCACAGGTGACATCAGGAAAATGTTTATTTGAACTCTGTTTCTGGGTTATTACATGGGTCAAATAAAATCCTGACAGAGCTACAGATCCATCCCTAGAATCTCCCCAGACCTTATCTCCCATGAACTGAAATTTATCCTGCTTCTTCTGTCAACATCTGCCTTCACATACCTGCATCCTGATGTCTATGTCAAGCTTCCTGTTTATAGTCACCTGAATATATTTACCTGGATAACATCCACTCAGCAGGCACTCTCAACTATTCGTTACATCTGCTGCAGCCACCACCACTTTTTCCTGCCACTACAGAGAGGTGAGGTCTCCTAGTGCTATTGACAAACAACACTTGCACAACTCTCTCCCAAACTGAGAAAATTCTTACGGAATGCCCTGCATGCATTTCTTTCTTTGGACCACAGGCTCTCAACTAATATCTATCAGTATATCAGTGACTTGCTCAGCACTAAAATCTAAAACATCCCATAATGAACAGAGATAGGGTCATAGCACTGCCCAGACAGCAGAGAGCAGGGTTAGTTCACAGAATCCTGGGAACCCTCTTAGAAAGGACTGAAGCATTGAAATCCTTTTCCCTTCCAAGGTGACCCCCAAAGCGTCACCTCTGTCTCATTGGACAGCAGATGTTTCCATCCCAGTCCAGAGCCATGGCCGGGCACGGTCACAGATGCATCCTGGCTTCATTCTCTGACTCTTGGGAGACCATCACCAGGTCTAGATGGAATGAGAAGCTGTACTTGTGAAAGCATCCACAAACTCACAGCCAAGGCTATTCTTGTCACTAATGCCCACGGGATCAGTCCTAGCTCACAATTTCCTTCAAATGTGCCTCAACTTAGCAACTTCTTACAATAGAATTGCTTTGCTTTCATCCTCAGGAGGTCTTTATTTTATGTTTCTATCCTTCTTCCAGCTGAATCTGTCATCTAACTGAATGGCCATTTGGCTTGACCTTTCAATTTGCTCAGTGATATAAAGCTAAAGACTGCATTCTGACTAATATTCTCAGAAAGGAGCAAGCAATGGGGAATTCTATGCATCTAGCTTCTGTTCAGTTTTGCGCTTTCCAGGTGGGCTGCTTATTTCATTAACCATGAGCTTTTACCTCAAATAGATTCTCTCGTGGGGTACAAGATGACAGAGCATACCTTGTGTGCATGCATTGGGGGGGGGGCTGTGAAAGTGTTTGAGGATCATCATCACTGTTGAGGATGTGATAACTATGAATGTCATTTTGACACCGCAGGAAGCCCAAGAAAATGTGTTTAATACTTATTCTTTCACCATAAGAGAACATATTATGTACTTACAGGTGCATTTCTCATCAGTATTGTTTTATGTTTAAATAAGAGTAAAATTTGGTCATGGGCTGTCTCTCTCTCTCTCTCTCTCTCTCTCTCTCTCTCTCTCTCTCTCTCTGTGTGTGTGTGTGTGTGTGTGTGTGTGTGTGTGTGTGTGTGTGTGTGTTGTTGTTGCTGTTGTTGTTGGTGGTGGTGGTGGTGGTAGTGTTTTGGTTGATGTGGTCTTCAAGCTGAGATGCCCTTACCCTTACACAGAGTGGCTAAAACATTTACTGAAAAAAAATAATATGCTACCTGACACATATGACCAAAAATAACTGCACACAACACAAGTTTTTTGAACCCAGAAGTATGATGGTATGCTAACACTGGAGGGCTATTTAAGTCCCCACCAGGGTACAAGTTGCCTGGAGCAGGCCTGTCCTCCTGACAGCTGTTGCTTCTGATCAACACTACCTGTGCTCACCCCTTCCTCAGTCTCATCTCTGGAAATGTATAAGTGTCTCTCATCTTTACATCTTCATGTATGTACTCATATTTACAAAAGCTTGATATCACCACCCACGATTTCACCAGATAAAGTTTATGCAAAAATATAAGCTGTTTCAGGAACTTAAAAGCTATAAGTTGGAAAATATCCCAAAGAAGATGTCAAATCCTTATAAAGACATTCATAAAGAATCCATGAAAAATCCATTAAATGCAATGCTTTTAGCATATGGCCAAAACTTACCAAGGATCCACTTAAAAGAAAATAGCACTCTATGATGAATGTGTTGAAGCATGACAAGGGCCCACAACTTTACATGGGTAGTTTCCATAATATTTGTAGTATGCCACCAAAATGGAGCCTGCATTAGCTTTTGTTTGTGAGATTCAAAGCATTGAGCCAGAGAGATAGCTCTGTTGGTAAAATGCGTGCCATGCACTTTTGCTCCCCAGCAAGCATGTAAAAGCAGGATCTAGCAGATGCACCTGAAATCCCAGCATTGGGGAGGCAGATACGGGAAGAAAATCCCTGGGGCTTGTTGACCAGCTAGTCTAGCCAGTTAGGAAATATCAGATTCACTGCAAAATATAAGGTGAAAAGCAATTATATTTATTGTGCTGACCTCTAGCCAAGAGAGACAGAGAGGGAGAGAGAGGGAAAGAGAGAGGGAGGGATGGAGAGAGAGAATGAGAATAAAGTAAGCATCAGCCATAAAATAATCCCAAAGGCATGGCCGGAAGTTGTCAGAAACCCTGACTACCAGCTCCATCTGAGGTCTACTAAATCAGACACTACTGTATAGGCTCCACAAGTAATTCCCAGTGGTGTCACTATTTTAAAACCCAGTCACAAAAAGACAAACATGGAATGTACTCACTTATATATGGATTTTAGACATAGAGCAAAAGATCACCAGCCTACAGTCCACACCAGCAGAGAAGCTCGGAAACAAGGAGGACCCTAAGAAAGACAAACATGGTCCCCACAGAAAGGGAAAGGGGCAAGATCTCCTGAGCATATTGGGAGCAGGGGAAGGGTAGAGAGAATTAGAAGAAAGAGAAGAGAAGGGGATTGGTGGGCATGAGGAAGCAGGAAGATTGAGTTGGGGGAAGAATAGAGGAGAGCAAGAAAAGTGATACCATAATAGGGAGAGCCATTATCGTTTTAAAGAGTAATCTGGCACTAGGGAAATGTCCAGAGATCTACAACGATGACCCCAACTAACAATCTAAGCAATAGTAGAGAGGCTACCTTACCTGCCCTTCCCTGATAATGAGATTGATGACTATGATATATGCCATCCTAGAACCTTCATCTAGTAGTGAAAAGAAGCAGAAGCAGATGCCCACAGCTAAACACTGAGCTGGACTCCTGGAATTTGGTTGCAGAGAGGGAGAAGTGATGAGCAAAGGGGTCAAGAACAGGCTGGAGTAACTCACAGAGACAGCTGACCTGAGCAAGTGGGAGCTCCTAGACCCCAGTTGGACAGCTGGGGGACATGCATAGGACTGAAGCAAGCCTCCTGAATGTGGGCCTTAATTAGGAGGCCTGGGCAGTCTATGGGACTTCTGACAGTGGAACCAGGATGTACCCCTAGTGCACGAATGAACTTCGGGAGCACATCCCCCATGGAGGGTTACTCCATTAGCCTAGAGGGCCTAGGCTATACCCCAAATGGCTTGACAGATTTTGATGATCCTTCACTCTCCCTGAAGAGTGGATGGTGGGGGGGGGGTCAGTGGGAGCATGGGAGGATGGGAGTAAGAGGGAACTGGGATTGATATGTAAAATATTTTAAAAAAGAAAGAGAGTAGGCATTGATTTTGAAAAAAAAAAAGTCTGGGCATAATGAAACTAGTCTGTGATGCTGAGATGTAGAAGTGGACTGCATGGCCACATGGGGACATATTCTCCCGATGCTGTGAAGCCCTCCAAAGTGAAATAGCCATAATGAGTCTAACTTTCTGATAAGGGTGTCTGTAAGATCTCAAACACCGAGTGTTCCACAGAAAATTAGTTGTTGTTCTTGCAATTAAGCGAGTCACTATTGCAGTTAAGTACACGAAGAAAAGTCATTTGACAGAGGATGTCTGCCTGACATTTCAAAGCCTGGTCTGCTATTTTCAGCAAACAATTTGATGCTGGCATAGGAAGCCAGGGAGCTGCCCATCTAGAAACACATAATGCTTGACTGAGAAGGGACCAATTGAATGGTCCTAGACCTGCATGCCCTTTCTAACCCAGGGAGTTAAATGAAAAGCTACAGATGACCAAGTCTTAACCCTATAGGTCTTAGACTGGGACATGATCATCCATATGTTATTCATTTCATTATTTCTGTCAGATCACTTAGACATACAGTCAATACCAAAGCTAAAAACCATGGACCTAATCCAGTCAAACCCTTCTTCCCTTTCTTGGGTGCTTTATATATACCTCCATTTACCAAAGATGAATCTATGCTAAAGACATCAGGAAACACTCTCCTGGTTATATAGGAAATTTGCTCCAAAATGGAGATCAGGCTCCACACATTTCTATTTTGGTCCTTTGTATATTTTGATATGCACTGAAAATTCCTAAGCAGCTTTAGAAAATACAGACACTGATAATCCACTCTCAGGGTCCAATGGCTTTGGGGATTTGAAACCCCACCCCTAGAGAATTCTAATATATAACTCTGGTAGAGAACCATATCCCCATTCTAAATTTAATCTAAATTTGCTCTAAACTCCATTAGAACATTTCCAAACAAAGATACCCATCACCTTCCTTGCAACCTTTCTTTACATCCATCGCCTTCATCTCTCAAAGGACTTAGTCAGAAAGAGGACTTCGAAGTGATTTCTGTTTCCCTTACTAAGTTCACTCTATGGTACAGTATGGCCTTTTTACTCTAGGCAGAGGAAGTTCATCCCACTGCCTTGATGGAGAGAATACAGTGGTCAGGTAACCATAGCAACTTTCTGAATGGTTATGTGGTAGCTTCTTTGGCAAGTGAAAGGAAGCTATTGATACTCCCCAGTAGAAGGAGCAGGAGGAGGGTCACAGGACCCTTCCCTGTCATTCCAGCTATTTCTCCTTGCCTACTACATACCTGGTTTATGTAACCTCAGGAGATAACAGAATCTATAAGAAAGGTAGAGGTTAACTAACTGCAAAGGGAGCTTCATGATGCAATTTCGACAGGGTAGTCACCCCAGATAAGGTGTTAATTTGTGGTGCTGCAGCTATCCAGTGATCACGCACAACCTATAAGACACCAATCACAAACCCATGATTTGTTTGGACTGGGTTTGAGTTTGGTTTTATAAGACAAGGATTCTCTGTGTAATCCTCCTGAGTACTAGGGTTAAAGGTGCAGGCCACTACTGCCCTGCTCCCATTTGTGCTTTCTAAATCAGCCCAATAAATTCATTGGATCACCAGGTTGTATTTTTGCTATAGTTATATTTTGGTCTGTCCTTAGTTTCCTGTCCTGGATGAATAGATGTTTATTCATGTCTACACAGTTAATATGATCCTCCATCATAAAAACCAGCAGGTGTGCTTGTTCAATTCCCATTCTGCCTGGAGGTTTGGATTCTATGGGTCTGTGATGGACCTATTTCTACAAAGGTTCCCCAGACATGCTTATGATTTTACGTTTTAGACAAAACTGGCCTAACTTGGGGCCAGCAGCACCATGAGCACACCTAAGAACACACTGGAATGCAAACTCCCAGACCCCTTCCCCTGGATTCTGAATCATACACTCTGGAAGTGGGGCCCAGCACCCTACCTTTTAACTGGGCCCTCTTTCCTGCAGCTCTGAGGCCTTCCCACAGACCAACTTCTGTCTCTTTGCTTGACAAATGTCACCAAATGACACCCTATTGGCCATTGTCCACCCAAGAGAGTTTCCCCTATCTAAAATTACACCCTTTACTTTCTTCTTTAAAAATGTTCCTCGTGTCATCAATTCACATGAGTCTATCAGAGGAAACAGTTCGAGAGTTTAACCAACACTTTTAATTTAGCGAGGTCTAATCACTATCATCATTCACGAAAATTTTGGGTGAGAGTAAGACCCTGTGATTTAACATGAAAAGTATGCCTTTCAGAGTAGTAAAAGGCAACTTGGTCATATTGCTTTCAGATTCTTCACACTGAAATGTAGATATGCGCACACACAATAAATAGCCATTATTTCTCTCTCCCAAAATGTCATTTTAAAATGATAAAGAAATCACAAGAAGAGATGGAAAGAAAAAACTATATAGTTCTTTGTCTTCAGGACTCTGAGAAATTAACTACTTTTTGATGAAAATGATTAATATTTTATTAGTGATTAAAAACTCCTAATCTTAGAAATCATAAAAAAAAAAATGTGTTGTGTATTTTCTCAGCTCCTCACACACGCCTATAAAGTGGGGAATCTTCCTATCGTTCTCATTTTGTAGTTAGAAGAGCCAAGAAGCAGAAAGACCAATAGCTTTCCCAACATCACAGCAGAGTAAAAACAAGTCAGGTTTGAGGCTGGGGAGACGGCTAGGTCAACAAAGGTCTTGCTGTACAAGAGTGACGACAAGAGCTCAAATGCCAATGACCCACGTTAATACCTCTGGCCAGGGGTGGCAGCTGATTGTAGTTTCAGAACTAAGAAGGCAAAGAGAGATGATTCCCAGGGATTGGCTCAATCGGCAAGCTCCCAATTCAGTGAGAGACCTCACCTCAAGAAATAAAGAGGAAAGGAAGGAAAGAAGACACAAGATCAGCTCTGGGATCGCTACAGGCACAGGCACATGAGTGCATGTGCACCTGTTCCCACACTCATGACATATATACACATGCACACATATGACCTACACATAAGCAAAAATAATAAAAATAATTTTTAAAGAAAGTAAAAGGCAGAAAAGTCAGTTTAGAACACACACACACACACACACACACACACACACACACTACACAAATGTACAGATCCCCCTACATGTTCATTTACTCTTTACTATTAACCTCCAATACACATTTTTCCCATTTTACAGATGATGAGGCAGTATAAAAAGCCTCTCCAAATCACACAATTAGAAAGAGACAGAGTCAGAGTTTAAATCTGGAACATGTATGTTGTGTCCTATGCAACATCTCCACTGGGCCCAGCACTCATCTTCCATACAGAACCGGAAACACCAATAGGCAACCTTCCCAGGTGAAAGAAGTTAAAGCCACTGTTTCCCAAAAGACTTAGGAGAACCAGCCTCGGTTGCACAGACCTGTAATCTCCACTCTATTTGGAAGACTGAGAAGGTAAGGTCTCAAAGTTGACACTCACCAAGGCTATATGGGGGAATTGAAAGCTAGCCTCAAAATAAAAATGGGACCTTGGCTGGGTGGTTGTGACTGGTGACTCATTTCTTTAGTCCCAGCACTCTGGGAGGCAGAGGCAGACAGATCTCTGTGAGTTCAAGGTTCACCTGGTCTTATAGAGTGAGTTCCAGGATAGCCAGGACTGTTTCCAGAGAAACCCTTTCTCAAAAAAAGAAAAGAAAGAAAGTAAAAGGAAGTGAGGCAGGGAGGGGGGGGAGGACAGGAAGGGAGAAAGGAAGGAGAAAAAGGAAGACAATGGTGGGAATGTGAATATTAGCTAGTAATACTATAGTTCATTCTCCATTACCCTCATACTTACAAATAAAGAAATCAATAAGCTAAAACTATAAAAGCTTAGGAGTAAGAAGAGGAATCTTCAAACCAAGACAGAGAGCCTTTACAAAACAAAAACAAACAAACAAACCCTCTGGCAAGCCTTCTGCCTCTGCCTCTTGACTAAACACAGAGCTTTCTAAAAGATTAATTACATGTGCCTGTGTGAGGGGACTAGCATGTGAGTGCAGATGTCTAACAAGGCTAGAAGAGAGTGTGGGATCGCCTGGAGCTGGAGTTACAAACAGCTATGAGTCTCCCAAGGTGAGTGCTGGGGACTGAACCCAGCAGTATGTGCTTTTTTCCAGCCTCCAAAGCACAAGACTTCTAACCCACAGCCATTAGGTGAATTCAGCACCGATGTTGTTATCATTTCCAAATACAAGGACAGACAGTCATACAGTCCTGTGCAAGTGAGGTCCTTTGGGAGAAGGTTGCCTGGATAGTGTGGCTTTAAACTTGGCTTTTAGCTGGGTCTGGGCAAAGAGAAAGAACAGGGCAAAGTTGACCTAAAATTAGCAAGCTTGACAGCTTTGCCCCAGCACAGAATCAAGCAGAAGAGCTAATGAGAGGACATAGCTTGTTTCTGCTTCATGCTCTCAATAGAACTCATCACTACACTCAGCTCTGGGTATCAAATTAAATAAAAGACATGATTTATTTTTTTTTCCTTTAAGCTGCTGGAATCTTACTGGGTGAACTAGGGCACTAGAAAGCAAATTAATTCAAATACAAAACCTTTTGTCATAGAAGACTTTGCTAGCTGGAATGGGGAGAGCTTATTTTTATACAGGAGAATTGAGGGGCAGATGTTTTTTAGGAAAAGAGTTCCAAACTTGTAACTCCCAGATCTTACAGAAAAGTAAACCATAGAATGAGGGACATGGTAGAAACAGAAGAGTCTAGGGGCACAGGAGATAATTCTCTGGGAAAAGAATGGAGCGATCTATGAACCAGAGGTATTTGAAGATTGGCAGATAGCTGGACACGATGTGAGCAGAGAATCAGCAGGTGATATTACGGGAGACGAAAGGCATCACAGGGATAAAACTGTCATTTGCACTTTCAAGCAAGAGTCGAGCTTTAAACAGACGATCTACAGGTGGACACAGGCATAAGATACAAAGAACATCTAAAACGTGTTTGGAAAATGACTTGAAGAATAGTGGTCTGCCTGTGGAGTTAGAACGTTCTGAAAAAGAAAGTAATCATCCACTAAATTCATAGAGAGAAGACAGTGCATGCGGCCGATGACTTGAATTTGTGAGGCAGCTGTCCTGACATCAGTTTTATAGAGAAGTTCAGTACACCTCCTATCACCGTACAGACACACTCTTGCTCTATCTCCCACGACAGTGTTCTCCTGCGTGAAGCAGCTGGTTACTGGCAGGCTATCCCCATGGTGATCTCCACAAACAACCACTGATATAGGGAGGCAGCTGTCAGTGCTGCAAAAACAAGCAAACAAGCAAACAAACAAACAAACAAAGACAATCCACCCTGTGCTTTGACTTTCATAGTCCTCCCCTTCTCTCTCATTGCTTAACTAAAAGTCAAGTTTAAGGTCACAAAACCCATGGAGCCTTCTCCCAGATGACCTCACATGGGTCAATATGCTCCTCCTTGTATGCTGAAATCTTACAATAGCTCATGGTACACAACAGCTAAAACTACCGCCCCCACGAAGAACCTGCCTCCCTGGTTATACTTCATGCTTTTGAACACCAGGGACGGGCCCCTCCCTCTCCCATACTAACCTTAGCCTCAATGGTGATTCTGAGAATAAAACTGAAGTCAAGCCTTCCCCTGTGCAAACTGCTGGCCTCACTGCTTGCACAGTTTATACCTTCGAGGCAGGGAGGGTGAGCGCCTTAGAGCCGCACCCATCCTAGGCTAGAAGTAAAGTGTAATAAATAGGTTCTGTGAGATGTAGACACTGCCACTTAAGCTAAATTTCAGCAATAGGAAATGCCAATACCTGTCTTCCCCTTTCCATCTTTTACCTTATAACTTTCTCTTCACACGGACCTGCCATTACCACCAAATCACTACTATTTTCTTCCTTTTGCTTTTTTCCTAGCTCTCCAATCATTCCCGAAGAATGCCGGCTTTTGGGGTTTCAATTCAAAGCTCATACTTATACATCCTTTTTGACTGTTAAGTTGTCTCTTTCCACTCACTGGGAACTGTCTTATATGCACTCAGTTTTCTTGGGCTGACACTGTAGTTTTCTTTTCCACACTCACCAATCCCTGAGGTCTGTTCTTGAGATGGTCACGATGGCTACATGTGTTTTGTTTTAATGTTTTAAGAATTGCTTCTCAAAGAAATATGAGCTTCTCACCAGTCCCTCTTCTCAAAAAAAAAAAAAAAGAAAAAAAAGTCATCTTTATGAACTAATCATTTTGAAACACTTGTCATTCCAATTTCTGACCCTGATTTTGTACTTTTTTAATAATAAAATAAAACAAGATAAAATAAAAAATAAACACATCAAAATAGGGTAAAACAGAAGGAAAAGAGTCTATAAGAAGCAGACACAGACACAGAGACCCATTGTTCACATCCCAGAAAAACACAAATAAGAAGCTATAATAATATGCGAAACACCTGCAAAGAAAAAAAAAAGGATAAAATTAAAAACAGAAAATCCCTGATACAGGCTTATGAGATGAGTAATTTCCAAAGATGCTGATGAGCTGCTAATTTCATTTTGTTAGCTATTTACTGCTGGGCACGCAGCATGCCCTTTACAATACTGTGTTTCTCCAAAAAGACAACTGGTGGAAACTAAATTTTCATTTGCAAGTAGGTATCAGTTGGAGATCGCTTCTGGGCTAGGGATGGGGGCGTCTGTCAAATACTCCTTACAGTTTTAATGACCCAACCCGTACAGAGCAGTGCAGGCTCTGTAAAAGCTGCAGTAGTCTCTGGGAGTTCATCTGTGAATTGGTCCTGTTTTGTTTAGAAAGCCTTCTTTTCTAGTCATCCTCTATCCATCCCTCCCACCCACCCACTCTTCTGCTACTTCTGCCTCCACTTCTTCAGGGTTCCCTGAACCATAAGAGGAGTGATTTGATGAGGACATTCCATTTAAGGCTGAGTGTTCTAAAGTCTCTCCATCTCTGTGTATTGTCAGAGACCTGCTTGTAAGTCTCTGTATTTGTTCTCATCTGCTCCAAGCGGAGGGGCATCTTTGATGGTGACTAAGTAAGACCCTGGCCTGTGTGTCTTCAGCAAGGATGGGATCAGGATGCCAGATTGTGAAGAGCAACCTATAACCTTGGCAGCAGCCTAGGTTGTTTGGAGATTCCCATAGGACCCCTATATTCAACAACTTAATTAGCTAAAACCTATGCCCGCGAGCTTCATTTGGTAACAATATGCCTCCCCATTATTTGACGATTTCATTTATATTGACTTCTCACAAATATATATGCATATACATATACATGGAAGCTTCTACTATATTAGGTTTTTATATATTCATTTACATGCATGTGAATGTTGTAAATGTATGCAACCAGTGTCCATAGGTTATCATAAGAGGTTGATGAATGCTCTAGAACTGGAGATATATATGGTTATGACTCAACATGTTGGTTCTAGGAATTGAGCCCAGGTCCTCCACAAGAGCATACCCTTAACTTCTGAGCCATGTCTCTAGCCCAGGATTTTGTACTCTGAATGTGATTTTCTGAGTTAGTAAGAAAATCCTCCAACAACTGCTACACAATCACCTCAGATGGTGCCTTCTCTTCTTCTCTTTTCTGCTCAGTTTCACAACTACCTAAAAACAAGTCTAGTCTCCTAGTCACGCAGAACACAAGCTCAAGGTCTTGTCTAGGGTTTAAGCAGGCCTTGGCACCTGAACCTGCAAAGTATCTCCAGTTATTTTTTCTCATCCCTTCCTGCTGTTCTAGTTAAGATGCCTGTTGATCAGCATTTATTACTGATTTTCAGAACAGAACCCAACCTGTTCTATATAGCACCCTGTCCTCCATTGTCTTGTCCTACCTTGGTTCTCCAGCTTTTGCCATTCCATTATAATGTCCCTTCATTTGCAGATGACTTAGTGCCCAGGACCACAGTGGTATACAGTGTAATTCTAACACTTATTAAATTGAGGGAGGAAGATCAAGAGTTTAAAGTCTCAACTGCATTGTGTATCCAAGGCAAGCTTGAGCTACAAGAGACCCTGCCTCAAAACAAACAGGACTGCACACTCTTCAAGACCTTCGAGACCTGTCTTTTGAACCTACTGTTTTGAAGATTTCTGAAAACAGTTGAGGATCACATGACTAGCCAATCCCTTTCAGAAGCCAATACATTGAGTATGGCCTTGGTAAGAATTAGTATCTTCTGAACAGAGGGAGCCATTATAGAATTTAAGAGAAATCTGGCACCAGGGAAATGTCCAGAGTCCACAAGCATGACCCCAACTAAGAATCTAAGCAATAGTGGAGAGGCTACCTTAAATGCCCTTCCTCTGTAAAGAGATTGATGACTATCTTATATGCCATCCTAGAGGCTTCATGCAGTAGCTGATGGAAGCAGAAGCAGAGATCCACAGCTAAGCACTGAGTTGAACTCCGGGAATCCAGTTGTAGAGAGGGAGGAGTGATGAACAAAGTGGGTCAAGACCAGGCTGGGGAAACCCACAGAAACAACTGACTTAAGCAAGTGGGAGCTCATGGACCCCAGTCTGACAGCTGCGGAACCAGCATAGGATTGAATCAGGCTCCCAGGAATGACTATATGAAGGCAGGTCCATCTTGCCTTAAACTCAGATAATCAGCAACTTTAATTCTACTTACAATTTAAGTATTTTGACACAAAAATAATATAATCACAGGTTGTGCAGGTTGTGATTAGAATGTAGACATCTTTGGGACCAGTGAGGTGTGTGTGTGTGTGTGTGTGTGTGTGTGTGTGTGTGTGTGTGTGTGTTATTTTCAGGTTAATAATGACCTGGCGCCCTTAACTACAAAATGTTTTTCATAGAGGGAGTATATTCATTTCTCTTAACTAAAGACAAATGGCTATCAGATTGTATCAACACTTTCCTACAAAAAAGTCTTCCCTCTAATATATATGTATTGATCCATGCTGCAGATATGGAAAGGGGTTATTAAAAGTCCATTAAGTCATTTCCAGTTCACAAGTGAGCAAAATGTGTCTCCATGTCTCACACCTCACATTTCTCTTTTAATAGCTGCTCTAGTGGAGGGAGGAGAGAAAATTGGGAGAAACACAGGGGTCAATCCCATAAATGTGGAGAAAGAAGAGACTTCTGTTCCTTTCTTTTGCTATTGTAAACATCATGATTAAGACAATTTATAGAAGAAACAGTTATTTTGGGTTTACAGTTCTAGTATCCATGATGGCAGAGCAAGGGAAATAGGCAGCAGGCATAGTAGCAGGGACAGGAATCTGGGGTCTCACATCCTGATCCACAAGCACAAGTAGTCATGTCTTTAAACTGTCAAAACCTACTCCCAGTGGCACACTTCCTCTAGAAAGCCCATACCGTCTAAATCTCCTAACAGTACCACCTGGGGACCAAGTGTTTAGATGCTCAGTACCATGGGAGACGTTTGCAACTCACCACACCACAGACTCTAAGCACTAGTGCACTGGTTTCATGATTAGAGTCCAGCCTACAAAGTGACTCCACATACAGAGTGACAGAAGAGACCAGTCTCCTAGGTTGTGCTGCACATATTGGTCCAAAGATTGTTCTCAAGAGCGTCACTTCTTTCTTTCTTTCTTTCTTTCTTTCTTTCTTTCTTTCTATTATTTTTCTTATTTTACATATCGATCCCAGTTCCCTCGCCCTCCCATGATCCCGCCCCCCCCCGTCCCATTCCCCACCCACTCCACAGGGAGGTTGAGGTCTTCCAGGAGGGGTCATTAAAATCTGTCAAGTCATTTGGAGTAGGGACTAGGCCCTCCCTCCTGTCTCTAGGTTAAGGGAGTATCCCTCCATGGTGAATGTGCTCCTAAAGTTCTTTCGTGCACCAGGGATACATCCTGTTTCCACTGTCTGAGGTCCCTTAGACTGCCCAGGCCTTCTAACTGAGACCCATGTTCAGGGGGTCTGAGTGGGTCCAATGCTGACTTCCCAACTATCAGTCTGGGGTCCATGAGCTCCCCCTTGTTCAGGTCAGCTGTCTCTGTGGGTTTCTGTAGCCTGGTCTTGACTAGGGTGTCACTTCTTACATGTGAGTACATTTCTCCTTTATGGATCTATATTGTATTAGATAGGATTCTCTAGGAGAACATAATCAACAGAATGAAATTATATATGAAATAAGGGATTTACTAGAGGCTCTAGTCTGGTTCAATTATACCAATGGAAACACTGAGGATCCAGTAGGTGTTCAGTCCACAAGGCTGGAAGTATCTGCATATTCAGGAACCCTGCAGAAGTGGATTCTAATGCCTGAGACAGACTGAACTTGCCAGTGAGAGTGAAGGAAGCAGAGTGAAGCAGGAAAAGAGTAAAAAGCTTCTTTCTTCCATGTCCTTTATATAGGCTGCCACCAGAAGAAGGACCTCCCCACCATGGGTTAAAACTAGGTCTTCTCACTTCAAATGATTTAATTAAGGAAAATCTCCCATGGGTGTGCCCAGTCACTTGGGTTTTAGTTAATTTCAAATGTAGTCAAGTTGACAAGCAAGAACCACACGCATCTAACAAATAGTTAGGTCTCTTTTTACCTAGTTGCTTCAAAAAAGTCACAGCAGTTTTTCAAAGACCACTGAGTTGTGGGCTGTTTTAGTGGGGGAGAAAAGATACCAGCCCTTAGTTCTTTCCTACCCTCTCAAGAAACATCACCAATCCAGCAAGCCTGCCTTTGAATAATTTCCAAACTTTCTGGGACACAGAGTCCAGAGGAGGTCAGGACAGAGCAGGTCAATGAATCATTTTCAGACTATTATTATCTAAAGCTCAGGCTGTGGTCAGGCCACCTGCTGGGGAGTGACAAACCTGTTCCCAATTCTTCTACAGCATGGAGGCATTTTTTTTTTTTAATGACTCATGAGTTAAGGCTAGAAGGGGATTTAGAAAACATCTAAGCAGGGAACTATAAGTGGGAGTTTCCTATGATGCTCTCTCTCTCTGCTAAACTGACCAAAGCCGGAAACAAAGCTACATCCACCACCACTCCCATAACCTTTTTACTTGTCCAGATCTAGATACAGGAATGGGTTTCTATGTTTACTAGGTATACAGCAAGAGCAGTATGTGTTTGCTTTGAAAAACATCCATCTAGGACATGACAGGAATCATCAGCTTTCTTGAAGAGCATCTTATTTCCTGCTTTCTTGGCCATGCCTCCCTGACACCTCTGACGCTTCTTGATGTTAGAATCAAAGTCACAGAGAGGACAGATACACAGAGTCATAGGCAAAGACAGAGCACAAGTTGAAGACATTTGTGTTATATTTTCTGTTGCTCCCATCAAAAATTACTCGCTATGGTATCCATCTTTCTTCTAAGTAGTAACAGATGCTTTTAAGATCTGATATATATCTATATCACAGCTAACTAGTCTTATCTATGTGGTAGTGATTAAATGTCTTTCCTACTTAATTATCTGGTAGCATAAATGAAAAGATGTCAGGATAAGTTTATCACTAACAATAACAAGTAGATAGTAAGAAGATATTAGGTTTAATTTCTACAGTGAGAAGGCAAGAAGGCAAGGAACACGATGCCTATTGCTTTTTAAAACCATTAACAAAAAGAAGTCTATAAATTCAACTTCAGAGAATGTTTTACCCAAACTCCAATAACATTCACTCACAACTCAGATACACATGGTATGAATGTTCCATTTAATACGAAAATACTTCATTGTGTTCTCATGAAATACAAAAGTATTCCATCCAGGTTATGACTATTGCTGGTAATTGAAGACCATGCTAAATATCTATTAAATACAATCAGCATGGAGAGCCAAGTAAGTTCAAGGCTTAACCACAAATTCAGCAGAGAAGCATGTCTGCATAATTTGTCACATCCAATCTTCATGATGCATGACTTGCAAGGATATTGCGATCTATCCACAAAGATAGGAAGGGCATGGAATGTTCTTGGACAGTTGGAGACTTCCCAGTACCATAACCAAAATCTGTGCATCTGTGGGTGTAGGAAGAGGGGGAGAACTTGACAGATTGGGGAAATGATGCTTCAAATGAGAAGCCCAGATTGATCCAGTTTTTCTATCACAATATTTCACACCTACCCATCTCTGATTTTAACCACATGTGACCTCAGTGTTGACTTAACACCCAAGATGTTCTTCTGGAGTCAGCCAAACCATCCCTTGGGGGCTTAGCTCACAGATCAGGTGTTTTCATATCACTGTTTTTAAGTCAACCTTAGCATTCTTAGCTATTTACATTCAAAACCTCCCTCTAATCCTTTATGACAGAGCTCACTCCCAACACACACACACCACCTACTTCTAATTCCTTACTACAAATAACACACTTTAGGGAAATGAATTCTGATACATATCAGGCTAGTGTAATCCTTATCAATAAGTCAGAAGCCTTTGTAATGTGCTCTGATCATAAGATAATTCACTCATCTAGAACAAGTGATCAATCAGGTAAAGTGGAAAAGTTAGGTAACTAACAAAGAATAAAAAAGATACTAAAAGTGACTCCAACAACTACCAAAAAGAAAAAGAGTCCAGGCCTACGGTGGTGGTTCTGTGGGTAAATTAGGTGCTATGAAAGCATGAGGGCTTGGGCTTGGATTCCTAACACCTAAACACAAGCCAGTTGTGACAGCACACATCTATAACCCACCAATGGGAAGGCAGAGACAGGATCCCTTGAGCTCAATGGTCAGCCAAGTCTAGTAGAACTCATTAGGTACAGGTTTAGTGACAGAACCTGTCTCCAAAACTAAGATGGATAACAGCTGAGGAAGAACCCTGACATTGGCCTTTGCCCTCTACATGTGCATATGTGCACACACACACACACACACACTCTCTCTCTCTCTCTCTCTCTCTCTCTCTCTCTCTCTCTCTCTCTCTCTCTCAACTCCATGGGAATCAGATACATATGGCAGCAGAGTGTGCCTGCAATCCCAGCACTGGGGAGACAGAAACAGGAAAATCCCTGGGGCTTGCTATCATCATATTTCAGGTTCAATGAGAGATCCTATCTTAAAATATCAGGTGAAGAGCAGCTGAGGAAGATATGTAGCATTGACCTCTAGCTACCACACAAATACACACATGGGCATACACATGACTGAATGTGAATAGGACGCATGAGACTTTTAGTATTAATTATTTGAGGTTATGTGACCAAAGTTCTTCTAAGCAGCACCATTTTGGCCAAACTCTACAATATTACTCCAAACATTTTACATTTTTTTCCCCTGTGGTCACATCAATAGAAGCTTCTTTGATGTCACCTGTCCCATTGGACTATCCCTCACCTGGTTACTGATTAGTTGAGGATTTCTCCGTGCCTACCAGTGCCATCCTTAAAGCCAAAGGAGTCCCTTCTACAGTCAGTGTTGAGAAGTGGGGTCCCTAAGCCAGTTGACAGCCCAGCTGAGGCATCCCACCTACTTTCTCCATAGCTACATTGTACCACTGTGACTATGCGCATCATACTGCTTAATAAGGACCATAAAAGAAAGGTCCACCTTCCCAAGTCCATGAGTCCATCAGTGAATCTCACCTTCCCCAGTCATTACAAGCCAACTGCTCCTTTGCCTCCTGGTGAGGCTGATGGGAAATGAGCCTCCAGCGCTGACAGGCAGAAATTAATGTGATCGATCTCTTTTCTGTGCCCCACATTGCGGGTGCCAATGCTTTCTGCACCCTGGTGGAGCACATTTACACTCTCCGCTTTGCAGAAAATGAATTTATTGTGCCCAACTACAGGAATTCATTTGCTGAGGATCAGTAAATGATGCCACCATCCACCACCTCTCTGAGCATCACCAAAAGTGTTTTCCTTTTGAATTCTGGACAGAAGAGAAGACTATTAGTTGGGGAGGGGATGAGCAGGTAAAATGAGAGCAATTCAAATTTGTGGAGTTTTCTACTAAAAACAAAGCATAGCATGACCAGCTGCATACACTGGTGTATGCCTTTGAAGCCAGCATTTGGGAAGCAGTATGAGTTCAAGGCCAGCCTACTCTACATACATGGTGAGTTCCAGGACAGCCAGATCTACATAGTATGACCCTGTCTCAGAAACAAACAAACAAAAACATAGCATGGCTGTCAATAGAGAAATGAAGCAAAGAAAAAAATGTTCTTCTCATTTTACATGGAAGGGAAACTTTCAACAAATCCTTACCTGGGGTTAAAAAGAACATCATTACATAAGGATTACTAATTTACCATTTTAGAGATGGAATGTATGCCATTTATTTGTCTGTATGTCTTTCTTATTAGATACTAAACTGTGTCCATAACTAGTAATTTCCAAAGATTTGAGAGGAAACTACACGTAGATGACCAGGACTCTTAGCAGTTAAATCCCATTTTCTCAGTCTAGAAACCAACTCTTCATTAAACATGAATATTTTTCAGCTTTTGCTTCTTATTTTAAAATGTTCACATGTCCCTAAGTGGAGAAAAAAGACTGATATTTCTTTGGTGCCTGACACTTGCTCAGCTATGTGTGAAAAATGACCTCCTTCCTTCTGCTAAAGTTAATGGTGGACTTCCTGAAGGTGCTGCTAGAACCAGATGGGAGCTCTGATGTGGAATGGGCAGGGCTTCATGCTGTGAGAGAAGACAAGTAGAGATTTTCATTCCCTGCTGGCCTTACCTGAGAGGTCCAGGTGAAGGGAAATATATATATTTAGAGAGAGAGAGAGAGAGAGAGAGAGAGAGAGAGAGAGAGAGAGAGAGAGAGAGAGAGAGAGAGAGTTGTTGTCCTGGCTCCTGGATTCTTTTGTTTATTTGCTTGCTGTCTTTCATAAATACCATCTTCCACACAAGAGTAGGGGCTTCCTGTTATCTTTCACTTTCTGTTCCTGCTCCAAGGAGGAAATGTAATGTTGCTCATTCACAGCACAAACTTTCCAAAGGGGTGCATATTAGCCAATCAGTTCAGGGTGTAGACAATGAGCACACCCAAGTGTCCGGAGAGAGATGGCCACTCCTGCCCCTGAGATATTTCACACTGGTGACCCCACAGTCTCATGTGCACTGAATGATGAATTTGATTTCCTGTCTCTACTGAGAAGGCCATCTAAACAATTGGCATATAAGAGAGAGGCAAGGGGAGATGAATGGAAGAGGGAAGGAGACAATGGAATGAATGAGGAGAAAACACACCTAGACAATAGCAAAAGGAACATCCATCCATTGTGGCTCTTCTTATCTGTACCTAGGAATGCTTTTGTGCCTAACTGGGAGCAGGAGGAGGAGGAGGAGGAGGAGGAAGAGGAGGAGGAAGAGGAGGAGGAGGAGAAAGAGAAAGAGGAGGAGGAGGAAGAGGAGGAGGAGGAAGAGGAGGAGGAGGAGGAGGAAGAGGAGGAGGAGGAGGAGGAGGAGGAGGAGGAGGAGGAGGAGGAGGAAGAGACTGGAGTGTATAATGAAACCCAGGCCACTACTATTCCTGTGGAATCCAATGCCTCAATCAGTTTTGGCTGAAGCCACCAGACCTTGGCTATTATCCTCTTCTGGTTTTGTTTTCCAGAAAGCAGAACAGAGAGTAAATTAGGACATGGGTTTCTATGTCTCTTTACAAATCCCAGCTCCTACAGTGAATAGTGGAGAACTCATTTCACATTTAAAGAATCCATAACAAAAGTTTCTTTTAAGCATCCGAGAGGAATGAATACCATCTGATCTTAATGCAGCTCAAGAGAAAAGGATCCCAAAGCCAGCCGCTGGCAATTGAAATAATCAATTTCGAGAGAACACAGAGGTAATAACATCACTGGAGTGTCAGAAAGTCATTGAAGGCCCTGGTACTCCCATCTGAGTCTCCAGTTTATCTTCTGGGTCCCAAGTATTAGGACATCTTCCTGATCCTTCCCAGTGGCATCTGTGCACCCCACCCCTTTTCTTCTCTCCTATGAAGTTAACGTATTGCATTATCTCTTTTCCTACTGGGAGGCCTGAGACACAGGGGAGAAGCTGCTATGAAGAAGACCATTCTCTTAGTGATGACAAGTCACTAAGTTCAGTTCCAGCGGAAACTCCTGAGTGTCTCACAAGAATGAAACTGACCATGAGCATTTTCCAGGGAAAACAAATAAAAGGGTGGCCCTGCCCTCCACCTGGAAAGTATAGAGGTGCCGAGATCCATTTCAAGTCTCTGGAGATTTTTAGTTCCTCCAAGAAGGCATGTCACAAATCTCCCTGAAGGAAAACAAGACATCAAAAGACTTTAGTTCTCTCTCCCCAGAGCCAGCTTAGCTAACACAGTGAGTGCTGGTGTGGGACACTGACACACACTGAGTCACAAAACACACACACCAACAAATATAGGGGACTTAAGGGAACAGAGAGAGATGCAGATCAAGAGGTTGGTGAAGAGGAGAGATGTGGTTTGGAAAAGGAAGGAGAATAGAAACTTTGCATGGTGGAAGAACTGTAAAATACTCAATAGACACTGGTGAAGGGCTATTCATGTATTGTTTTCATAGGAAGGTGCACATAATAGAAAAAAGTCTCAGCGTGCTATTAGTTCTCTCCTTGTGATTTTTTTTCTTGTTTTTCTTGTTTTTTTTCTTTTTTGTTTTTTTGGTTTTTTTCTTTTTTTGGTTTTTTGAGACAGGGTTTTTCTGTATTGTTTCTGTATTTCTGTGTTGTTTTGGAGCCTGTCCTGGAATTCACTCTGTAGACCAGGCTGGCCTCGAACTCACAGAGATCTGCCTGCCTCTGCCTCTGCCTCCTGAGTGCTGGGATTAAAGGCGTGTGCCACCAACGCCCAGCTTTCTCCTTGTGAATATTACAGGTTCCCATTTCCCCATGTCTTATGATGGTGCCACATCACTAATCTACTTTAAATGAAAAGTCCTAGTAGAGCATCCTTTGCCTCTCACTTGTAGCCAATAAGTTGGGAATGGTAGTGCGTTCTGGAGAATGCTTTGTTTCTATACAGAAACTACATTTGCCTGACAAGGAAGACAACAGCATGCTTGGTGAAGGGAATATATGGCTGTGTGGTGGCCAAATGTTCTCCCGACAAAGATGAAAAATACATGGACAACGGGTATCATGTCCACAAAAAGGTCTTTTATTTCTTCCTCTTAAGATTTTGTTTTCATTTTTAATGATACGTCTGTGGGTAGACTCTGTGCCTGTGGGTACAGAACCTGTGGAGGCCAGGGGAGGGCGCCAGGCCTATAGAGGTGCAGTTACATGCAGTTGTGTACTAGTTTTCACGGATGCTGGGAACTGAACTTGGGTCCTCAGGAAGAACAGGAAGTGAGAAATGCTCTTGAATTCTGAGCCACCTGTCCACTGCAGAGGGTTTGTCTTTGCATACCTAAGGTGGTTCGCACACCCTGCAAGGAATGTGCATAATAAATTAGCAACCATCCAACTAAACAATAGCTGTCTACAGGAAGCACGCACAGAAACGTGGAGACTAGTGCCTTTGGAAGACAAGGAAGCACTGGAGAATTAGCAGTATGGACTTTTTCCCTACCTATACTTGTGTTCCTGAGTTGGTGGGGGGGCTAAGGAGGTGGTTAGAGTCGTACAGATGTGGAAGTTTGCAGGAGCTTGGTTTACAGGATCAGTACAACAGGATCCTGTGAAGGAAGGTGCATCTTCAAGAGACCAAGAAGAGGATATGTGTGGCTGCACTATGTATCTACACCACAAAATGTTAGAGGAAAGAGAAATGCTAGGCTAACACCGTGGGGCCATATTATCTGCAGGTGAAACTAGCTGTGAGGAAGATCAGGTATTTGCAAAGCAGCAAAAATTAGTCTTGCGTGAAATAGCAAAAAATAGGAATAAAAAATAGGTATTAGAATGCCCCTCCAAAGACCACAAAACATAAAAAAACACACAGTATTACATGTGGTACTAAAATTCTAAGAGGTGATTGAAATATTTTAAAGGTCTTTAAAAAGACTTCTGAGTTCAATATTTTGCAAAAGGCAATGGGATGATGATAAATGTGGAGAATACTGTGACAGGGGAGTACATGATCGAGAAAAATAGTTACCCAACAATTTATCACTACATATATGAAATGCCAAAGTACAAATCATCTGCACCATATACCAAGTGACTAAGCAATGAGATCTAGACATAAAGACAACTTTCAAAGTAATAATGTATCTCAAGAAAGATTTGTGAGCCCCTTCCTTCATCTCCCATTAATGTCACTGGAGAATGTCTATTCTGTTTTCCCTTACTCAAACAACAGAGTATGATCCAAAAGTTTATATTTTAAAGTAGCAAACCCAGAGATCCAACCATGAAACTAATACCAATGATTCTTTGAACTTTTATTTTTAAACTTGCTTTTGTGAAATCTCCAGTACATAAGGTTCTGTGTCCTATATTTCTTCCTTTCACTTTTTACAAACTCTAAGATGTTACTGTTGCATTTTGTCAAGGCCCTTTATTTATATTTTTGAAATTCTGACATTATATAATGAATGAGACTAAATCCAGAGCAAACGTCTCCATGAAAACTTGCTACTCTATCTTAACAAAGCCACTTTGTCACATCATTCTGGCACTCTGGGCAGCATCCTCGTTCCACCTCATATACATGGTATATTCCGAGGTTGAAATACAGTAACACTATAAAACTGAATTTTTGCATAAATTTGCATTTATTAGTATGACCACCATGTTACCGTGTTGCATAAATGTAAACAACAATTTGTAACAATAATTCTTCTTACCCTAGTTCAAAATGTGTGTATATATGTGTTTATCTTTGTATGTGCTGGAGAGTCAGATCGAAAGAAAGAGTAAACATAAAATGCCACCATTACCTTTAGTATGTTAAAAAATATATATATATATATAAAAAGTAGTAATAACAGCACGCTTGAGGAAGTGCACTGGAGTAGACATTGTATTACATACAGCAAGTATATTTAGAACTCACCTGTGACCACGTGACAACATAAACAACTCCAAGTTTTTGCTCACAGTGCCTCAGTCAGGTTCACAATGATCACTTTTGACAAATACCTCAAACTAATGTCAGGAGACAATGGGAAACTGATCCGGAAGTTCTCTAGTGTCTGACCATTTCCAAAACTTTGATTGTGGATTTTACTTCTTGCTTGTGATCAGCCCAATTATACACACATTCAAGACTCACATAGTCTTGAATAGGCTTAAACGGGGAGGGATGGACATTAGCAACAACCCTTAGTTTACTTCCAAGTTTCCAGCCGAAATGATAATGTTGGCTCTCCACAGTTGATCACTGTCCGATGTTAATTATTCTATGTGTAGTCATGCAAGTCTTTCCTCCAGGATGGGGTCTGAGACTAAAATGCAGTATTCCCAAGAAAGATAGCACAGTAGTCCTTAGCTTTAAGAGATATGAATAATTAACAGCAGAATCATTTCTATGAGAGGATTTAGCCAAGAAGAGCTCTCTTTTGTGGATTCAAAAACTACAGCTTAAAGCGTTTGCTGATAGGAACACACATAAACAGCAGACGTAGAATCTATAGCAGGATAAGAGATTCTACTGTTTGATTTTGTAACTTTCATGAGTAACATGAATATAAAAAATTAAACCTTAAAGTTGTACCTCTCACATTTTATTTTGACTGAAATTCAACTTATTTTCAATGAGTCATATATCAACAGAATCAATGATCAAGGGGATGGACAGTTTTCCAGGGGACATTCAGAAGCAAAAAGAACAACCCATATACCATCCCTGGAGACTCTAGAACACCACTGGCTTTTGCCATATTGAGGCCAAAGTATTGAACCTGTTGTATTGAGTCTTGCACAATGAATGAAACTTCATCAAATGAATGCATACTCTAGTTGGTCATTAAGGGTAGAACGCAAAAAGCAAGGCTTAACCAGTTAGGAGAGGTAACAAATAATAACTCCAGGCAATAGTATTAATACTGCAAATGAAACACACTGTGTCATGAAGAGGAAATTTAGAAAAGGCGAGCATCTTAATGAGGTAAGTAGAAGGACATCTCTGTAAGTTATAATCAACAATATGTGTTCATTTGGGGGGTTTTCAGTATATGGGAGTTATAACAAAGAGCAACAGGTGAATAGATAGAAAAAATAAAAATAAAAACTGAGAAAAATGTTAAGTACAACAAGGCATGCATTAAATAAAGTTAAGAGGACGACAATTAATTCACACTGTAAATGGTATTTTTAAGTGTCTACTGACTCCCGTGAAATATAACAAGATCTATAGGATTCTAAAAATATAGGGCATGTATATGGCCTCATAGTTACTAATAAAAAGGTTATGAAAGCAGGGCAGGGCACAGACATGAATCAACAAACCTAATAAATAGAATATAGAATAGAATTAGAAATCAGACTCTTCTTTACATGCTGAAATTGCTCAAGGAAATACTGTGTTCTCAGGGCTGGTATGTGCTGCCCTATGACAAAGACAATGCAGTAGAGGAGGCAAAAGTAACCTGAATTCAGAAATCCTAGGTTTTGGCCCAGTTCTATTATCCATGTTTGAAGAAGACAAGAGTTGTTGAATAATGGGCCAAGCATGGTTTATTACACCTGTCAGTGAACTGAGTAGGCATGATGACATATGTCCCCTAGAAGGAGAGTACAAATCTCTTTGGAGGTATTACACTGAAGTTGGCTTCTCAAGAAGATGGACATGCCATGGTTCTCAAGCACCAAACAGGTGGAATTTCCAAATAAAACTTTAAACAGAAGACATCCATGATCAATAGAAATGAGTTAATAGTTAAGAGAGAGCTAGCCAATAAGAAACCTGAGACATTGGCCTAACAGTTTATAATTAATATAAGCCTCTGTGTGTTTATTTGGGAGTAAACAGTTGCAGAACTGAGCAGGACAGAAACTTCTGTCAACATATCCAAGTTCTGCCTGCTTTGTCAATAAAATCAACAAGCTGATTTGCCTATCAGAAAATTCTTGGACTTATCTCCTACAAAGAGTACAGTGGGTAGAAAGTTCCTACATCTAGAAGAAAACCAGTTAGGAAGCAGAAAGCAACAGATGCTGGTATCAGTTATCTTTCTCCTTTTCCATATAGTCCAGGACTCCAGCTCAAGAAATGTTGCCACCCACACTTCGGATAGGTTTTTCTCCCTCAATTATCCTAATCAAGATAATGACTCACAGCGTGACAAGAAGCTAATTTAATCTAGAAAATTCCTTACAGTCTTTCACAGAGGCTTGGCACCTAGGTGAGTCTACAACATGTCACACTGACGATCAGTATAAACCATTACTATTTCATGTTGCGTTGACATTACTGTGACTTCAGCACACCGCTATGTGGGATAATGAAGGATCAGAGGACTGGAAACCTCCTGCTTAACTGAAGAACACAACTATCCTGTTATGGCCAGTTCTCAGTTCAAAATATATGAGGTCACTTGGCCTCTGTGAACCTCGGATGTTCCTTCCAAAGAACACAGAAAAAAAAAATTTCATCATGTACTTCATAAGGTAGTAATGAAAATTCATTTGAAGAGGACTTTATAAATTGAGACATGATATACCCACATGAAGGGTTATTTTTACACAGAAGAAAGAATTAACTCCTGGGCACAGACTATTTATGACTACTAATCCTTCTGTTTACCACATACCACTGCTTGGCTTGATTCATACATAGGTAGAAATGGATTGGATTCATATATGCAATAAAATTGAAAATAACAAAATGTAAAAATAAAGATTAGAGAAATGGAAATCAACAGAGTATGGGTTAATGTAGGTGGTTTGTCCTTGTGGATGCTGATCACCAGGATGGCCTCAGCTTCCTCATGTGCAAAGCCAAGGAAAAGTACATCACACACTTGCTTGCCATTGGCAATAGGCAAGATAATAGTCCCTTAGATTAAACAAGGCTGCATAAAGAACTTCTGCAAATAGGGTCAATTATATTCTCCAACATATGGAATGTACAGTTTCTTAGTATAATCCATTGTTGAGTGACTTTTCCTGGGAAGACAGGATCAAAAGTCTATTTACCCCCAAGTAGAGCACTGACTACAGACCGAAGAAATGATTCCATCTTAGTCTAAATAGTGAAACGTTCAGCATCTTGGGGCAACATAGGCATAAATTGCTCAAGGGGAAGCATCATCACAAACAAACAAATACCCCAACATTAACAACTCATGGAAGATATATTCTGGTGTTCCCTTCATGACTCTCCTGCATCTTGACCTGTGAGAGAGCCTCCCCTATTTAAGAATTTCAATGTTTTTATAAACTAGGGAGATGGGGTATGAATCATCCAAGTTTCAGGAGTTTCCTGGGCTTTGTACATTTCCTTTAATTATCTAGATTGCAACTTCCATTTATTTCCTGAGAATTATCATCCTCCTCCCCTCAGGAGGGTTTTTTTTTTTCAATTCTGTGGACATAGTTACACAAACTTTCATAAGTCAGTACAAATAAACCTAATGCACAAAGTGCTTAGTAAATATTTTGTGGTCTTTGTTACTAAGACTTGTGTGATCATGCTTTCTAAGGCACAGCTATAGATCCTTTAGGAACCCATTACCACATAACAAAATCAACAGAAGGCCTCTCAAACTTTCAAGATTTTTTTCTATTTGAGAAGGAGAATTGTCATGGGTTGAACTGGGTTTTTTTTACATGACAATCATGCTAATTGTGCTACCAATATATTAATTCCCAAACCCAAGTCTCAATTATATAAAATTTTTTGAAAGTACTCAACTCCCATTTAATCAGCAAATGTGCAAGTTAAGAGTTATAAATCTTTTAGGCAATGATAACTCTATTTTTTTTATAAGTAAATCTGAGACCACTAGATGGGACATGTCCTTTTCCAAAGTGAGAATGCCCTTATTGTGATGATAGGTCCATGCTTCACTCTCTCCATGGTCCAGGGTCTGTGCCCCAGCTACAGGTAGTCATAGCACTGAAGGTCCCTACATATCCATATTGGAATAGCACTCTTTAATTGTCCATCACTGCTAGGAGACTCTCCTTGACTCAATGGCAAGCTTTTTGATTCAGTTGTATTTGTCTCTTCATAGAACTTAGTCCAGAGCAGGGAAATCCAGTGGGAGCTAAATATTGCCTGAATAGCGGATGTGAGTAAAAATAAATCAAGCACTTTCTATTGAAATTTGAAGACTCAGTTTCAGTGCTAAATTCCAGCACTGTCCTTAGTTTCTGGCACTAGGCAACTCTGCTGGAGGACAGTAGAGCTATTCCTATAAAATAGATTATGTGAAAACTAGGGTCAAATGGTATCTTTTCAATAAAATTTCAGCCACAAAAAAAAATATTATCACTTTAACTCTCACTTCACTCCTTTATAAGTCAAAGGTGCTCTCTCTCTCTCTCTCTCTCTCTATATATATATATATATATACATATATATATATGCATATATATATAATACACACACACATATATATATATATATACACACATATTAAAAATTAGATTAGGAAATGTGTTATAGGCTTTTCTTCTTGAAACGTTAGGGAAAATTTATTGAGCAAAATAGTTTTATGTTACCACAAGTCTTCAATATATGCAAGAATATCCAAGAATATGAAGAATACTTCCTTTTTATTTATTTAAATTAGAAACAAACTTATTTTACATGTAAATCCCAGTTCCATCTCCTTCCCATCCTCCCATGCTCCCCCACTGACTACCCATCCCATCACTCTTCTGCTCCCCAGGGAGGGTGAGGCCTTCCATGGGGGAAATCATCAAAGTCTGTCAAATCACTTGGGGCAGGACCTAGGCCCTCCCCCATGTTTCTAGGCTGAGAAAGTATCTGAAAAATCCTCTTTTTAAATAGGTGTTTAATAACTGTCAAAAGGCCCAGGATAGCCAAAACAATCCAGTACAATAAAGGAACTTCCTGACTTCAAGCTCTATTGCAGTTATAGTCCTGAAAACTACTTGGTATTGGCACAAAAACAGACAGGAAGACCAATGGAATTGAATTGAAAACACTGATGTTAACCGACATGCCTACAAACACTTGATTTTTGACAAAGAAGCTAAAAAAATACAATGGAAAAAAGAAAGGCTCTTCAACAAATGGTGCTTGTATAACCAGATGCTGGAGTGTAGGAGACTGCAAATAGATCCGTATCTATCACCATGCACAAAACTTAAGTCCAAATGGATCAAAGACCTCAACATAAACTCAGCCACACTCAACCTCTTAGAAGAGAAAGTGGGAGGTACCCTTGAGTGAATTGGTATAGAAGACCACTTCCTGAACATAACACTAAGATGGACAACTAATAAATGGAACCTCCTGAAGCTGAGAATCTTCTGTAAGGCAAAGGACACTGTCAATAAGACAAAATGGCAGTCCATAGAATAAGAAAAGATCTTCACCAACCCCACATCTAACAGAGGGCTGATTTTCAAAATATACAAAAAATTCAAAAAGCTAGTTACCAAAACACCAAACAATTCAATTAAGAAGTGGGGTTCATAACTAAATAGAGAATAGTCAATAGAGGAATCTAAAATAGCTGTAAGACACTTAAGAAAGTGCTCAACATCCTTAGCCATCAGGGAGATACAAATCAAAACAAATATGAGATGCCATCTTGCTCCTGCCAGAATGACTACAATAAAAAAATAAATGATAATAATAAAAAAAAACCACAGACAGTTTATAGTGGAGAAAGGGGAACACTTTTCTACTGCTGGTAGTACAACAAACTCATACAACCATTTTAGAAATCAGTATGGTGGTTCCTTAGGAAAATGGGAATCAGTCTACCTCAAGATCCAGCAATTCCACTCTTAGGCATATAGCCAAAAAAAATGCACATTCATACAAGAACATCTGTTCAACTATATTTATAGCAGCGTTATTTGTAATAGCCAGAACCTGGAAGCAACCTAGATGCCCCTCAACTGAAGAATGGATAGAGAAAATGTGGCACATTTACACAATGGATTACTATTCAAAAAACAATGGAATCTTGAAATTCTCAAGCAAATGGATGGAACTAGAAGAAAATATCCTGAGTGAGGGAACCAGTCACAAAAAGACAAACCTGGTATGTACTCACTCATATATGGATATTAGACATAGAACAAAGGATTACCAGCCTATAATCCATACTGTCAGAGAAGCTAGGAAACAAGGAAAACTCTAAGAAAGACATACATGGTTCCCCGGAGAAGGGGAAAGGAACAAGATCTCCTGAGCAAATTGTGAGCATGGGGGAGGGTAGAGGGAATTAAGAGAAAGAGAAGAGAAGGGAAGAAAAGGAGGGGAGAAGAGAACATGAGGGACCAGGAAGATTGAGTCTGGGAAGAATAGAGGAACAAGAAAAGAGATAGCATAATAGAGGGAGCCATTATAGTTTTAAAGAGAAACCTGGCACTAGGGAAATGTCCAGAGATCTACAAGGATGACCCCAACTAACAATCTAAGCAATAGTGGAGAGGCTACCTTAAATGCCCTTCCCCAATAATGAGATTGATGACTACCTTATAAGTCATCCTAGAGCCTTCATCTAGTAGCTGATGGAAGCAGAAGCAGACACCCACAGCTAAACACTGAGCTGAACTCCTGGAATTCGGTTGTAGAGAGGGAAGAGTGATGAGCAAAGGGGTCAAGACCAGGCTGGAGAAACCCACAGAAACAGCTGACCTGAACAAGGGGGAGCTCATGAACACCAGACTGATAGCTGGGAAACTAGCATAGGGCTGACCCAGATCCCCTGATCGTGGGTGTTAGTTAGGAGACCTGGACAGTCTATGGGTCCTCTGTCAGTGGAACCAGGATGTATCACTAGTATAGGAATGGACTTTAGGAGTCCATTACACATAGAGAGACACTCTCTCAGTCTAGACACACAGAGGAGAGCCTAAGCCCTGCTCCAAATGATGTGAAAGACTTTGAAGTTTCCCTGATGGAAGGCCTCACCCTCCCTGGGGAGCAGAAAGGGGATGGGATAGGGGTCAGTGGGGACAGGAGAGGAGGAAAAGGATAGGGAATTGGGATTGACATGTAAAGAAAGATTGTTACTCAGTTAACTTAAAAAAAATTAGAAGAAAAAAAATCAAATAACTTAATGCTCAATTTGCTCCCACCTAAAAAGTATGCACAAAGGATAAATGATGGGCTGGAGAAATGATTCAGCTCATAAAAGCACACTGTATTCTTTCAGGACACCTCAGTTCAAGTCCTGCCACCCATTTTAGGTGGCTCATAACTGATTGTAACTCCAGACACAGTGGATCCAATGCTTTTTTTTTCTGGCTTCTATGGACATGTATTCATACACTGAAGCTCACACACACATTCTGTTTTAAATTAATATGTAAGGCTTGTGTAATTGATGACAATGGTCATGATGATGGTGGTAGTGGTGATCATGGTGATGGGAGTGGTAAGAGCACTTATCACACAGCAGGCACTTGCTCTGACACTTACATATATTTGTGCATTCATTCCCTGCTGTATCTCTATTATCATCCCCATGGGAAAATAAAAGGTGAAACTGAGGTAGAGGGAGTTAATGGCATAGGAATGGAAGACATAGATGAGCTATGATAGCAGCTCATTGAGGTTTGTGGAGAATAGTTGAATCTGACAGTAAACTCTTTCATAGTAACGATTACTAACATTCGTCGCACATCTTGGAGGACCAGATATTCCTCTAACTCTTCCACAGGCTTCTATGCATGGTAAGGGTTACAGGTTTTATTATGCTGTTATTTTGTATCTGCTTCTTACATAGAAGGAAACAAAGACTAAGCTTGTTCAGTCACAAAGATAATTTGGGACAGGCTCACACAAGTTATGCTGTCATCTGCCTTCGCTTTTCTTTATTTTAGTTTGCTATTTATTATATGCATACACAATCGAGGTTTTTTTAAATTGCATTTCTCACTCTTTCCCCTGACTCTTCCCAGATCCACTTCTATTCCCAACTTTAACTACTTTTCTTTCCCCCCATTTATTCAGATATCCACTGGAGCATGGTTGATTCGCCATGGGCAATACCGTTAAAGAAAACCAACTCTCCCTCCCCAAAAGCTCTCAGCTGCCTACAGTTCCAAAGCAATTGGGTGGAGGCTCATGGCTTTTCCCCTCTTTATGCTAGAATGCTAACGGGCTTGATGTCCAGCAATCTTCTACAGGTAACCACAGCTGAAGTGAGTTCATAAGTGTAGTGGTCCTGTCAGGTAGAAGGTGATGTTACATTCTGGTCCTTCCTGACCTTTGTCTATTATAATTGTTTGCCCCTTCTTCCACAATGGTTTCTCAGCCTGGATGGAAAAAGGCATGATATATATGTTGCTTCCATTTTCAAAGCAGGCATATTATACTCCTTTTCCATAAAAGAGAAACAAATAAAGATGTTGTAGTCCGTCCCTCCTAGCCTATGCCTGTTCAGATCATCCTCATCTCTTGTCTCAACTACTCTAGCAAACGTCTCATCTTCTTGTTGGCTTCTTGGTTCCGTTATGGCTTTTATACCTTCTCTTCTACACAGTAACAAAGGCCAATTAATTCACAGCCCATCTTCAACATCATGTCACCTGTAACACTGCACTGACTAAGCCCTTCAGTCACTCTCCACTGTCCAAACCCTTCACATCCTTCCCAGAACCCTCAAAATCCTATTAGACTCTTTCCTCATTTGGCACTTCCTCAAGCTTCGTGCCCCATATCACGTCTTCATAGATCAGCCACCAACCACTCTGAACTTTTTAAAGATCCTAGAAACATTACTTTTTGCCAGACCAGGCTTGGTTGGCCTTGAACTTCCTGGGATGATTTTCCCCGGGACTATCTTCTTTTTATTTAGCTTCTATATACCCTTTAAGGATTTAGTACAATTGTGGCCTCCTCTACAAAGCTTCTGGAAATCTTCCAAAGAGTAACTGATACTAACAGCTGTCGTGTCTCCACTTGTCGTTCAGGTGGCGCCAAAGCCCACTAGTGACCACTGATGCTTCCACGCTAAGTCCTCCTCAGAACTGGCTCATGTCCTGCCACTTTAAAATTGCACTGAAAATCTTTCAACAGCCGTTTGTTTCCAGTACTTTCAGGTGTACACTAATAATAAAGCTGACGATGATGTTGTTGTAACTTTTTTTGGGACTACGTGACATGTAGTCAGAACCAAACAGAACTATAAATTGCCAGGCTGATGAAAATCCCCCGATATATCCCCTGAGGCTTCCTTGCGGATCCTTCCTAACTGGTTCATACAGCTGCAGCATTCTCAAAAGAAGGTAGAGCACTTAAAGTCAACTTTTTAACCACCTTAAGGAACAAGAAAATCTGCAGAAAAAAGCAGACCCAGTAAGACTTCTGAGCAAGGAGGCAAGCAGTGTCTGGAACATCAGGCAATTGTAAGTCACACAATAGTTGAAAATGGACAGGTGATTATCTAGTTTCCTTTAGGGTACTATGATAAAACACACTGACCAGAAATGACTCAGGGAAGAAGGGGTCTATTTCATCTTACACTTCCATATTGCAATCCATTGCTGAGGAAAGCCAGGGCAGGATTGTTTGCTGTCCCTTGGAGATGCTGACTCAGTCAAGGAAATTTAGAAGAAATACTGTAGGTACTTGGAAAATGGCCCACTTACTGCCAAGGAAGAAAGCTGGTGGCTGGCTCACACGCTAATTCTTGTCTCTCTTGTATCCTCTCTCTCTCTCTCTCTCTCTCTCTCTCTCTCTCTCTCTCTCTCTCTCTCTCTCTCTGTCTCTCTCTCTCCCTTCCTCCTTCCCCCTCTGTGTGTATGTGTGTGTGTGTGTCTGTGTACACACACATACACATACAAAATAAATCAATGTACATTTATTTAATATATTTGTAAGGGCTAAATCTCCCTTAAAAAGTAAAACAAAAACAACACAACAGTTTAAGATACAGTCCAATGCAGAAATGAGGAAACAACATGTCATCTGAAGAAACATGAAAAAGATGCCACAAATGGAGAGTTCTGGAGTAGCCACCTGCTTTGAGTGGGTATTTTTTTCCAGGCATCTCTTTAAAGTTGTGGGGGTTTTCCTGGGCTCAGCAGCATGTATGTTCAAAGCCTGTCCAAGCTGGGTTCCACAAGCATGTTCCAGATAAAGAGCAAGATGGTCCTGATGATGTACATGGTAGTTCTATGTTACCTTTGAGGATGTCCAGGCAGATGTAGCCCTGGGTATCTAGGCTGAGGTGGTAGCAGGTTAGGGAGCTTCTCTATCTGTTCACAGTGAAAGTGGCCACTGGCGGAAACTAGAGACAGTTTATTCTCCTGTTTCCACACACTCTCAGTTGTCCCAAGATTATCTCTATGCATTTGAAAAAGTTGTCTGTTTCATGGAGAGGACAAATGCATTTGTCACCCAACATGGGGGTCATCTGATGTAGTCTTGACCATAGGACCCCAGAAAATACCACAGCTGACCTCAGCTCATCTGGGAACAGTGAGACTACAGTGGTGGTGACCACATTGTAATTTGGGGATACTACCCAGGCAGTATTGTGAGTGACACAGCAATGTGGAGAATGCTACTGCAAGTGTCAGCTCTCTCACACTTGATGGCTGACGCGCAAGCTAATGCTTAGTTAATTCATGTATGCAGTCCAGAACTATTTCCCAATGAAATGGCATTGCACATCGTGGGCTGAGCCCTCCTATATCAATTAAAACCATCAAGCAATCTCTGGTAGAGAAACTCACTAAAAACAAGGACCCAGTTGACCCTCTTTTGTTAGGTGATTCTAGGCTGTCAGAAGTTGACAGTGCTAACTAGGCCAGGACCCTATGGAACTTCAGGAATAATCTGAATCCTTTTCCTGCAGATCTGAAGTAAGACATACATGCACAATGTAAGCAACTCCTATGTAACCTCTATCACTGTTCCCTTCTACTCTTGACTCCAGGGTTAATTCATAACCTTTGAATCGATACAAGAATACCATATGCTTTCAATGTAGAAAAAGGGACTTTGTAGGCTTGATCCTCACATATCCTTTGTCAACAGTAGCATACACATTAGAGACCACTGGCACAGCAAGACACATTAGATGATTCCATTCCACAATGTATGTCCATGCTTATTGATTTTTATCTTCTTTTATTTTAAAACAATCTTTTCCCATTTTACATACCAATCCCAGTTCCCATCCCCTCCCCTCCTCCTGCTCTCCCCACCCTTCCCCACTTCACCCCCCACCATTTACTCCTCAGAGAGGGTAAGGCTTCCCATGGGGAGACTACATCTCTTTGAGGTAGAACCAAGCCCTCACTCCCCACTATATCTAGGTTGCACAAGGTATCCTTCCAAAAAGAACAGGCCCCCAAAAGCAAAATAGTAGCTTTTATTATGCCATTATCATACTTGTATACAAGGGTCTTTGCTCATATTTATTCCTGTGTTCGCCATACTTGTCTTCACTGCCCCTTCCACTTGCCTTCTTCCTGTTCCCTAATAGTTTCCTTTCTGCTTTCACGTGTTTTTAATTCATTTTTTTCAATTAGGTATATACTGACAATATGTTACTCACCCCAAACATCTTTTATAAAACAAAGCATTCTTTGTTTAATCCAAGAAATAGAGCAGTTCCTCTACTGGGACTTAACAGAGTTAATTTTCCTAATTTCACGGCAATTCTAATCCCTTTCTTCAAGTCACAATACTATTTCCTATCACTGGGTAACAAAGTCTGATTTTGACATTCCATTTTGCATGAGGTGTGTTCCACTGTCTCCCAATGAGTACAGCATGGCATGCCACACCCTTCTGTAAGTGCTGATGTCTTACAAGACCACCTGCTTTCACTATAACACTGTCAGGGTATATAGAGAAGCTATGGCAAGAAATGGTCAGCTATGACCCTGATTCCAGTGGCCAGGTGCATGACGACCACCACCTGTAAACACCCTGGTTAAGTTCAGTAGAAAACCCAGAACTAACTTTGAAAGAAGAGGAAAAGGAACAATATAAAAATCTGAGGGTTTTGAGGTTAGTTCTAAAAATAAATACAGCAACATATTTAAAAATCTCTGTGCACGGTGTGCGTGTGTGTATGTGTGTGTCGGTGTGGCTGTGAGCCTGTGTGTGCACCTACATGCATGCATGCATGCATGCACATGTGCTTGTATGTGTCTGTGTTTGAAAGTTGACTGGCAAACATATTCATATATCACAGTGTGCATGTGGATTTCAGAGAACATCCTTGGGGTGCCAGTCTTCAAGTCTTGCGTAATCTCAAATGCATATGCCAAGTAACTGCCTTTCAGCTCCCTGGGATTTTCTTGTCTCTATCACCCATTCTATTCTCACGGTAGGAGGCCCAGCTTTATAATAGATGCTTTTATTCGGATTCTCAGAACCTGAGCCCTGATGCTCGCAAAGCAAGCACTTTATGTAATAAGCCATCCCACCCATCCAAGTAATATTGTCTGTTAATTTATTTCCTGAATTTAGGCTTTCTAAGAGAGTTCCCCTCATAGAGCCTATGAAAATAGGACAGGTTGAATGGCAATATGCATTGCAGGGGTGCCTCCGGGAAGATGAAGGGCTCTGTTTCAACCATGACCATGGCTTCCTCATTCCTCTCTTCCCTGACATTTCCTGAGAGTTTATAATACTCTGCTATTTGACAATGAGAAGTGAGTTCAAAAATTAAAATGCTTCTGAGGAAATAAAAGACTAATCTTTAAATGACATATGGTAGGGAAAAAATCCAAACATCAATCTTCATTGGAGCAAGAGTGTGAGAGGAGTACTGCAAGTTTGCAAGCATCCCTTTTAAAGAGAATTTACCCTGGGCCAGATACCTCTCTCTGTTTGCTCACAAATGGCAGGGTTGGGTTCAATTCTCAGTCTCTTTAACTCCATCAACATGTTTTATTTCACACTATTATAAGATCCCAAAAAGAGGATGAGTTATGGGAGTATAAAGTTCACACACACACACACACACACACACACACACACACACACACACACACACACACACCCCTCCCATGAAACTCTCTAATGTAAAGTTCAGCATTTGAGTATAGTGGGGAGCAAGGGCACCCTTGCATGATGCTGCTGTAGACTGCTTTCCATGCCTGCCATGTTCATCCTCCTCTGCCATATGCTGTGAACATGTAGACCTCTGAGAAAGCATGGACCAATTTCATATTCCTGTGCTCCTTTTGGGATAAAGCAGTGGTAAAGGTTACAGTTCTGTTTGCCTTTTGTCCTGTCTTATTTTATGTCCTGCTTCCTCAGAAGGTCCTTCTAAAACTATCCTTGTGCTCTGTAACAACAGGGACAGGTACTTTCTTTCATGAGAGCCTTTTAGATAAAGACACCTCAACATCTCCCCTGCTTTACCTTACTTAATAAAATTTCCTCTCTCTTTGGAGACCTCCTAAACCCAATTCAAATTGTTCATGTTCCTGAATTGGCAGTGGACCAAGACAGTGGACCATGTGTTTCAAAGGATAGCACTTATTCTATTGGAAACATCCAGAGAATTGGTGAACAATTGGATGTCAGCCTTTCCTGTTTTACTTCAGTGGTCCAAAGAATATGTCTCTACATTCCAGAAGGAAGAGTGGCAATGACATATCTTTGATTGTGCAAAATCAAGTTGTGTGCTTTCTGAGATAATGAAAGCATTCTGATTACTTTGAATAATGGGACTGATACTGGCCTCTGCAATCAAGTGTATGGGGATATAGTCATCAAGAGGTAATTGATCATGTATTGGCATTACTCCAAATAAAGCAGTAATTGCAGTTTCTTGGCCTATTCTGTTTTCCATTAAGTTGAAGAAGAAACTGAAATAGGAACATGTGATATTTAACAAGAATCTCTGTCTGGCTTAAGGGATTCATTACATTTGAGTTTGTCTTCAATAAAAGAAATTAGTGAATGTGACCATGTGAACATTTACTCTTCTTGCCTATGAATAAATAAACAAATAACCAACAAATTATTCAGCTTGGTTAACAAACAAGCCCTTAGAGCAAAGACAGTAAGTTTTAGGATGTACTGGGTGAAATCATTTATGAAGAAAAATGAAGCATACAAAATTTATATCACAAGAAAAGTTTCCTGAGCTCTGCTACAGCACATAGTTTAATGCTGTAGTTACTACACCCTTTGCCAGCAAGAGTGAGTTCCATAATCACTCCAATGCTCTGTAAGGGAAAAGGAAGTGGGCTGGGCAGAAAGAATAAATTGCAGAAGCTATTTGCAAAGGTTTTGATACATTCAGCATAATATTACCCTCATGTCTAAGCTCCTCTCTTCCACTGAGAACAAAGAAATTCATGTTGGGTCTTGGATCATCCATTAGTGCTTGGAAAATGACAAAGTGGCAGGCAGTTGGGTTGTACTGGACATAGGAATATGTGGACAGATGAATGATCTTAGACTTTGAAATGTAGGGAATCGGATAGATGAATTGGTAGATGCATAGGTGAATAGGTGAATAGGTGAATGGGTAGATATAGAAGGATGCATGGGAAGCTAAATGAATACATAGAATATGTGGTGAGACAATAAATAAAGTAGCAAAAAGAAAATCCTCTGCAAAGAGATGTCAAAATGCAATATTTCTTCCTATGCATTTTGTGGAGTCCATTTCTGGATGTTTTATAATCTTTCATATCTTTATACTCTTTCTGAATAATGTGTTTAAAGATAGGAGAGGGATAAACTCATTCTTGTGAAAAAAAAATGATTGTTATAATGGAAGTAAAATCAGGCCTTTACTTTTCAATTGAGAAATGTACAAAAGGCATTTTGTGCAAAACTGCGGGCACATGTCCGCTAAGTTCACGACAACACAGGCACACTCCTTCACAGCTGCAGGTGTTGCCACTAATGCAGGATGCGGTGAGAATGGCGCCATACTCCCTAAGAAGTGGAAAGCATGGTGAGTTGGCCTGGAGCTTGTAAGACTACATGCTGCAGTTTTGCAACACTCATTTCCATTTATAGGGCCAGAGAAATCATTAGACAGGCATGAGGTACTGAATATCAGAAGGGGGCCAAAAAAGCTCTTCCACGAATGTTTCAAAAAATCTGCCCCATATCAGCTTATCCCATTCTACCAAAAGGGCAATGGAGAAGTCATGTTACTGACTTATGGACACCTTTATTTTAAACACTTTTGGTTTTTATGTGTGAATGCAGACTGACCTGTCTGAAAGAATGACAGGGTGTTATTTGAAGTTGTGAATTTATTTGCCTCACAAAGCTGCCAAAATAGGGCACGAGTCAAAAGCCATTTCACAAAAACCACTATTTGGCAAGGAAAGTGTAACACGGTCAAGCCCACCACCCCAAATTCATCGGGAGGATATGAAAAATGGTAATTAAGACATGTCGAGAATTCATGAAAAATGGTAATTAAGACATGTCGAGAATTCAGGACTAACACTTTTTTTTTGTGCTGAACAGAGAAATGAGGCATTGAATATTGGAGTGTTGGCAGGAATACTGGAGTGTGCTCAGTACTGCTCATTCATCCACTCAGATGGGAAATCAATATAAAATTTTTACAGGATGGTCTTCTCATCTCCCCCGAGCCTATAAAAAAGGTAACTTCATATATTCATTCCAAACCATTGGTATGCTAAAAAGGACACTCTGGAATATGCATTTTATGAAAAGGTGTTAAAATGGAGCTATTCGGCATGAAGGTACTCTTTCATAGGGTGTAAGTATGAGGGTGCCATTTATCTTGTTTAAACCGCTATACAGATACACAACAGAACTGTGGGACTGTCTGCATTTGGTCAGGCACTAATTGCTCTACTAAGTCAGAAAAAATATGAAAGAGATGTCTACAACATTAACAGAGTGCTATTGCTTTGGGTCCATCCATGCTAAAAGGAAAGAATAGCATGTGTGTGAAAACTTAGAGTGAGTGTGCTTTCTTCCTTATCAGCCTACTTTAGGAATTGATTCTCTGATGATGAATAGCAGCCTGGTACAGTGGTTTGAAACAATATTCAAGACGGGGGAGATGACTCAGCAGTAATTATGAAGACCTGGGCACCTACATACATGCTTGGTGGGCATAGTGATGAGTCTGTAATTGCAGCAACACTAGACAGAGACAGAAGATCCAGGTTTGCTAGACAAAAGAAATCATCAACCTTTGAGTTCAAATCAGAAACGCTGCCTAAATACATAAGATGGAGAACAATCAAAGAAAGAAACCAAACATCACCTTCTTTTCTTTACCTGCATGTACATATGTTACATATGTGCCTATACATATAAGAACACACACAGGCAAAAAAAAGAAAAAAGAAAAAAAGAAAAAAAAAGGAAAAAAGGAAGAAAGAAAGGAAGAAAAGAAAAGAAAAGAAAGTTCAACTCAATTTTTTACATCATTCTCAGGGATGAGGCATTCCGCACAGAGTAGGTGAGCTCTCTGCTTAGGGTTTCACTAGACTGCAAATGTATGGCTCTCTTCTTATCTCATGCCTCCTCCAAGATCATTAGTGTTCTAATTTTTAAAGCAAAGAGTCTGGATCAATGCCAGAAGATGCTCCTTAGGGATGTAGATCAAAAATCAGAACACAGAAGTGAGAATGATGGCATGTATATGTGTGTGTGTGTGTGTGTGTGTGTGTGTGTGTGTGTGTGTGTGCCAGTATTGGGAAGAAAGGGGTAGCATGATTAGTTCAAAATCATTCTCATTTATATAGGGTGCAAGATCAACTTGTGTTTCACGAGACCCTATATTTAAAAAGGAAAAGTTTCTGACAATTAAACTCAACTGCTTCAGACATCCTTACTTTAAAAGGAAAATACATTATTAAAGTTATTTCTGAATATATTGTATAATTATACAATACAGCTCCCCTTTATACAAATGAGGTATGTGTTACCATTTTCTCAATGGCTTCTGTGGGCCCATTAATCGTTTTCAGCACCTGTACTGGCACACAGAATGCTTTGGCCTGGATTCACACGCACAACTGTGGAAGTTAAAGTGAATTCACTGGTATTAGTTCCGCCATCTCTCACTGATTTATGTACAGAAGTGGTTATTAAGTTGTATGCAAAGTTAGAGTAAAATAATGAATCATAAGCCATTACAGTAATCCAAGAATGTAGCTCAGTTGGTAGTGCTTGCCAGCATGCACAGAGCTCTGGTTCAATCAATGCATGGCATAAACTGGGAGTGATGGCACACATCTGTAAGTTCAAGTCATCAGAGATGGATACAACAGGACTAAGAGTTAAAGACGTAGCCAGAGACGTGTCATTGAACAGTGGATGATGGTTCACTGTAGCTAGTTGTTTTCCGCCAGCCCGCCTGGAACCACCGCCGTGCCAGCCCCAAATAATACACAGAGACTCTGTATTTGATATAATTCTGTTGGCCAGGTACTAGTTTGTTACCGGGGCTAGCTCTGTCTTAATGATTAACCCATTTCTACTTATCTAAGTATTTCCACGTGGTCATCTTATCAGAGAGTGGCGGGTTGGCATCTTGCTCTCTTTTGGCTCTCCATGTTGACTCCTCCTTCCTACTTTCTCTTTCCTCCTTGTCTCCTAACCCCGCCTATCTTGCTTTTTCATTGGCCAACAGGGCTTTATTCATTAACCAGTATGAGAAACATATTTACAGAACAACATCTCCCATCAGTTCATGAGGAAACTCACAAATTATCCAAGTGCAAAGAATAAGTGCTGGGGCCTACTCAGTCCTAAAAGAGACATCTATAACAACCTTTCCCAAGGCTCAGGGAGCACTGAAGGAAAGGGAGACAAGGTTGCTATGGTTGTCTGTACAAGATCAAGTTAGTCAATACTCAAGCATGGAGTTAACAAGGTCCCATTCCTAACTGAGGATCTATGGACAATTGATGTCTTCTGCAGAGGGAGAAGTAAATTTTTTTGTTTAAGGTATACTTCCTCCTAGATTGACACCCAGCCAAAGTGTATGGCTCTCTAACCAAGAGTATATAGGTGGCACAAATTGCAGTCAGTGGGGTATTTTAAAAAGCAAAATAAAATAAAAACAGAATAAAAAAACATTGTGTATGTGTGTGTGTGTGTGTGTGTGTGTGTGTGTGTGTGTGTGTGTGTGTGTGAAGATAGACTTTGGAGGAATTATGGGAGGAGTTGGTGATAAATATAATTAAAATACATTAAATAAATTTCTCAAATAATATATTATTTAAAGGGGATTTTTTTGAAGTAAGAATTAATGTCACAAAAAAAAAAATCAATGAAGGAAATTCTCCTTCTGATTGGCTCCTTGGACAACCAATACTAACATAGAAGGAAGCCTGGGAAACAGGATTTGAGGTCCGCTGGGCACTAATAAATAAATCTCAAACATTCTTTTACAAGTCTTCATCTACAACAAAACTTCAGCCTCCAGTTTTCTTCAGGAAAACAAAGCCTAGAACTCAGCTCTGCCCTCAACACCAGCATCCCCCACCCTCATATTCTTCTCCTGAGTCACATTATTTCTTTAAAAGGCATCTCGTTGATGAGGAAATGATGAGTCACAAACATGGGGGAACTAATAGGCCTTTAAAATTAGTATAAATTCAAAAATAAAAGTGAAAAGCTCTAATTTTTCAAGTTCTAAAATTTCCAAGACACAATGAGAATTTTTCAAACACTCAGACTTCCCTTTATAAAATGCAACCATGACAGATTCAATTGTTTAAGCAAATATAACAATTAAAAACTCTGCAGTGGCAAGGCAAACAATGAAATGTTGATATCATGAGAAGAGCCATAGAAGAGGAAACGAATTCTAATAGATCCTGATAATAAACAGCCTCTTCATATATGGAAAATGATCTGGAGTCATTGTTTGTCATCACTATTCTGAGCAGAAAGATGATTTTATCAAGAAAGGAAAACTATCCTACACTATAGAACTAACCAGCTAACCAGTGCTGGAGCTGGAAGCTGAATTCAAGGTCAATTCTGCCTCATTCTACTTACAGTAGAGGACATTGCAGTCATTTAGCTCCTGACAGAAGGGTGAGGGCTTAAAAGTAAGTAACCCAGAAACAATGAAGGGTATCATATTGCTGAATGCTTTCTATTTTTCAAGTAATACGTATACACATGCATGTATATATGTGTAATAACATGTATGCATATATGTAAATGACACAGAGATTTTTGCATTAAGATGCAGAGTTAGCTCATGAAAAAGTTTGACAATGTGTCTGGATTCATTTCCTGAAGCTACACAGTGGATTCCATGCACAGGGTGGCTAAAGAAACAGATGCTTTATTTCTCACAGTTCTGAAACTCACAGTGGAGGTTTTCCTTGGACCCCTGCTTCACACAAATCTGGTATTTCCAGGCTTATAGCAGCCATACTTTTGTCTCCATCTTAATACTTCACAGTCCTTTGTCTTCTATGGGCATGCACTAGCATGAGAGGCCATCCTAACTCTAATATGAACTCAGAGAAGACAGACTGTAAGTCAGGTAAGAAGGGATAAGACTATCAACTGAAAACATGTTGGGTTGTATTATGAAGAACATGGGTTTAAGAAAGACCTGAGTTGTACTGAGTAAGCTTCATGAAGAATCTAACTCCCTGATTGTTGGCTGGGGTAGGTTCTTAGAATTTTAAGGTTGTTAGGTATCTTTAAGCAACCCACGGGGACCCATGAATAAGCTTCTTCTTCTTGAATGTCCCCAGTGATCACTTGGCATCTTTTGAATCATCAGATCATTTTGGGCAATCAACAAAGCATAGACAGGGCAAGAACCACAGTTCTTCTGCTGGACAAGAAGAATCTTTCTTTACTTTTCAGTCTTGTGGTTGAAGGAAGGACCTTGCTCAGACTAGGCAAGCATTCTCCTGCAGAGCTAGATTCCCCATCTCCATTTCATGTTATTTTTGATAGAAAAGAAAAACTTGGAAATTTGGTAATTCAACAAAAACTGTGGTATCTAACTTTGGGAGCATTTCCCAAAGGATGATTTTGTTTGTCCACTGAGTTTTCTTTAGGGCTGACCATAGTGCCTCACCAGTCTCCATACTCATGAGATAAGCAAAAAATTTAACACAAGTTCACTCTGATTCTATGAGAGTCATGGATTTTCTTTTATTAGAAATTATCTTTTAATGCTTCAGAACCGTAAGCCACGCTTAATTTGAACTGAAGTTCCTCCAGCTTTCCAATAAGCAGGCCCAATGACACCATACAGACTAATTCTCATCTCTCTTCCACATCATGACCTAATAAATACTTGAAAACAGCTCCCTTGACTGCAGAGAGTCCCACTCCCGTTACTTTCATGTGGTTTTAAGTTGAGAAAGGGGGAAACATAAATACTTGCCTAGATCTCCCTCCCACGGTTCAAATGATGGCTCTTTACCAAACAGTTTTCAGAAACATTGTCCATCCTCACAGATAGACCCTGTTCATTTATAGGTGAATTAATTTTGTTTTTCATTTGTATATGTTTGTCTGTAGTTTACAGTGACCATATCTGTCTTTCTGGGGCCATATGCACCATGCTCTACTAACTTTTTAGTTCTAAAAATACTGGCAGAGACTTAAGTTGAATTTTCTGTAGACAACATAGCTGTTACTTGGTAGTTTTCACAAATGTATTCGTGTATTTTCTAAGATACTGTCACTCTCCCAGATGCTCTTCAACTATTTCTCATGCTCCAATGTTCTTCTTTGAGAGGAAAAAGTGGATTCAACAAATCCCTTGTGTTCATTACTTATGTTGATGTGACCTAGTGTATGACAAGAAGCAACTTAAGAGAGGAAGGGCCTGTTCCTTTCAGTTTTGTGTTGAGGGGGATATGGCAATGGTCAGGGTCATGGGAACTTGCCATCTCAGTAGACCAGAAGAGGAAGGTTCAGGGAGAAAGTGGGGCTGCTGTCCAGTAGCCTTGAGATCTGATCCCTGTCACCCACTTCTTCTCAACAGTATTCACCTCTTTAAAGTTTCCTCAGCCTCCCAAAATCACACTACCAGGTAGAACCCAAGTGTTCAAATATGTGAGCTTGGCAGTCAGGGGTGGTGGTGTTGTTGATCATTTCACATTCAAATTATAGCAGCCCTGCTGTTCTTCTCTCACCCAAGCAGGACAGAAAGGATATAACATCATTTTCCATGAAAACCCCATTTCCTTGAGTGCTATGTGAAGTCATATAGATGACCTATGTGTATACATGGTTATTGGCCTTTGTGTGTAGCAAGTATCTGATGATGACAGTCTCAGAAACCAAAGGCTCAAATGTGTGTACAATTGTTTATCTAATGAAAGGGACAGACAGAAAGGGACAGACAAACAGGCAAAAGTTCATGTGTCTTTCTCTAGAGAGACTAGACTGTAAAATTCATGCTTGGTCTAACTTTCTGTGTCAAGAGGATAATCACTACGCATATTGCAACTTCACTACATCTGTAAATACTCTTTCTTAGAAGTTTTCTGGTAAGCTTTCATCTCTCATTATGTTTTCTGAACAATCTGGAACAACCTGGAAAAGGTTCCTTTCTTTAGACAAAAGTGGAATGACTAAAGTTGAGGAGTCTTTCAGAATAAGGCTCACGAGCCTTGCACAGTGACTCTGCGTTCATTCACTTTTGCCCTCCATGTCTCTCCAGACCATGGTAGATTATCTTCTGAGTGAAGAAAGTTTCTAGAGAAAGTAGGCATGCTGGCCATTGTATTGACACCTGTACTCAGAAAATGAGAACTGTTCACAGACAATGAGGTTCCCTGTGTCTGTTGCCAACCACAGAGAATTCTTCCTCAAGCATGGTGGGACAGGCTCTCTGGTTGGGACACAGAAACTCATATGAATTTGGTTCCACAAAAGCTCAGGACTCCATTTAAATACACACATATATATATTCAACCTTCATGGCCAGTGTCTATATGGCTATATGCAGATAAGGCACTCCACTCCTACCTCATGTAGATCCCTGTACACTCAGGAGGGGTTCCTCCACTTGCACACATGCAGATATAGTTCCAGTGTTGGAAAAGATTAGTCTTATGGGCTATGCTTTCTAGAAACTTCCTCTAAGATAAGACAAATATACATATACATATATTATAATCGAATGAAATGCATGGACCTACTTTACAAGAGTGAAGTACACCTAGAGAATTATAGGAGAATTATAGTGAAGAGTAAGTAATAATTAACCTGAATTCAAAGAAGAACTAAAAGAATGCCAACCTCTACTCTGATACATAAGGGAAACTCATCATAATGCTGGAGGGCAAAGTGGAATAGCCTGTGTCCAGCCAGAACAGAACAAGAGTATAGAGACCTATAAAGAGTAAGTAGATAGATAGAAGCACTGAGAAGCAATGCCATGAACATAAAAACTGTCCATGATGAGCTCTGCATATCAAGATAAGTTAACAGGGAATCAAAGGGGGTTCTGGAGAGAAGTTTGTTTCACAATGATGACTCCAGCATGAAGATAACACAGAAGAAGGTGAACTCTGCAGAAGAAGTCCAAGCAGTACCAAGAAGGGCCAAGACCAAATTTCAAAAGACAGCAGGAACAGACATGTAGGACCTAAAGCATCTCCTAGCTGGATTGTCTGTTGTCTTCTTCCTTTTACTCTCAAAGGACAGAGAAAAGCAGGACCCACTAGCTGATTCTAGAGTAGCCTAGAATTGATGCTGCAGCCAGTGCTTGGCGTTGGACCCAGGGAACAAAACTGCATCCCAATGTGTGAGGAAATAAAAAAAAAAATAGCCAACTGGCAGTAGAGGTGGTGGTGAGCCTCTAAGCACAGACACTTGGGTGAGTAAGCAGCGGGGCTTTGAATACCCGATACCATTGGAAGCCAGTACTCTCTCAGGCAGAGTGCCTTTGTAGCTTCTTAATCATAGAGTCTCATAATCATCAGCTAAACGCCTTGCTTATGTGTCTCTCATTTGTCTTCCTTGTGCCAGGTGTTTTAGTGTCCTTTGCTTGGGAATCCAAGTGGCTGCCCGATATACAACTGTAAGTGACCCATCTTCATTCTTCAGACATGAGCATTCATCTCAATAATTAGCTCAAGCTTGTGGGGGACGGAAAAACAAAAACCCTTCAAGTCTGCTTATCTGTCTTCATGATGATCTTCACACCCACCCTGCCTTTTTAGGCCAGAGAGGATCTGTAGGCAAAAAACTGTGTGAAAGTGGAACAGAGGCCATTTTGGTTACTATGCTAACCAGGAAGCTGCTAAGGATCTCTTCCCTTCCTCCTGAGAATCCCTCCTGCTCCGGTACGAATATGTAGGGCATTCTACAGTCTGCCTCATTCTGGGGGTAAGGGGAGGGCATATTCATGTTTGCACACGTAAGTGCGTGTGCACTCAGCATGAATATCCATGTGAAGGGGTGAGGATGGCACTGAGATGGCTTCATAAGTCACTTGTCTGCCTTATTTTTTGACATAGACTCTCCTTGAATCTAGAACTTACCACTTTGGCTAAACTAGATGTTCAGTGAGCCCTTGGATCTAATTGTCTATACTTTAACATGGGTCCTAAGGATTGGAACGGAAGGCCTCATATTTTACCCACTAAGATGTCTCCCAACCACTGTGCTGCACATAGGACCTGAGGTGACCTTGGCTTATATTCTTGGTGACAGGGCAGTCCCAAGATAGATAGTGCATGGATATTTGAAGGCTGTGTGATAACAGAAAGGAGGAACTTTCTTCAATAATTTAAGTTTGTGCACCCAAATCATAGAAAGGTGTTGTTGTAGGATGAAGCACTAACACAGAATTTCGCACAAAAAGTCAGATTTTTTTTTCTTCCCTTTTATTGAAAACTGTATTGCTTTCTCACATACTATATCGAGATTATGGTTTCCCCTGCCCCTGCTCCTCCCAGCTCCTGGAATGAATTTCCCCTCCCATCCAGATCCATCCCCTTTGTGTCTCTCATTAGAAAACAAATATGGAAAGAAATAAAAAACATTTCAAAAGTTTAAGTCAGTTTCTTGAAGGCATGCCTCTAGAGTCTTAATTCTGATTTTTGTCTCTAGTGGGAATAGTGACATTTGAATTTTTAAGAATTCTTTTCATGTTTGCTTATTCATTGGCTAGGTGGGAACACATGCCACAGCATAAATGTGTGGAGGTCAGAGGGCAACTTGCAGGAATTGGTTCTCTCCTTCCAGTACGTATGTGCCCAGAAACTTAGTTCAGGCCTTTAGTGTTGGCAGCCAGAGCCTTTATCCACTGAGCCATCTTGCCAACCTGGCATTTGTGTTTTAACATGAAAGCAGATAAACATGTTTCTAGTGCTGGAATTTGGGGAGAAAGCATAGTACAAAGAAGTATTTACTCCCTGATAAATCAGATTGCCACAGGGGGAAAAATATGTTGGCAGCCAATTATTCTTGGGAGATAACATGTTATTCCTTAAAAGACAAAATAGTTTTCTTTGCTCTGTAGGTAAATCTTCATGTCAATGTGTCGAAAACAACTTGGATGAGGAATTACTTTGAACTGTTTCTCAGGCATGTCCAACCTGATGCTCACGGGCCTCATGCACCTCATACATTAATTTAAAGCATTGTATAAAACATTTTCGCACCATTTTAACAATCGCATCGCTTGTAAAAGTTACCACTGTAGATAACATCAGCTTGAGATCTCTGATGGTCGAGGAAGGGCTGCCAGCCACGGCCTCTTGACATATCTAGTCTACTCCCAGCTTCCATCTGAGCTCACAAACCAAGAGAGGCATTGTATAATATTTTTTATAATTTTGATTTTGCATTTTTATCTAGTTCATAAAAATTCACATATAAAGATAGATACTTCTTTGTATTGCATAAAAATGCTAAGAAATGTAGACTCCAAAAGCCTTAACTGAAAAGTTTTCTGAGCACAGCCAATGGCTGTGTTTGCACTAAAGCTGGAGCTGGGCATCCTGGTGTAGACAGAGAGCCCATGAGTCACAGAACATAAAAAACAAGACAGAAAAACCAAGCTGTAACCCCGACACTGACGGCTTCAGCTGGGGATTTAATCATTTCCAGTACCTTCACAGTTCCTACAGTCTTAATGAAGAAGCATTACAGATGCTTGCTAGCTGCCATTCATTACCACTCAGAATGCGTACCTCAAGCAGATCTAACAGCAGTCGGCCTACAGAAGGAATATTGTTGATTTGGTACCTTGATACTTGCACACATTTTCTCAGCAGTGCTGTTGTTTCTTAGTGCTGGGCACCAAGTCAGTAGTGTTGTTGATTCTTAGTGTTGAATACGAAGCCAGTGGTGTTGTCGCATCTTCTTAAGCATGCATATGCAATGCCTCATTTGCATTCCTTCTCCAAGAAACCATCAAAATGTTTAACCTCACATTTGTTCTTTTCCCCTTCCTACTAATTCAACTTCCCCAATGGATAGAGTGTGTCAATCTCTCACTGTCAGATTGTCTGTCACATTGTCATTCCATATGAGTCTATTACAGCCTTTCATTTTTATGGTGGGGGTATGAGGCAGGAGAGAGACAGGGTCTAGACAGAGGATCGAATGTAGCCAAGGTTGGCTTGGAATTAGCCGAGTTGCTGACTGTGACTGCTAATTTCTGATCCTCTTGCCTCCACTTCCCAAGTACCGGGCTGAGAAATGTGCACCAATCACCTGTTTTACAGGGTGTTGAAGACCCAACCCCAGGGCTTTGTGAATGTGAAACAACGTGTTTACCGAGTGAGCCACCTCTTCAGGCAGCCTCAATGGGAACATGTTCTGAGTCGATGCTACTGGGATGCAGGTTTATGGCTGACAAACAACCTGCACAGAGAAACTTAGTTTCCTCATCGACAGAACTTTGCTTTATTCAAATATCCAAAGCACATTCAGGAACCTGCCCAAACTCACTTTTCAGAAGAATGTTCAGTGGAATACTGGGACATTCTGGGGTAACCTTATCTCTTAACAGTCACCATGCTATTATTTTGATTTCCAGCGCCTCCAGGCTAATGTGTTCAGGATGACTGACTGTGAAAGAAAGAGCCTTGACCACATTGTCAGCTGTGTGTCTCCAAGGCACTTTATGTGGTTCTTTTCTTGGGCTCAATGCACCAGATCTTACAATTTAATCATAGGTTTTCTTTTTTATTGTCAGTATTAAAATTGACTGATTTTATTTTATTTACTTTTTCTCCAAAGTTTTCCATCCAATGCCACTTACAACTACCCCCAACCCAGATTCTGTCCACTGTCCTTCAGAAAGTGGTGATAAATCACATTGTGAATGTGATTTAAAAGACTTATATGAAAAATACAGGGGAAAGAACTATAGTGTCCAGCTCAGAGACATGTTGCTTTCAGAATGTTGAATGTTGACACCTCATTCAAAGGGGAAATCTGATCAGAATAAAATTATCAAGAGTGTATCACAAAAACACACACAAAGGTGGAAGTGAGTGCATTTCTTTGACATCCTAGATGCCAAATCCTAAAGCTGGCTTTGTATAAATGTTTCCCAAAGTAAAACAAAACGAAAGTGTGCATCTAGCTCAAAATAACGCAGGCTGTGAGTGTGTCTGTTTCTATCAATACCTGTGTGCGCGTTGTATGAGCTGAACTCCTTATTCGTTCATACATTTATTCCATTAAGATATGTGGATTTAATGGTTGATTTGCTTTGAATTCCATTGTCGGCAGGCATTTGTACCGATAAAAACTGGGATTTAGTTCTATGACTACAACCCGGGATTTATTTAGTTATGTGGGGTCAGTGGGCATGTAACATGCTTTTACAAGCTGATAGGGACAGGAGAGGAGCTGCATTACAATGGAGGCTCAGTAACAATAGGCTGAACTCTGAGGTGGCATCTCCGTCTCCTGTTCATTTTGTTCGATCGGGTGGAAAACAAGCCTGCTATTAACTCTTTGCCTAGCCTCGTGGCCAGTAAACAGGTTCTGTGCAGCCAGAGGGAATTCTGGAAGTCTTTCCTCGGAAGCTTTTAATCCTTCTCGTCATATTGGCAGCACTTGTCTTTACAATGACTTCTAAAGGACTGTAATAGATTGAAGAACTTTGGGAATCTCACTCACAAACGCCATTGTGAGCAACCAGACACATATCCTATGACCAGGTCAGATTGGGTAGGGTGGGACAGGTGTAGGGATTCGGGCTTTATGCTGCCCTGAGCATTCAGGCAGTACTCTGGCCAGCCCAGGGTTGCATGACTAGTAGTCTGCACACAGGTGTAAAAGTCAGACTGTCCACTCAGGCTCTCTTTCTCTGTGTTTCCTGCTGTTCCCCTGGGGCAGACAGGATTTTCCTGTCTCCCTCTTCTCTCCTGTCCTCTCCCTGTCTCTGTGTCTCTTTTCCTCTTTTCTCTTTCCTTCTCCCTTTTCCCTTTCTAATAAAACTTCTCACTAATCTCCATCTGCCTGGCATGTTTGTCCCCCGCCTTGGTCACCCTCGCCTGCCATGAAATCTGCCAAGGTTCTCGTTGTGCTTTTTTCCTAACAACTGGGGGAGAAGCAATCAGTTTTCATAAGCGTTTTGATGCCAGTCGTAATGGAATAAAATGAACTCCAAAGGACGGAGTCCCAACTGGTAATTCTGCGCAGAAACTTGGAAGGAACGGTGGCCTTTCTCCTGGTGGCTCGCTTTTTAACAATTATGCAGGATTGTATTTGTCAGTTAAGAATTACTGCTATTTGCGGCAACCAGGGAACCACCAATAAGGGTTAGGTTTCTAAATACCACCTTTACGGTAAAACGAGATAAATTTCAAACTATGTCCTAAGCTTTAAAATGGCAAATGTCATCAGTAGTAAAGAAATATAGAAATACGATTTTTTTAAAAAGTAAGATTTTTGACGTAAGGACATTGTAACAGCTAAATTTATAAACCATCAATTGTCACATAGGGAAAAAAAATGTATCTAATACTATCAAATGGTTCTCTGTATTACTGAAAACTGAAAGAGCTTTAATGTGGCATGCAAAAGTTGTAGCATATGATGAAGATCAAATCTCATGGAGCATAGAACATGCATGGAAACCTAAAACATGACAGTTTAAAATTCGCTAAATTCAACATTCAGCCTGGGAAGACGACTCAATGAGTAGGGTACCTGCCACACATGTAAGCAGGCCTGAAATTCAACCAAAAGCCCACAGAATGCTTCTGAAATCTATAATCTTAGTGCTGCTAAGATGCCTGGAGGCAGGAGGATCCCCAAAACCTAGCCCAATGCACACAGCGCTGACCTGCCTCAGACAGGTCGGAGAGGAGGGTGTCCTCTAACCTCCATATGCATTCCATGGCATGCACGCAAAGATTTGGAAAGAGGCAGTTAACAGTCAAAGGAAGAGGGCAAACTATGCTATAAGGACATCATTTGTTAAAAGTGCACGTTGTTTAAAGGCAGGGTGTCAGAGCTGAGTGTACCCACTTCAGACTATCTCCAGCGTGCTTTGTTAAACAAAATTAAGCCAGCACTGTGTAAGTAAGAGATCTTGGATTTGAGCTTGTATCATTGAAACAACAGTGAGATACAAGCATCGTGTGGAGGTGATGTATCAGCAAGTAACAAATCCAAAACTTTTTGGTTTTGGTAAATGCTATGGATGATGCTGCAAGTGGAGACAGCAAAGCTAAATCTGCAGTTTCCTATAAATCTAAAAGAATTTCATAATGATTTAAGAGAGAAAACTGTAAAACAATATAGTAAGTACAAATGAAACTCTTAAAAATTAATTTCAGTACTTACACAGGAACATTTGCTGAAAATATACATTCCTAAACTCTTAACAATGGATGGTTCGGGATTGGAGAGTAGAAGGCAGTGAGCATTTTCTTATACGTTTTATATATTATTTGGTTACAATTGATTTTTTAAAAAGAAAATAACAAAGGTTTTGCAGTAAATCTAGTATACATTCATTATTTAAAATATGTCTCTGTGAATATTATTATTCCTATAGAATGGTTAAGATTGTAACACAGAAAAGTCCCAAAGCTTATAAATAGTGAAACAAGATTCGAACATTAGCCCTAACTGTAGAGTCTGAACTATTAGTCACTATGTGAGATTGTCTGTTGGACCCTTGTTCCCTGGGGCAGATGGTATTTTATTTATGGCAGTGATCCCCACCATGTCTGGAGCGGCATTTAGCATATCCTGGGCAATCAATACGTGTCTGTCAAATGCAACTGAATGCCAGCATGAACATTCTGTTTCCAACACAAATGTAACACACTTTCCATTTATAAGAGTAGAACCATGTACAGCTGATTTGAAATGTGCTTCTTGATTGCGCCTAGAACAAACGCATCTTCACAGAGTCAGAGGGTATAATTAGGGGCTGGAAAAAAAATGGGACTGAATTCAACATGAATAATGCCAGATACTCATTCACTGAGGGGGGCGGGGAGGAGAGAACTAAAAAAAAAAAAAAGGCTAAACTTAATTCCAGCATGAAACTTAAAAGAGTGTTAACACAAACTCCAAACCACTGCTCTAAATAATCAATTGAATGTACATGGGCTGTTATAGGTTTCCATCTACCTCTGAGAAACTAGAAAATGTCCTGGCTGCATTTTATTTTATTTCCTTGTTTTACTTGTTTTCGGTTCATTGGCTAAAGTACCAATATGTTTCCATTTTTGTTTATTGAAAAACATTTATTAAAATGAAAGGTTAAAACCTCACTTGCTTTCCACCTCTCTGGAAACACAGATGGATTATGTCACAATACTACAGTATCTGGAAATTTGAAAAATGTTATGGCTTAAATGGACGGCCTGACCTTTCCATTCATTATTTCTATTCACAAGATGTTGAGCAGGCTGTCAGGCTGGAGGTCCTGGCTACAGGCTATGGGGTGGATGAAATTTAACCACCATTAGGAATGCAAATCAACAGAGAACTTTATTTCTAACGCCTGGAGAAGATTCATTCTTGGAAGGGTCGATGTTAGAGTGATGGCATTTTTTTTCTTTTGTTTTGTTTTTCCTTCCTGGCAAAGGCTGTTGACCATAGTTGGGTCAGAAAGATGATTAATGTCTCTTAGGAGAAAACCAAGTATTCTGATAAGATTCCCAGATGGTTTCACAAAAGCAAGTTTGAAATAGATAAAACAAGAATAGAACCTCTGTGTGTGTGTGTGTGTGTGTGTGTGTGTGTGTGTGTGTGTGTGTATGTATATATACATGGATGTATGTATATATATATATATATATATATTGTTTATATATAAACACATAAACGTTTTCGACAATCGCTCATACAAACATTGTTTTGAAAGTCTTAAAATTTTATATTTTAATGTTTGTTATTGTAGAATAAGCAATTCCATATGTATTGTCTGATAACAAAGCAATATTTTGCTGGAGATGGTGGTCATTAGTCCCTGGCTACAGCCACAGTCTGCCTCTGCTGCTGAGGCAGATAAATTGTCCCCTGTCCCCAGGTGCCTCTCACTGTCAGCTTTGTGTCAGCCCTCCTTAAAAGTGTCCTCCAGGCACAGCTGGCTCTCTTGAACTGGGCTTGCTTGTCTCCTGCCTCTTTCCTGTTCTCTCCGAGTCTGTCTGTCTGTCTGTCTGCTTCACTCTCTCATGTCCCCACTCTGAAATGGCCTTTTGCTCTTTCACTCTCCCCCTCCCCCTCCCAATAACTAACTAATTTGCATATGGCATGTCTGTTTAGTGAAATACCCTGGCATGGTCTGCCAAAAGGTACCCACTTAGCCTTTCCTTTTCTTTTTATCCCCTTTTCTTTTTATCATGCTTTTAATTCTAAAACTCAGGAGACCCAGGCAGAAGGATTGCAAAGAATTCAAAACAACCTGGGCTACATAGCAAAGACCTGTGTGAAAGGATTAAGCAGAGATGAGGATGAGGAAGGCAGCTGAAAAGAAAAAGAGGGACAAAATTAAAAGACAAAATTAAGGACACAGAAAAAAAAATGCATGGAAACCTACTATCTTACAAACTTACTGAAAAGCGTAATTAAAGTTTGAAAGAAGGCAACACACAGATAGATGCTGCTGCTTTCTGGAGCCCTAGGTTGTTAAACAAAAATCCCAGCACCAAGGGGTGAACGCCTCCTTATGAGCTGTTAGCTAAGGAGACACCAAAAGAGAGAGGGCAAATCCAGCAATAAACATGAACCTTTGAACAAAAGGAGTCTGGAAATGACATGACTTAGATGAATAAAATATCAAAGGGGGATTAGGGATATATATCAGTAGTAGACTTCTTGCCTAGCATGCTTGTTGGCCTGGATTTGATCACAAACACCTCAGGAAAAACAAAGACTACAAATCTGATATAAAATTAAGTTCCCAGAAAAAAAGAAAATGCTCACTTGTATTAATGATTGATCAAGGCCAAATGACTATGTGGAGTTTAAAAATTACAGATCGGAGCTAATTTATCTTAGGCTGCTCTTAGTCCCTTGGAAAACCATCCATAATTCATCATTATGTCTGATCTGACATCAGTATGATTATCAAAACCTCTAAAACGGTGACAGCAGAGGACAGATCAGAGTAGAGGTGCTTTCCCTCATGACTCATAACAGGAGTCGGTTTCCTAGGACTCACAGGACGGAAGGAAAGAACTGTCTCTGGCATGTTGTGCTCACACACACACACACACACACACACACACACACACACACACACACACACACACCGGAGGGGGGGGTTCACACAATAAAATCTTTAAAATATATTCTTAGCAGAACTGTGATCCAAAAGTTAAGGATGTCTTCAGAAAATGCCCGAGAACAATAGAGAGACCTTTCCTGCTTTGCTGGCAATGTTCGACCTGATATTTCACCTTTGTATGGCAAAGGTGTCATCATCTATACAATTCTGTTACTATACAAATTTCATGAAACTATTACCCTATTAGGACATGTCATTTGTGATAACTTGAAGCTTTGTTCCCAGGCCAGCATCACTCACATTTGGCTCCAGGATAAACTGTCTCATTCCCTTTGAGGAAAGGGCTTCATTTTTGTGTCAACACCAAATGTATACATGACCGCAAGCAGATGAATACCTATTTTTGGTCATTTGCTTGAGCACTGGAACACGGAGGGGAGAAAGAATAAACGGGATCTGTGGGACTCTGTGTAGGAAGGGTACAAGAATTGAGCATGCTCACTGGATCATTACTTCTACAGTTAAGCTTCCATAGTCTCTGCAGCCCAATATGGTCCAACACTATACATCTGTGAAATTGCACTGACCCCCAGACTCCACAAAGCAACAGGGGAAGCCTTTCAGGGGTAGACACTCAAAAAGGGAGTGAGATCGGACAAATAAAGTGCTTGCAAAGTTAAGTTCAAGTAGAGAACAGGTTACATCAATGAGAGCAGTGGTCCAAGACCTCTCAATGTCTCCAGTGAGTATGACAGAACCAAGCAAGCAAAGGCCTATTCGATGCAATGCAATGGTGTGGCTGTGAGGCAACAATCTCTGTAGTTTTCAGGTATCCGATTACATATTTGCTTGTAATATTCACCTTGCTCGTATACAAAAATAAACATAAACAAACAAACAAACAAACATCATACATACCAGCAGCAGAGGATAGAAAAATCACATCTTCTAGCTGAATGTCCCCACCGGCTGCCAGTGGGTAGACCAGCAGCCATTCTTCTAGTTGGAGGGTCAGCAAACTGAAGCGCTTGGTATAGAGCCAGCCCTCTTTCTTAGACAGAGAGTTCTTGGAAAGCTGCCATTCCCATTCATTTGTGTATTGTCCATAGCTGCCTCTGTGCCACAGTGGCAAAGTTAAGTAGCTTTGACAGAGTCTGCTTGGCCCGCAATGTGTGAAATATTTACAACAGGCCCTTAAAGAGTTAGCTGACCCTGTGCCAGATATTTCTTTTCCAATCATCCCATATCCATATCCGGGGCTAGGAACTGAATTAACGTGTGTGCACAAAGAGATTTTTTCCAGAGCGGGAGATTTGTTGTGGGATATTTGTACACTGTATGAAGGTATATTGTTGTGATTGGTATAATAAAAATCTGAATGGTCAATAGCTAGGCAGGACATATAGGCAGAACTTCAGGGAGAGAAAGGAAGAAGACTGAGTTGCCAAACCAACACAGAGGAAGCAACATGGGCAGTACAGAGAAGAGGGAATGACCCATGTGACAGAATGTAGATTAAAATAAATGAATTAATTTAAGTTATAAGAGCAAGAGGGACAAGCCTAAGCTAAGGCCGAGCTTTCATAATTTATATTAAGTCTCCATGATGTTATTTGTGACCTGGTGGCCCAAAGAAAAATCTAACTGCAGAGTTTCCTCAGAGACAAGAAACCCATAGCTAGATACTGAGGCTTTGAAGTGTTTCCAGTTAAAAAGGCTAGTCCATGGACTTTTGAGATGGCTCAGTAAGTATAGTTGTTTGCTACTGTTACTGATGGCCTGAGTTACATCCAGGGGATCCACATGTGATAAGAAGAAAACCAACTCCTGAAAGTGGTCTGCGGATCTCCACGTAGACCATACTACATATGCCCACCTCCAAAGTAAATAGACAGACAGATGTGTTTAAAAAAAAAAAAAAAACATTAAAAAGGAAATGCTGGCTTAGATTGACCTGTAGTAGCTCTACATGAAAATTTGGCTTAGTGATGGGTAGAGGTCTTGCCTGGTACGTGTGAGTCCCTGAGTTTGATCTCAGCATCACAAACAAAAACAAAAAAAGCAAGAGAATACTAAGGGCTTATTACTTAAAGTGATAGAAATTTACCCCTTTCGTTTCTAAATGATATCCTTCTGCTCAAAGTTAAAATATACTTTATAAAATATAATTTCAAATATTAGCATTCAATATATGTTGGTTTTAAATATTCAGGATCCCTAGCTGATGAATCCACTCCTTTTTAGTCATTCATGTGGATAAGTGCGGACAGATGATGTGTATATGACTGTGGGTACTCATATGCTCCGGCAAGCATGTGAACATCACAGTAAGTTTTTACGTTCTACTTTCTTGAGGCAGCTTCTTATACCATAGCGTATACTCTACGCTAGCTGGTCCATAAGACGTGGGGGTGGTTCTCTTGTCATAGTCTCTCATTTCAATATTGGTGTGCTAAGGTTTCACATGTGTACCACTGCATGTAGCTTTTCACCTGTGATAGATTAGATAGATTATCCTCCGGGCACACCTGCAAGGGAGTGTCTAGATTGGATTATCCCAACTGTACTTGGGACGGATTTTCTCTGAATCACTAATGTTTGTGGGAAGACTCACTCTAAAATGAGTAGTATCGTTTCCTACAGTCGGGTCCTGGGCTGGATAGAAAGAAAGCTGTCTATGTACCATTGTTCTCTGCTTCCTGACAGCCTCAAGCTCCCACCGATTGCAGTTCACAGCCGTGATGGAACAGACCCTCAACTCCTGACCCAAAATAATACCTTTATCCCCAGAGTTGCTTTTGAGGGTGTATTTCATCACAGCAAAGCGGAAAAACAACTAAGACAGGAAGCTATCCCCAATACTACTAACTAAACTTCGATTCCTATCGGTCGTACACTTCAGAAATAACAGTTGGTTTTTTTTTTTTTTTTGCCAACAAACAGATTGCTGTTTACCTCCCAGGTCTCTGAAAGGCATAACAACTTGTATTGTACCTTTTTTCTTATTTAGTTTCTATTCTGTCATATAACTGCAAGATTAACAGGAGTTCTTTTAAGCCCAGGTCCATAATTACAGTCCTTGATGCAGAGGCGACGAAGCAGAGCTCAATAATGTTGCAGCCGTTAATAACAGGCTATTGTACTAAGTCTGTCTGAAGGATGGCTTTCTCCGTGACAGGAAGTGGAGGAGGAGGGAACCCGTAAAGCTCTTAAGTCTCTCAGTTGGTAGGTATGACAGGAAGGTCAAGCTTAACATCCGCTCAACCCAGGCTAGTCTCCCTTTCCAAGCAATCGGAACACCTAGCACAACGTATTATAATTGGAGTGGTTAGGAAACTCTGTTTAATAACACATTCTTAATTAAAAACATAGCAGCTATCTGTTGAGTTTTTAACTGGTGTCAAGCATTTAAATTACCAACACAATGATTTACTTCATTTTTTTTTTAAATCAATAACCCACTGAAGCAAGTTCATGTTCATTCTTTCTCTGTCTCTGTCTGTCTATCTCTGTCTATCTCTCTTTATTGGAAGGAAGCAAGAGCAGATATGATACCCCAAGAATGTGATAGTCATGTATTACTCTGGCTTCTCTTGCATCTGACATTTAAATATGACTTCATTACAGGGAAGCATAAAGGAGGTAAGATAATGTCCACGTCCAAACTGTTCTCTTGCGCTAATTTAGCTGCTGTTCTTACAGGCTGTTAGAATATAATTTGGCATTTTACCCAAATCAAGGGAAATTAGTAATAAAAAAAAAAAAAAGAAATGAGAAAGAAACCTAATGAAGCTTAGTTTTCAACTAATTAGTGGCTTGGATGAACTGTGGTTTTACCTGAAAAATTTTAGAAGTAGTACAAAGGGTGTCTGGGGTCATTGCTAAAGAGTTATCTCCACAGCCCATGAGGCCTCAAACATACACACAAAAAATACAGGCACCTGAGCAAAGCTGGGGTTAGAACTGGCCTTTCCCAGGAAGAACACACCAGTATCAAATGATCAGCTCTGAAAACATGCACAGAGTTAGCAATGTGTGGACTGAAAAGGTTATATTTAGGGGTATATATACAGGCAATAACAATTAGTAAATAAGAGAGCCTAAGAGTCGGGTTATGGGGTATTTAGAAAAATAACGGTGAAATGGAAGTGTTGAGATTAAATTAGAATCTCAAAAAAAGTAAATAAATAAAAATAAAATGGGTGTGAACTTACATGAATTCCTGTGTGTGGAATTTCTCATCTACCCTCTCCCTTTTTTCCCCAGGATAATCACCTTTTTTATTTAAATTAGAAACAGTCTTATTTTACATATCAATCCCAGTTCCCTCTCTCTCCCAAGCCCCCCACCAACCCCAACATCCCATCCTCCTTGTGCTCCCCAGGGAGGATGAGGCTTTCCAAGGGGAAAGATCAAAGTCTGTCACATCATTTGGGGCGGGGTGCAATCCTAGAGACCTCTCTATATACCCCAGATATTAGAGAAAGACATGGACTAAACCCCCTGTGCTATCCTGTGGCTTCTGATTTCACTCAGTCAGATTACAACTCTGTGCAAGGCATCCCCAGAGCCACCTGATTTATCCCATTTGTCAAAAGAGAAGGGGTGAGGAAGATTCCTTAGCAACCTTTTGACATTTATATTGAGAGACACAAAATAGCATAGATGGATAATACCGAGACAATTATTTGTGACTTTCCCTAGAGAAGCCCACATTCATGCTAGGGTATACCCTGCTTCCTTCTGAGCACCTCTCATTTCCTTGAGCCTATATTAAAATATTCCTCCTTTTCTGCCTGTCAGACTGAGACTGATAGCTCTAAATATGAGGCTAGTCATTTTACTGTCCAACCTGCTCATTTCTAAATAGCAATTATTCTATCAAAACAAGGAGCTGAGAGTATGTGTACCTGACAGAAACGGAGCTCAGCTTTTGTAAAACCTGGCACTGAAGAGTCTGTTCACTCCAAAATGAACGCAGAATCATCTTATGGATTCTGATAGCATGACCATGGGGAATCAGTAATTTTCTTCTTGAACAAGCACAGATCACAAGTCCTCCCTCCACAGCTAAGCAGGTGAACAACATATAATTAGCTGGATTGCGTTTTTGGAGGGCATACTCTATCTCTTCCATACAGTACCTGCCATTTTTTTCAGGAGGATTTGTTCCTATATCTGAAGCCAGAAATAAGAAGGGAAAAGAGGGGGTACCATAGTACCATCAATCAACCGGTCTGAGGGTGGGCTTGTCCTATGATCATGCAAGCAGTTTCACTTGTTATAAAAGTAAAAATGTAAAAAATTGAATGTGAGGTTACAATAACTTAATAACTCATAAGTTTCTCAATACTCAGAAATGGTGTAGATGTAAAACAATTCCCTGTAAAAAGTGATAAATTTTCTTGACAATTCCATGATCATATTTACTCTTTCTCTTTCTAGTCCCTGACAATCTCTCTTTTCCCTGCTTTCATTTAGTGTGTGTGTGTGTGTGTGTGTGTGTGTGCGTGTGTGCGCGCGGCACGCGCATGAGAGTGCCCGTGTGTTTCTTCAGTATAGTGGACCCAATTCTGTATACTACACAGACTCTCTTAACAGGTATGATGTTATTTATTCACTGCAGGCTTACTATCTGAGAAGTCCACTAGAAGACTAGACTACTGCTGTTTAACAAAGCTGCTGGGAAACTACCAAGTTTCTCACAGAGCAATCCTCACTCCCATTGACTTGTTTTGGCTTTGCCTTTGTGAGCTCTAGTCCTGGAATGCAGAGATGGATCAGTGGTGAAAAGAACTTCCCTCCATTTCACGGACCTGAGATTAGTTCCAACTCCCATGTTAGGCATCAAGAGACTCACAATCACCTGCAGCTCCAGCTCCAGAAGATCTAACATAGGCACCCACAACCAGGCTAACATTCACTCATATAGGCACACATATACACAAACAAACTAAACATAAATCTTTAAAACAGTTTATCTTTTTTATGAAAAATAAGCAAACAAATGTGATTGTTAGATTTTTATTAATAAATTTGTCCATGCAACCTTTTTTCCTGCCTCTTAATTTTTTTTAACAATTCTGCAATTCCCAGCGTGCACGCGTGCACACACACACACACACACACACACACACACACACACACATATATATATATACATATGTATATGTATATATATATAATGTATTTACAGATAGTTGTCACGAAAGAGAAAAGTGGGAGAAAAATCCTGACACCCTTCAAATTTTGATAGCTCAAAATACAAAGACATCATTCTATTTTCCAGGGTGCAAGTATTGCTAGTGTTTCTACTCATTGGCTCATGTAGTTGTTATTAAAACTACCTAATTCATGAACAAGATCATCCATTGATTTGAGCAAGCATTGATCACACAGCTTTAGTTGGAAAAGGTGGATGACTAAGCTACAATGTTTTCACATCCTAAAGAATGGTATAGCATCAGTTCTTAAAAACTGCAAGCAACACCAGGAGCCTGCTTGCAAATACCATCTTACTGAGAGATGCTGCATTGGTTTAGGCTTCATTGTCTGAAACCACATCCTGGGAGGATAGTCTTTGGTCTTAAGAATGAATATGTCATTGGGTCATTTAGGTGTGAGACCTTCTGATAAGTAACAACTATGTGTGTTTCAATTTTCCATCAAGGGAAAACTGCTACAAAAAAAAAAAAAAAAGTACATCATTCAATTTCCTTGCTTTTGCCCCATCCACAAAGGTATTCTACCACAGTTTTCCTCCGGTTTTGCAAATTTAATTTCCTGTCAACATTTCCAAATACTATCTAATGAGTCTGTCCTCTGTTGGCATTTACCCCGAGACACAGGGAATTCGTGGCAACTCTGGGAATTCAAACAAAGAACAATGCAGCAGCATTCGGTTTCATATTCAGTCACTGCTTACCTGCTGTAAGGACTTCGTCTTTTACTGGTTAACAATGAGCACTGAAAGGAACCGGTTCAGTCCACAGTATGTATATACTACGGACTGAGTATAAAGTATAAAGTCAGAGCAGGAGGAGGTGAACCCAACTATCACCCGCCCTTTGCAGCCCACAGAGCCACACAAACCTGGCTCAATTGTTCAGTTATGGATGCTATCAGTAGTGATGTCTTAATAGGATGGGGCATGGAAGATACAGACATTCAGATGCTGAACTGTGTATTGGAAATGTAACTCCAGCCTCCACTTTCTCCCTAGGATCTTCTCTGCTGATATTCTGACCACATGAGGAAGATCTTCAGTTTTAGGACAAGGGACAAAACTCAAAAGTGAACAATAGCAAACCGTGTCACTGAGAATATTACACAATATCTAAATATGTTTCACTTCCACAAAGGAAAAAAACTATGGAGGGGCACCCCTGGGGATTGAATTCAGAATCCCATGTTGCTTGAACATTGTCGTAATAAACTTTCTTATTTTTTTAAATGGCCCGTCTAATATATACTTTAAATAAAATCATGTGCACGTTTATGCCTGTGTGTGGGTATTTGCATGTGGATGCTGGTGTCTCAGAGACAGGTTCCCCTGGCGAGTTTCATGCACTGATTTCCTTTCCACATTAGACAGCAGAAAAAAGGTAAATAAAACCTTATAAATAATAAAAATAAGTGTTGCATTCCTGTCATTCTAGAATGCAGAAGACAAACACAGGAAGACTTCGGGACTGATGTCACCTGGTCTATATAGTGAGATTTAGGCTAGCTCAGACTGTAGTGGAAAAATCTCACCACAATAAAAAGGAATTCACTTGTCTTCTTCCACCCTGTGGGTCCCAAGGAATTAAACTGAGATCCTGAGATTTGGCAGTAAGTACCTTTACCTGCTGAGACATCTTACTGATCCAAGATGTCTCTTAATAGAAAGCTGATCACAAGTAATGGTCCCAAAGTAAGCTGATATTACATATGACATCTAATCGTTCCTGTCCATGGTTTTAGATGATGGTATTATATATAGATAATATAGCCCATAGATGACACCTTCTTAGAAAATATTTGTTGATGAGTTATAGGAGAAAAATAATATAATATATCCTCTTTATCAAGTGTGCCCAATTAACTATCTTAAAAATATCCCGCCATGGGGAAATCCCAAATATAACATCTTAACTTTCATTGAGTCCTTTGAGGGAATCCTGCTGAGACCCAAGCAAGATAATATCAAATAAAAATAATATCCCAGCTGAACTCAAACATCATGGGAACTAGAACATTTTTCATGTACCAATCAAATGTTCTTTCTCTACCTGTGAATGAGCATTACAAGCTAAAGTAAGAGGTTTTCAAACAGTGTGTAGACAACAACAGCAACAACAAAAAAATCCACGGTGGCTATATTGTAAAGAATACATAAAACATTCTTTAAAATATTCCTTCTCTTAGTAAAACTAACTGTTGCCCCTCCCTCTTTTTATTTTTTATTTTTTTTTAATTTAAGAGGCTGCCTTAGAAGTTTCTACTATGATGGATAGCTTCCTTTTTACCATAAAGTTCTATGCAGGCTGCTAGGGAAGAAACATTAACAGTCTTACTCGGCCTTTTCATAATAGTATGACTGGTCTGGGCTACCTCCTTCTTGAGCTTAAGACCTACTGCATAGGATAAAATGAATGCCTCATACCGTTAATCCAGCCAAGAAACTCCCCAATGCTTAGGGAGTTTCAAGGCTCCAGAGGTTAGCCTACTATTATTAGTCTGCCATGGACGTAGTATCAAACTGTGTTCTAGGTTCATCCATCTATACCCATAGATTACTGCATCATCTGAGAATGTTTTTTTTAGTTGACAGCAGTTAATACAGAAATTCACAACTGGTCAAAGTGCAAAGGATAGTGTTAGTTGGGTGCTCAGCCATAAATGAGGCTTCTATATCGCACCCCTTCCCCTCAATACTCAGGGAAGTATTGCCCCATCAAAGAAGAGGGGGTAGGAAGCCTGTAAGAATGAAAGACCAGGGTAAAACTGTATCTTCTCAATAGGATAGAGATTATGAACTCATTATAGCTATGGTTACCTGTACAAGATCGTGATAGTCAACATTCTATCATAGAAGGGAGTCACTCACAAACCTCCACAACTTTCTGAAGGATTACTGACAGCTTAAGACTGCTTGGGGAGAGAGAGTCATTTTTCTTTAAGGCTGTGGCTCCTGGTAGGTCATGACTTTTACTCAAACGAATGGTCCCGCACTCATGAGTATACAGGCAGCACAAATTAGACTCAATGGGTTATAGAGAAAATAAAAACATGGCTATGAGACGGATAAGGGAGTAGATCTTGGGAGAAATGGGCAAATATGAAAAATATATATTATATACACACAGAAAATTCTCAAAGGTTAACATAAATGTCATAATAAAAATAGAGGCTTCTTTGATGTGTTCTAAATTACTTGTCATGTGAAAGAAGAGAAAAGGCTTTGCAAGGTCACCTATAGCTTTCATAAACGTGTTCATGAACATTCCTAATGTAAAATGCAGTGTCTCATGTCATTCATTCCAAAAACAATGTCATTCATTCCGGAAACAATGGGAGAATCAAGGCTTGGGATGATAACAGAATCTCTGTGTTCCTAGGGCTGGCTGCTTGAGAGTCAGGCATGATTTGGTTGCAGGGCATGTCCCCTCCCTTTCTCTCTGAGCATTTCATTTGAGTAGAAAGCTCTCTGTAAATCACCTCAATAAAGATGAAATAACTCTCTCCAGCAGGATTCAGATTTCCGTTATACAGGGGCATGCAATGGGTTTTCCAAATCAATATTGCAACAGAAATGTGACAATTACAATAGAAGGTACAGAGGAAGAACATATAAGAAGTTGTTTTCTTATTACTATACTCTTGGAGGAAAAGAGCAAGCAGAGGCAAGAAAGGAGAAAAAATATACAAAAGGATGCAGAAGGTGGGGCAGGTATCATGTTGCCTTGTGAATGATTAGAAGCTATCATTAAATAACCAACCTCATGAGATAATATTAGTATTTCATACTAGTAGGATGCTGCCTTTGTTTTTTTTTTTTTTAAAGAATGTTACACTGGAATAGAATATAAAATCCAGGAAAACATTAGTGAAAGCTTGGGATTATTAAACAAATAAATGAAAAGCTCATCCCAACTGCACCATAAAATAAAAATTAAATTACAAAAATGAAATTACTTAGCTTAACATATTTTTTAATCCTAGGCTTAAAAGGAAAAAGTTAGGATACAAAGAAAAGAGGGCTCCCAGGAGATGAGAATGGTTTTCTTTTTCTTCCTGGAACTAGCCTCCTTGAGAATGCATCAGCTGGCCAAAATCTTTCCAGCAGTGAATGAACAGAACGAAGACGTCCCTCAGTTTTCCCCAGGACTTTCCAAGTTCCTCATACACCTACTCCTGGCAACACATGTTAATTCCTTTAGTCTATGGTAATTTACTCCTCTGTCATCCAGCCTTCCTTCCGTAATAGGTTTATGACTTGTAAAATGGTAGGACGGAATTACATCAATAAATACTGACTGAATGGTTGTTTCATTTAGACAATGCAGTAAATATTATGATTCGTAATATAGGGGAGTGTTTGTGTTAACAGCATACCCCTCTACCACAATATATACATATTTATCTGACACTATGGGCTTATCACAAGCATGCCACTGTAGTGAACTGATTCAATCACTACTTAGTGAAAGCTTATTTGACTATTCACAGCAGGGCCCCTAGCAGAGACCATAAAGAACACAAAACTGCTTCGGACACTCTTCTTCTGCAAAAAGAAGCTTTTTTGAAAGGGTGTAAAAGCTAGACTTATCTGTGGGTGCAAAGACACATATTTAGAATGCAGTTAAGAATTTGAGGGATTTATAAAGGGGTAGTAGTAGGTCCATGACCTCATCATGGTCCATGACCTCATCAGCCTTGGTTGTTGGCCAGACTGACAGTACTAGGCATTAGTTTCCTCCTACTGAGCAGGCCTTAAGTCCAATTAGATGGCTATTGGTTTCTCCTAAGACAGAAGTCCTACTTTTGCACCCTTGGGAATATCTGACCACATTGATAATCTCTGTGGTTCATAAGCACTACAGCTGGGAAGAACTACTGATTGTTCTTTTCTCTTGAAAGCTTACACAGACACTGTGACAGCTCATCCTCTGGAAGAATGCTTGCAGGTCAGCTCCAGCTCAGCTCCTCCAGGTCCCATGGCCAAACTATGCAGGGAGCAATCCAGGGAAATGGCAATAACCTCTATTGTTCAGGGAGTCTCTTGAACAAGCACAATGACATCAGTTGGCATGTCAACAAGGCCCCTCCCCTAGATGAATAGCAACAGACAATTAATGGCTGATATATATATGTATGTATGTATATATATATATGTATGTGTATGTATGTATGTATGAATATATAAATCTATCTTTTCCAGGGATGAGTCCTCTGATGGTTTTACGTGATCCTAAGTGGTCAGTTCTAAACACACATACAAATATTCAACACTAAATGGACTCAAATTATAAATTTGAGGGAGAAGGGAGAGAGGACATGAGAGGAGTTGGACAGGGGAAGGAAAGGAATAGGAATTATATAAATACAGCACTCTAACATGAAATTCTCAAAATATTAAAATATTTAGATTGAAAGCAGAAGGGGAGGGGACAGAAAAGCACAAACCAAATCAGCAACAGATCACTCTCCTTAAAGTAGAGTGATGGATGAAGTAGAGTAGTGGATGAAGATGTAGATGACTTTTATACAAAATGAAGGTGGCAAAGTGAGTGCATATGCGGGCCTGCAGCAGGGATTTGGAGAACAGTAATGATAAAAGCAGCAAAGAGCCTGGGCTCTGCAACCAGAATGCTTTGAGGAACTACATCAGTTTCCTTACTTCCTGGTTAACTGAGCCAAGACAAGCTAATCCACCTCTCAATTCCTCTGCTAGCCATCTGATTGTTTACACTGCCATTGTCCTTGGTTAAACTGACTGATGTTTGTGAAATCTTTAGAGGAAATGTCTGCGGCATAAACCTACAAGTCCAGGTCTTGAGGGCTGGAACTGGGAAGATAGGAAGTTCAAGGCTATCCTTGGTTATATAGTGAGTTGATACTCTATCTCAAAGAAAAAAGTAAAGTAAGATAAAATAAAAAAAGAGTCAGGCAGTGGTAGCGCACACCTTTAATCCCAGCACTTGAGAGTCAGAAACAGGTAAATCTCTGTGAGTTCAAGGCCATCCTGGTCTACAGAGTGAGTTCCAGGACAGCCAAGGCTACACAGACACAGCCAAGGCTGTCTCGAAAAATCCAAAGTAAGTAAGTAAATAAATAAATAAAAATATGAAACAGAGACAAAACAACACAGTGCTGGGTGCAGAGGGATCACTGAGTACTTGGTAATAAAATCACAAAAGCCTTAGACAAAGCCGTGTAGGAGAGTTCTGTGCAAGTGCAGAAGGCATTAGAAAAGAGGGGACACTCAGGCACAAGACACAAATCAAAGGCTGATATAAGTATCTTAGCCATCATTGCTGATTCTACTAGAACAGGGCTTTCTCGTAACAGTTGTTTTGTCTGTAATTTTTTCCCCCTTGTGCTGTGGAAGTTGAAGCAGGGCAACTTTGTAGATAAAATTGTAGGCAAGAGTGACCTCCAGAGAGTGCTTGAAACCCCCTCTTTGCCCTGTACTCACCATTCTATGACAATGACTTTAACCCAGGTACCACTCTTCCATAGGAAACCTACACCTATGCTGATAAGCCCAAATTCCTGTAAATTCTCTAGAATTAAGATTATGGCAGAAAGTACATACTCAAAAGCATAATGTGACAAAAAGAATTCTTCCCTACGGTTCAGGATGCAGTTGCTGGGATAAGATCCTAAGACTTCTGAGGCTGTTGGTGAGAGGAAAGCACTGATTCAGGAGTCTTGGGCAAATCGACATCTTGAGCATAGGAAGAATGGAAGAGTAGACAGGAGGTTCACCGGATGGTGAGAAGAGGAGGAGAAAATGATGAAGAGGCTCCATGGGTGCACCCCTGTCTACAAGACCTGCACATAGACAGGTGCATGACTGAGTGAGCCCAGGTACCTGAGAAGGTGGAGACACAAAGGCTTCTAGCTTCCCTGCTTACATATTGTATGGGTTTTCTCTTTTCTTTCGATCATCGTTATTCAATGACCACAAAACAAGAACATGAAGATTTGTTTCACAGGACCGCCGATCCAATCAAATGCAATGGTGTATTAGAAAAGCTCCACTATAAGCTGTATGGAGTCGAGTCAGAACTCAATAGTCTTTTTGTCTGGGGTCAAGATCATCCACCTGTGGCTCCTGAAAGCTGCCTAGGAGTGAAGCAGCTCTGAAATTCCCAAAGAATTGGTTCTGATAACTTTATAGATAATGAAAATTCATGTCTAGTGAGAGCACCATCTATCTCAACTAAAATAGGAGCCTGCATTATCTGAAAAACTGTCATTGCCTCAAAGTCACCAAAGCAGTATTCTGACAAAGGAAATGATATCCTGGCTGGAGACTATTTTGGGATAGTTTTAGTTGTAGTCTTCTGTCCTCCCCCCATCCTGTACTGCTGAATAAAGATTGGAAGAGAAGCTACACTGAAGAGACTGGAGATGAAGTATGGGGGGGGAGCACTCTCAGGGGGTTCTCAAGTTAACTGGAAGTTCAGAGTTGGAGACTATAAACAAAGAAAAAAAAGAAAGGAAGGAAGGAAGAAAGGAAGGAAGGAAGGAAGGAAGGAAGGAAGGGAGGGAGGGAGGGAGGAAAAAAGGAAGGAAAGTTAAGGAAAACCTGAGAAGGCCTGCAATTGTGGTCAGGTGGAATTTGAAAGAAAAGATAAAGTGTCAAGTTCAAATTCATTGCCATTGAATGAGCCAAAAGAAAGACTGAAGAGAGATGGCAATGGCGATAATTTATACAAAGGCAGCACTAAGACTCCATGTCAAGGGGACAACTGAAGGGTTACAGCTCAGTGGTAGAACATTGTGTGGCCTATGTCAAGCCCTGGGTTCTTGCCAATCACAGAGAGACAGTACTGAGAACAAGTCCCAGGATTTTGGTTCCTGGATATTTGCCTTTATGCTTAGGTGTTTGATTGTTTTGTTTTCAACCAGGAAAACTAACAAAGAATAACAGTAAGTTCTAATACTAAGTATGGATACACCAATTTGTTTAAGGAGGGAGAGAAAAAACAAAACAAAACAAAACAAAAAAAAAAAAAACAAAAAACCATGAGATTAGACAAAAGACAAAGCCCTGGCCACAACAACTCCCAAATATTGGGGGAAAAAATTAGCTTATTCCTAAAATGACTCATCAGGGGTTTTTGTTACAAGTGTATTTTATAATTATCTATACCAAGATGAATGAGATAAAAGTTTTTCTCAAACTATGCCCTTTAGCCCCTTGAACAACAACGTCTATATTTTCTCTGAATGTGTTAGACATAAAACCTCTTGGCCCTACTCTAGATCTAATAAACCAGATATTCAGAATGATGCCCAATACTTAGATTTTTATTTATTTTTCTTTTTTAATTATCTGCCTTGGAGAGGTAAGGATGGAGACGTGTACCAGTGGAATCCGGAAGAGGGTGTCAGATGCCCTGGAGATAGAATTATAAAAAGTTATGCAAAGTTTGACAAGGGTGTTGGGATCCAAACTAGGGTAATCTTCAAGAGGAGTACATGCCCTCATCCACTGAGCCATCTCTCCAGTTTCAGCAATCTGATTTTTAACAAATTCTCCAAGTAACTATGATGCATTCTCCAGTTTGCAAGTCACTGAGTTTGAGATGTATCCCACATTTGTCTAGAATATGGATGTGTGAGATATCTGTGAGATATATTCACTTTCCCTCATGATGCTAGGGACCACACTTAACCTCACAGATACTTGGCAAGTGCTCTTCCACTGAACCGCGCCTATGGCCCTTGGAATGCACAAGGTCTGTTCATTCAGGCAAGCAAGCTGCAAACCAGGAAAGAATATCTATAGTTGAATGTGCGTGCCATGTGCGTGTGTCTGTGTGTGTGTGTGTGTGTAAAATAAAATATGTGGTAAGGATTTCCCCAGCTCTTCAAATATGTACAACTGATGACAAGTGAGTCAGTGCAAATAAAAAGGGTTAACATGGAAAGAGGAGATGACAGAAGGAAGGTGGGGGACAATGGGAGAGAGGAGGAGGAGAGAGGAAGACGTGGGAAGGAGAGAGACAGACAGAGATTGTGATTTCATTGCAGCGTACAGAAGGCTACTTGGCCAACTGCTTCTCTCCTGCTCCAGCTTAAAGTCAAGTCACATTGTGCTTGGGAAACTCTGCTCTGAGTGTCACAGCTCTTTTTCTCTAGGACGTCTGGTGGCAAGATCTAAAAGGCCCTGTGAGTGTGCATGTACAAACGAAAAGGATTCAGGCATGTTGAAAGTGCACCATAATTCTCCAAAGACCATGCAAATGTCTGCTGGCTAAATGGCTGTCACTCAAGATTAGGGACAACATATGTCGCTTTCCACATTTCCAACCAGAGGGAGAATTCGGGTTGACAGCAGTTTCTAAGAGCACTGTTGCACACAAGCATTTTTTTTTTTTTTTGGTCTGTGGACAAGTTATGAAAAATTGAAGTATCCTTCTTAATAGGGTCACAACTGACCTATACACAGTCTTAATTAGCTTGATTAAGCTGCAAGGAGGGAGTAAAGCTTATTTTTCAGAACCCTGAAATCTTCATAAATGGCTGAAACATCAGGTATTTCACAATGAAAAAACGAAATCCTTCCAGAGTCCTGGTCTACCCCAAGTGCCAAGCCACCTGGAAAATAGACCTGTCCAATGAGTCTCCACAAAGTCCTACCACTTTGTCAAGCTATAGTGATGTGTGTTCTTCTGTAAGAAAATTAAATGACATTCCATATAGGAATCAAAATGAGGTGGCAAAAAGAAGTCAGTGTTCTGTACCCAGGATGGACTCTAATGGTAGGAAAGGGGGTGACAGAAGTAGACAAAAGTAAGAGAGAAAGTAAACAAGATCAAGAGGATGCTCATTGGGTTCCCATGAGACAGAACAGGTAGGCTCAGGAGCTTCAGCCCTGAACAAGTCATGGAAGAAGACTGCTGTTTTCAGCAAGTTTATCTCTCAATTTCTGGAAAGACACTTTTCCCAGTTGTTCTGTTTGGCTTGTGTTTCTCCGTAGGAGTCCCTTAATAGAAACAAGAAAACCAAATCCTCCCTCCCCCCCCATTTACTGGATTTAAAATGAAAATAAGCGCACTTCTTCTAACAGCTCAGATTTGAATATCTCATCTCTATATTTTAATTGAATCAAGTGAGAAAGTGGCCTTTATGAACTTGAAGATCTTCTCCATGAAGCCCTATGTGTGTGGTCTTAGGCTACAGAAATATCTAAACAACCAAAATGTTACAAGCTTTGTCACTGTCAACACCAATCACCAACTGGACTGGGTAAAATTTGTGAGCTTCTACATGATTGTAATGCAAACCTAAGGTAGATAGACATGGAACTAGCTGTTACCTAAACTGAGAAAGATTAGGGCTTTTGGGTGCAGGTGAACAGGATGCATTCTGATATTCTTTCCAAACAGAAGAGCCAGCAGCACCCAGAGAAGTCTGCTGCAGAAAGGGTTTTCTGTCAGCCAAACAGAGGAAGGGATTTCTCAACGTTAGGAAGGAAGACTGCAAAACGAAGTAGAAAATTGTGTCTGTCACACTCCCAGCAAACCAAAGTGTGAAATGTGTTTTATAGGAATAACAACAGCCTGATGTTTTTAAGGAACCTTGTTTCTTTTAACATAAATTAATGTGTTATTTGTCTCAAGTTGGCACATAGTAGGACAACCTACTTCATTCTAAACGTCTAACTCCATTACCTATAACTGTATGGGATTTTAATCATTCACACCTGGTTAATATATTCCTGTCATTATCAGCCACAAAATACAACCTGATACAAGTAACGGAAAGATCTGGTGTTTGTTTGTTTATTTGTATTTAAGGTAATTTCCTTGTTCTGCCAGAGGTAACTTATCAACTGTCCTAACCCTAATATCCTAAGAAAAATATTGAAACATTTCTTTTTCAAAGACTTAAAGTGAGAATCCAACGTTCAATAGGGACTGTGAGGCTTCCTAATGTTCCACTCAGACATGGACATGAACAGTTAAGTTTGTGGTCATCTCCACCATACAAGAGCCAGTCACCTAAGCCATCTTATAGATGTAACTTCTAGGCTATAGAATGATACTTCCTGGCTTAATATGATGCTCATTTTTTTCCCGGAAGCTTTGCCCACTCACTAAAATAATGGGTTCTCAAATATCTTAAATGTGCCTCGAACTCACTCTGTAACCAAAGATGACTTTGAACTTCTGATCCTCCTCCCATGTACTGGGATTGTGTTCACATAATACCACATCCAGGGTGTGAGGTGCTGTGGATCATGCCTATGGCTTTGTGCACGCTCTGCAAGCTGAGCTATTTCCCCAGCCTCGGAAGCCTTAACTGGGATAGCCTTAACTTAATTGGGTGGCTAAGAGCTTCTATGGATCTCATCCATTCTGTACCAGTTGTCAGTAAGTCTTAGGGCACCTACTCGGGAGATATGAACATACAACTGTTTCTTCTCTCCCTCCTCCTCAGAATCCCAATGCCAACTCTAGAATGAAGCGGCCAAAGTTGAAAAAGCCTATTCTTTTTCCCTTTACATTTTCAAAAGTGGAACACTACTTACTCATCTTTAGGAAGCACGAAGTTTGGGAGTCGTCTGAAGCTTAAGCAAAAGAAACTAACAAAACGCAAGAAAGCAGAAAGACCAAGCAAAGGCGATGATGGAGCATAAAAATATTAAATTCTGTAAAAGAAATAAAATAAAAATGTAGAGCTTCATCATAAATAGGTTTTAAAAGACTGATGTCCTCCAACAATAAGTAATTTGAGCCTGCTATGTTCTGGATTAGAGACAGATTTTGGAGAGGGAATCCCAGAGGTAAATACAGTGCCTCCCATGTAGGAGTTTGCGATTTTTCCCAGTATACTCAATACAGATGTTATAGGATATGCTGTGTATATTTTCCATGTGCCAGTATGGGACTTTAAGAACACACATTTGCACACATATTTTCTCATCAAATGTCCTCAGATGTCTAATAAGATTAACTCTCTTATAATTGTGGAAACTGAGACTTCAAAGTGTTTAAGCATCCTGTCCAAAGACAGCCAGCTACAATTCACTGGCCATTGTGACTATTTCATAGAGTTGCAAAAGTGGAGCTCTCAAATACTTGCTGTATTGATTTTTCTTAAAGAATTCTTTTTATTTTTGTGTGTGTGTTATGTGTGTGTGTGTGTGTGTGTGTGTGTGTCTTTAGGTTTATGGAGGGCAGGCGCCCATGCAGGTCAGTGGTGATGGATACCCTGGACTGGACTTACAGTTAGTTATGTGTTGCCCGATAAGGGCGTTTAGAACTGAAGCTGTATCCCCTATAAGACCTACGTTCTGAGCCATCTCTCCAGTCCCATGCTTGATGTACCTAATCACTTATAAATCTTGGAGATGACAAAACACAGTTTCATAGTAGTGACTGATAGATATAACCAGTTTCCTTAAACCACGGCACTTATCATTCAAGTCCAATACATCCAAGCCTCATCTAACTATCCCAAGAGCAAACCTCACCGCATATGTACTGAGTCGATGGAAACTGAAGCACAAGTGGCAATTCCTGAGTGGCAAGGGGAATGCTACAGAATGTACAACAATACCAGGCCACCCTATATAAAGAGGAGACACTGACATATAGAAAGGCCAGGATTCCAAGGAAACTGAGAGATTTATCACACAGGACATGCCAGTATAAAACCCAGATGCATCATCTAGATGATGACTCAAGTGGCCAGCTCCAGCCTAATGGTAGGGACTAGAGGTTCCCACCAAGTCCATATGGACATGAAGTTCATGTGGACATGAGCCTGGAGGTCTGTGGCTAGAAACTAAAATGCAAGTGTTCACATCTGTCTCTAGATATTGAAGCCACACAGAAAGATTCATTATTCACTTCATGTGTGCAGAGTAAAAGGGGGATAAGGACTTTCTAAGCTGGGGGCTGAGCTCTCCCCAGAACTTCTCTTGTCATCTTTCTCAGATGACATAATCACTCTGGACCTCACAAAGTCCTTGGTAATAAAAGGCATGAGTGTACCTGAAGCAAAATTTGCAGCAGACTGTGTAACTAGGCACAGACTTCCTACCCTTGTCTGGCATTGGGCTTCATCCTTCATTGCTCAGTAACAAATGAAGATCTTTTCATTCAAGATCACTCTAAAGCTTGAAGACATCCCAGCAGCATGATTTAGTCACCTCCGCCTCCGTGTAAATTACCATTATTGCTTCCCCCACCATGCGAACAACAATAACAACAACAACAACAACTGTGAGAACACAGTTCGTTCTCTCCAGGAAAACGTGGAAGGGAAGTAAAAGGAACCATAGGTCAGATGGTCTGGGACATGAAACACACACATCCATGGACTTGCGGCTTTGCAGAGACATCCATCCTTTCCCGGAGATCCTGATGTTGGTCGCAAGTTCTCTGCACAAACACAGACATCTCACTAAATGTGTTTCCCTCCTCCTGTGCACTTGTTGGAGAAAGTTTTTCCCAGCCATCCTGGGGGAGACGGTTATTACACAAGTCCATGCAACTGTGTAGTAGTTACCTAGTGTCTTTCTTACAGCCTCTTCCCGGTTCCCTCCTTGCCATCGATATGAGGAGCTCTCCTTTTGGACACAGGCATCCTGACTATGCCATCTCATAGATGATTTCATCTGTACTTACAGAAAGGCTGCTTCCTAAACCTCTGCCATCTCACCACCTCACCTACTAGACTTCCCATTCACTTCCCAGGCCTCTACCCCACCTCACAGGCTTGCTGTTCATTTGCCAGGCCTGGCAGCCAGGGAGCTGAAACAAAAGCAGTCACTCATTGGGAAGAAGAGGACCCAAATTCTCATCCAAGTCCTGCTGTTTACGTGAGAAACAGACCCCGCACATCATCTCCCACCCCTTTCCTGAGCCCACAGCTCCTCAGCTGTGGAAAGAGGGCATGAGCCTCTGATCTGATTTCACAGCATCCTTGTTTCCATTCCGACCTTTGGCTCTTGGCTTCTCCAGGGTTAGGCCATCACCAGAAGGCAAGCCCTGATTGCCATTCTGTCTGCCAATCTGGACTAGGGCAGACTGTGCAGGGGAGCTGACAATGATCAAATGCCCAGGGCTGGCCCTGAGCCATGTGTCAGCTCAACACACCATGTGACAGGCTACAGATGGAGACCTGGCGACTAAGTGTTCTGCATCATGCCCTACAGAACTCTGAAGTCAGCCCCGGAGCTCACAGTGCCTGCCCAGACTCAGCCTCTGGGAACACTGCCCATCAGTCTCCTGCCCGCCCTGGCTGAACCAGATGAACCAGAGTCCAATTGCTTAACTTCAAAAAAAAAAAAAAAAAAAAGCAATGAAATAAAATAAAACACTAAAATAAAAATTAAATTAAGTGGCTAGTTTGTGTAGCTCAGTTAGTACAGAGAGTTTGCCCAGCATGAGCAAGGCACTGGATTAGGTCCCTGGTACTAGATAAAACAAAGCATAATAGCTTATACCTATAACCCAGCATTCCAAAAGTTCAAGGGGAGGATCAAGAATTCTGGGTCATATTTTAATACATAGAAAATGTGAGGCCGGCCTGGGTTATAAGAGACTATCTCAAAAATAAGTAAATAAACAAGTAAATAAATAAATGGATATTCTTAATTGGCTATGTCTGGTGATACAAAGATGTTCATGACTAATAATATTATATTTTATGATTGTTACCAAGTACCAGGCATATGTTGTCTTTTTTTTTTTATGTGCAAAACAACACTGAAGGACAGGAATTTTAATTTTCCCATTCTTCAAAGTACTTTGGGACACTCAAGTCCCACCTGGCAGCCTGGCCCCAGCTCACATCGGTGGTCCCTCATTGCGCAGCCTCCTTGAGCCCTTCAGTCCAGCCCCTTCTCCCTTCAAAGGCATGCTCTTCTCACTCTAGTGGAAATCTTTCTCTAATAATCCCTTTAGCCCCCTCCCTCTCACTGGATTCCCCTCCGACATGGATAAGGATACCCAATGTAATCAATGGCAATATTTGAAGACAGAGAACAATTATCACAAGCACAAACCAGCTATGTGGCTTCCCTTTGTTCTTCCCCAGCCTCCCTCGCTCATTGGGATGGGGCTCATGTGATTTGCGTTCTCTCTCCTTGCCCTGTCTAGTTTCTCTCATAGCATGCTAATGTGAGTGTGAGCTTTGACAAACATACAGCTAATTTCTAAATGATTGAAATCACTTTATTATTCCAGTAGAAGAGAGCTCCTCCAGAAGATGTGAGCAGTGGCAGCTGTACCCACTAAATGGGTACCTATTGATGACACGGAAATTTGGCATTCAGTGGCAATTGCCATCAAGCAAAACATAGGGGGCAGTAAACAGAGTTTACAATTAAGTCAACATGTCAAATCACTCAGGTCGAAACAGCTTTATGCTATGTGAGCCTCTCTGTCCTCATACTCATTTCTAGCTCAACCTTTGTTTGCCAAGACCTTACGATTGCCTCCTTCCCATGAACAGGAACACATTCTGTGGTCTCTCCTGTTTCTGCTGGTCGCTGGCTCTGTGGTGATTTCTGTCTTCTACCTTGCTTTTCTGTTGGGTCTCATTTTCTTTAAACTGTCTCCATGGGCCTTACAAAATGTTAAGGTGCTAAGCAGATAGGTCAGCGGACACAGTGCTTACCAGAAAAGCAAGAGAGCCTGAATTCCCTACCCCAGAAAACCGTGGATGCGGAAGCAGAGAGATAGCTCAGCTGATGAAAACACTAGCTGTCTAAGCCTGTTCACCTGAGTGTGATTCCCACTCTAATCCACCTTTAAAAAATAGCAAGATTAGGTGGCTCTTGCCTGTAATCCCACAACAAGGTGGAAGGAAAGAATGGATTCTCAGAGATGAGATTCTCTATTCCCATGGCCTGGTGCATGTGCGCCCTACACATACACTTCAGACACATACCTACACACATATGTACATATACGCATAAATTCAAGTATAAATTACACAAATCCATGTTTGGTGGCATACACTTTTAATACCAGTGTTGAGAAGTTGGACAGATCCCTGGGTGTGTGTTGGGGGAGGGAGGTGGGAGTGGGAGGGCTATAACCAGCCACCCTTGACTTATTGGTGCATTGCAAGCCAGAGGAAGACCACATGTGATGGGAGATGTTATTCTGTAAATATGTTTCTCATACTGGTTAATAAATAAAGCACTGTGGCCAATAGGAAAGCAAGATAGGTGGGGCTAGGGACAAGGAAAAAAGAAAAAGTAGTTAGGAGGAGTCAGCATATAGAGCCTGGAGAGACCAGATGCAGGCAGACAGTCTCTGGTAAAATGAGGCACGTGGAAGTACTTAGATAAGTAAAAATGGGTTAATCATTAAGACAGAGCTAGCCCATAAAGAATAATAGTAACTGGCCAACAGAATTTTATCAAATACAGAGTTTCAGAGTGTTATTGGGGGCTGGCATGGTAGCGGGGCAGCAGGGAAAACGTGCTCGTAACACACATGTAAAAATTAAAAAGGTAGATGGTGCCTGAAAAATGGTACCACCTGTGTGTGGACTATGCTCCATTAAGACAGAGTACACATTTATAAGTGTGTGTTCATATGTGTGTGGTTACATGTCATGTGAAGGCCCGACATAGGAAACTCACTGCATATGAAGCTCCATGTGAAGCATATGAATGACTGCTGTCATTTTAATACTGACACCAATAACCCAAACAGACATTCAGTTCCCAGTTGGACATTTATGACAATACTTCTCCATATCTTGTCTGAGCAGTGTAGGTAAAGGACCTCATCACTGTCAGTAGCCATCAACCCTGCAAAACTCAATTAGCCAATGATAACTTGTGTTCAGCACACTCCACCTTACAAACGTCTTAAGCTAGGGCCCATTAGACAAGGGGTCTAGCAGAAGGTTCCACTGAAGTACTATCAGGAAGGCCACTTGAGATTTCCATGTTTGCTATTGTAACTTTAACTCATGAAGTGCCTATGGGAATCCAGGGCGTAACGCCCATTCAGACATTCCCTGAGTGTGGCTGCCTGTACATTTCTGTCTTTCTCGAAGGCCCCAGGCTCTTAGTTTGAACTCCAGCTTCATCTCTTTTAGGACCCTCCCCATCCTTTCACTTTCATTCTGATAGTCCTGCTTCATTCTACACCACACCTTTACAAGAAACTGGATGGGTTTGCCCAACCTTGGAATATATTTCTCATTTTTCACAAAAAGGTTCTCATCATGCCCCCAGGGACATCAAGTTACCAGGGTAATTACCTACTACACCCACAGATGAATGCAAACCCCTTCCGTGCCAAAGCACAGTTCCTGTGATTGCACTTGATGACTTGAATACTTGATGCTTGCCTACAAGTTTCTTCTCCAAAGCACCCCGCATGGAGCACCTACTTCCCTGTGCATGCCATGGGTTTGCTGGGGTATTAAAACAAATTGAGAACACAGCATGTAACTTGCACTCTGAATCGGTCTTGCTCAAGAGGTTACAATGCTAAGAGCTGCCTAGAGAATCTCACCCCTTCTGGAAGTCATCCCCATGAGACCTGACTGATTAGGTTAACAGGTGACATTTTATGAACCACTAGGCACGCGGCTGACCAGAATACAACCATGTGTTTAAGTACATCCAAAACAAGGATCACATCCATTCTAGTTACGAGGGTTTACAATACCTAGCACAGTGCTTGAAAAATAGGTGATGTAGTCACTATAGCTGACTGAATAAAGGATGGCCTCTCCAGTACATCACAGTGGTTATGAGTAAGAACAGGACTTAAATGAACATAGCTGTGAGTCCTGATTACAGTATGATTAGCTGTGTGGCAACTAACCTTCAGTTATCTCATGTGTAAAGTGAAAACATTCTCTTTTGTAATATTCAATAGTATGGTTGCTATGTACCTGGTGTAATGCCAAGGTAGTTTGTAATAAGAAGCAAATACAATTTATGTGATATTATTACCCACATACTGAGGGTGCTTTAATATGTAACTCTTCTCGCATTCTGGATCTTGGGAGTTTTGTGTATGATGAAATTCCAATTATTATTTTTCCATTCTATTTAATCTTATCTTAATCCTAATCTAGTTATGCAATGACATAAATATACACGGAAACCTTCTTTCTTGCATTTAAAATTAAATTTAGGGCTGAAAACTGATCCCACTGATGCTAGTCATTACTCACTTTGAGAAAAACAAAATCCTAAACATCAGCATTATAGAATATGAAATGCATGACTCTTGTTTGTTAATCTTCTGATGTGGACTAATTTTTCTTTTATTCACTAATACAAGCACTCAGATTTGTCCTTTGTCTGAAAAATTATGGCAAATTTTAAGTGAATTAAGGGGGGTTATGGATGTTGCACAGCTGAGAGAATGTTTGCCTGGCATGCGCAAAGCCTTGTGTTATATCCATAACAGTACTCAGGAGAAAACAAGAGGATCAGAAGCTCACGATTCTCCTCAGCTACTTAGCAAGTTCTGAGCAAGGCTAGCTTGAGCTACATGAAACCAAACAGGAAAACAAAGAAATTATTAGAAACATTTCCCTAGTCTCCAGACTGGAAGTTCTAAGCCAAAGACTTTGACCATGTCTGAAACAGAAGTCCTCATGCAGGAATTATTTACACTCTACTCAAAGATATGGATTGAGATGCACAAGAATGAGAACAGGAGAGCAACTGTAACCATGAGACTATAGGTCAGTGTCACAAGCCAGGCCTCTTAAACACTTACACTGGCACAGCAGAAAATGGTTAAGAAAAGAAGGCCACAGAAAAGACAATTCTCTGAATATTTCCAGAGAGATTTCAATAGGGTGGATACATTTCTCTCCAAATAGGAAAGGTAAAATACTTTCCTTGTTTTAACAATGACACTTTAATGGTCAGGTGGCTTGAATAAGACAAATAGACAAAAAGACTATAAAACAGAAATAGAAATACTCCTCTCAAGTTCCCTTGTTGCAAATTACCACCCAGCCCTGTAATTCTATTGATTTTCCTGCACTATATCAAATTTTAATCACCATAAACCACAGGCGAATACAGATCTGCCACCATGTGTGCCCTTAGAAGCCTTTGATTACACAGAGAACCTCTAAGAATCTTTTAAGACTGTCTACCCTGGAAACTTAGAGATACAAGCACACATCTGACAAAGGGTCTTCCAATAGTTTCCCAAGAAACAGGTATGATATTCTTTTTTTTATTTATTTACTTTTAGAGTGAGGATGCTGAGAAAAAACAACACTAGTTAGGTTAAAGAATGGAGCTGGATGGGTGAGGGGATAACTCCCACAAGGATAATTATCAGAACATTCCTTGAAGGTCAGAAAGATGATTCTGCAGATAAATGTTTTTGCTGCCAAGCTGGACCACTTGATTTGATCCCAGGTGAAAGGAAGAACCAGCTCCCTTAGTTTTTCCTCTGACCTCCATGTGTATGGGCACACATTCACACACACACACACACACACACACACACACACACACACACACACACACCCTCAGTTTCTGAGAAAATGGTAAACTCCTTTTGTTCCCTGGGCTGAATGACAACAGGCTAGCCTTGCAGTGAATCCCAGCTTAGTCCTCTAGCCTTTTATTGGATACTAACACACAAAGCCTCACTAGGCTTTAAGCCGTTATGCCTTAAACTGTGAGCCACAACACTAGTTTTTCAAGATGTTAATAGGTGAAATAAATAAATAAAAATTATTGCTGATGTAACTAGAAAATTTGCATACTATGTCTCGTATAACATAAAGATCTACTATGATCCTGTAACTTCATTATCATCTAATGTTTGTGTGTGGGAGTTCAGTTGATGAAGTGCTTACTTGAGTTCACCCTCCCCCCCTCCAGACCTACATTAAAGCTGGGTGGTGCCCATATTCTTATAAACCCAGTATTGTAGAGGTAGAGATAGGAAGGTCTCTGGGGCTTGCTGGCCAGCAAGTGTAGTCTCTGGGTGAGCCCCAAGTTAGTGACAGACTCTGTCTCAAAAACACATACACACACAAGTACATAATATCTGCTGATTAATGTGGGAACACATATAAACATGTATAAAACACACACACACACACACATACACACACACACACACACACACACACACACACACACACACACACACACACACACACTATCTTACAAAAAAAATGTAATCCTGAGAGAATTTGACTCTGAATTATCAGTGGATAACTTAAAAACTTGTGTTTTGTTAAGGCAGAGCTTTTGATATATTGGACAATATTCTACCTATGACTAAGATCTCTGTACATTTCAAACATCACAGCTTTGCACTAAAGGAAGACAAAACATAATGTGGTACACATACTCAACAATGGACTTTCCTCCAAAATACCCAGGAAATTAAACAGTACCTGAACTCTTTGATCATGCCAAGACTGTAGGCGACTCTAGTTTCTCTCCTATAGACACAATTCTTCGTACTTTCAGAAGCATCATTATAAAACTGACAGCCATACACTTGGCTGATACCACAGGCACCACAGAGTGGTGTACATGGGGCTCTAAATTTGAGTGAGGCTAAATTTTATATTTAGGTCTGTCACTAACTAGTTGCACATTAGAGCATGCTCTTTAATCTCTGTAAGACTCAGAACCCTCATTTATCATTAAACAAATCCCAGTCATCCTAATGTCAAAAGTTCTAAATCTGAGTTTAGAATTCAAAGGTACACAGTAACTTTAAAACCACCAATGCTCCTATTTCACGGCGTACATTCAAAGGCTCTATTTTAAAATGTGCCAAGTGGGGATGCATAAAAAGCACTGTAAGTTGGGAAAGTTCTTTGGAAACAACAGACAGAAGGAAGGCAGAGACCTCACGTTTGTTCCTTCCTGTCGTCTATCCACATTGTACAATGTATTTGAAGCAAACAGCCATCCCTGTCACAAGAACAAAGCTGACCAAGAGGTGCTGTACTTCCATATTTAAGTTTTGAATTCTTACGTAGGCTTCTACTGGTATGGAAGCCAATGGAATGGTCTGAACACAATTTGCAAACAAAAATCATCAATACTTGAGAAAAGAAAAAAAAAAAAGAAGAAGAAGAAGAAGGACCATGTTCTGGGAAGGCACGGAGCCCACCATCAGCATCACAGGTAGATAGATGAAGATGCTTCACAGGCAGCAGGAACTGGCTGTGAGTGCCATAGGGATTGAAATAAAATATGGATGCAGAGGTAAGAAATGGGAGTAAAAGGAAGGAAAGAAGGCTTGGAGAGATGGCTCACTGGGTTAAGTGTTTGCTGTGCAAGCCTGAAGACCTGAGTTCAGTTCCCCAATATCTGTGGAAAAGCATGGTATGGTGACATTCGCCTGTAGCCCCAACGGTTGGGAAAGGGGAACTGGTGAATCACAAAGGTTACTGGGCATCCAGTTTAACAAGTTTAGTGAGCTCCATGCTCAGTCAGAAGTGCTGTCTCAAAAACTAAAGTAGTAGCCGGGCAGTAGTTGCGCACGCCTTTAGTCCCAGCATTCAGGAGGCAGAGGCAGGCGGATCTCTGTGAGTTCTAGGCCAGCCTGGTTTACAGACCTATTTCCACAACAGGCTCCAAAGCAACACGGAGAAACCCTTTCTAGAATCCCCCCCAATCCTAAAGTAGCATACCTGGATATGGGGGAGCACCCCTTTGATCCTAACACTCAGAAAACAGGGGTTTGAGGCCAGCTGAGGATACACAGTGAAAGACTCTCTCAAAATAAATAAAATAAAAAAATAAAATAAATAAATAAATAAATAAATAAATTTTAAGAATAATAATGATTAAATAAATAAAGTTGAGTTTGATTGATTAAGCCACCCATATGCGCGCGCGCGCGCACACACACACACACACATACACACACACACACTCACACACACACACACAGATATACCAGGGACAACATAAAAAAAAAAGATGAAAAGGAAAGAGGATAAAGGAATTAAAGCAATTGTTAATCCACTCTTTATAAATGGTGATTATGGTCTAAGAGTCTATGGGAACACCCTAAGTATGATAGATACAGTATGCTCTTAGAACTCATTGTTATGTCAGCTTTCTGCATAATAAGGATATGACATATATCAGTCTTAAGATAGACAGAACTAAAAACAATGCTATGAAGGAAAGAGGTTTATAAAAATAGTTCAGCTATGTAAGCAAATTCATATCATTTGTGGGACCTTTGGACCTTTGTTTCTTTGGTCTAATTCACCAGACCCGGTGAAGTAGCATGGGTCTAGCCTCTGCATCTTTGCGGATCCCTGGGAGATACTAATCATCAGTCAGACCTCAGAAACACACAGGCACTGTGAAATCGAGGCACTAAAGCAAAGCCTGTGGGCTGCGTGGTGTTGCTGAAAGCTCCGCAGAAACAGAAGCGGTTTAGTTGCCAGGACTATCTGAAGACTTTCAGGACAGGGCTGGTAACGACAGAGAACACAGTGAATTCACTCCTCTGGCTTCACATCCTCCTTTACCTGACAAATCCAGGCTGCTAAGAGAAATGCTGACTTCCCTAAGTAAAGAAACTCCTTTCTCACTCCTAAAACCCTTACACAGGAGCTGACAGGATGGACAGTAGTCCACGTCTGAATCACATGAGGGCCTGGAACTTCCGAGAAAGTTGTTAATCAACCAGGCCATTCCTTTTCCTGAAATTTAACTTTAGTCTAGAATTGCATTCAGTCATGTGGGTTCTATAGAGTCCTGTTTAGTTATTTGAAACTTTCATGAAGATGCAGCAGAATAAACTACTGACACACTCACGTGTGCCTGTTTTTGCTTCAAAATACTAAGGCTGTTTTCCCCACCATCCTCTTCTCTGGGGGGGAGGGGCAGACTTCTGTGCATCCTTTTACAGCTCTTCATCTCCACAAACTCCCCAGCCACAACTTCACTTCCATGTTTCATGTAAGAGAAGACCACTTTTGGGCTCGTAGGCTAACACAAAGAAATTCCAGATCACTATTCTCACCCGACTGACTCCCACACTTCACACGAGACAGGATCGATTGCTCTTTTTGGTGGGAGTCTTGGGAAGTCTATTTTGCAGATTCCCAGGTGACTCCTAAAAATGAGAAGAAACCTGTGCTAAGTGTACCAAGCTGCCCGAAAAGGTCAGAAACATCCTTACAATGCTTTCATGGCAACACTGCTCACTTTTTATTCTTCATTAACCTTTCTCACTATCCCTAAACATTTACTGAGGTCTTTGTTTGGAAAGAATTACAAGGGACTTGTCATGCAGCCAATCAGTGCCTGGTGCCAGCTTTGAGGTGGGTGCTGATGCCATTCTCCACATGACAGAGGAGGGAGCCCAGGGGCAGGGATGGTTAACGATTCCCCAAGGACTGCATGTGCTGCAAGCGGCAACGCCACGTTTTGTAACTGGGGCATCTGACGGCACAGCATACATTATTAAGCAGCTTCCTATACAACCCCAAAGAACTTCAAAACAAATGCTTAAAGCCACAATTGCTAGTTCCCCAGAGTGTCATTTTTCCTTATGCCAACAAGGTCAGTGTTGGCCATGGCTATAACAATATGGTTATTGTTTTCTAAAGGGGGATAACTGGGATTTATGAGGTAGAAGCTACTAATCGGTCTCACCTCCTAAGCCAGACCATTCATACCAAGCTTTCTGTGAACAGAAATGAAGTATCTCTATTTTACCTTCTTTTCCCAGGCACTTCTTACATGCTCTAAAACTTGAGAAGCTTTTTTTTTAAACAAGAGGAGAAATGTATTTATCACAAAATTAACCTTAAATTTGTATCAATAAATGAAAATCCATTCCAAAACAAAGTATTCATATCTATACCATAATCCCCTTTTTGAGAAGCTTTTTGTAGGTAAATATATGCATCAATAAACAGGATTAAATTTGGAGATAATGAAGTTAACTTCCACCACCCTTAGATTCTAACCTAACAACATTAGGATAAAGATGGAGCCATGGTTCTCAAACGGTAATTTTACTCCCTGGGGAAATTTGTATGTTTTGTTGTCTTAACCATGAGATGCTACTCATATCTGATTTATTAGTGGAGGCCAGAAATTCTATTAACCATTTGTTTTCATCTGTTCAGGATGCCAGCACAAGATAGTAATGTTTGGGTAGCTATAGTAGCAAAAAACAAACAAACAAACAAAATCAAAAAACAAAAAAACAACCATATTTTACCACCACAGCTGTGGTGGCTGAAAGTCCAAAACCAGGGTGTCAGCATTGTTGGGTTATTCTGGCTTCTGAATATTCTTACATAACAGAGACAATGAGAGTTCTCTAGTGTCCCTTTATATGGAATTAATCTCATCATGAAGACTCCAATCTGGTTAATCCCATCTAAACCTTTGGAACCCGAGGACTGTATTAATTACTTTCTTGTGATTATGACAAAATTGCTGACAAAAGCAACTTTAGGAAAGAAAAATTCATTTTGGCTCAAACATGAGGGTACTGTTTACCACAGCCACAAAATCATGGTGGCAGAACCACGAGGCGTCAATCACACTGCATCTTCATTCAAGAAACAGGAAGAAACGGATGTTCATGCTTACCTAGCTTTCTCCGTTTTATTCATCCTAGAACCCTAGCCCATGGATTGGTGTCACCCACAGTTATGGAAGTCTTTATGTGCCAATTAGCCTCATCTAGAAAACCCCTTAACGACATGTCCAGTGTCCTGAATAATACTAGCAACTGCAGGCTCCAACTCAAAATGCAATCACATTGGGGATTAAATCATGACAATATGGGACAGTCCCTACAACACAGAATTCTCTGGAATGGAATGTCCATAGTGCTAATGTTGAACACCTGGATTAAGAACATGGTGGAGTACAGTACTGCTGCCTACATTTTTTTAGTATAGTCCAGTTCAGTAGAGCCAACTTTACTTATGTTTACTGTTATTAAATATTTCAACATATATTATTATGTTATATTATATATCTATATAATGATATGTTATTATTATTTTATTATATTACCATTCTCACTCCTGTCCTGGTATTTAGAAGTAAAGACCAACCTTTGTTATAGTTCTCATACAAATGGGTTCTACAGGTCCATCATGAACTAATATTCTTAAAAATCTCTCTGTAAATATGGGTAGACTGCAGAACAAAAATCACAGAATCATTTCAATTGATGTAATACAATTCTTGATATCCAACTGATGCTTGACAAAAAATCCAACATTCATCCATGATAATAAAAACCCTGGAGAGACCTGGGATGGATGGGGCATGGCTTAACACAATAAAGACTGTCTGTAAAAAACTGATAGCCACCATCATGTTAAGTGGAGAAAAATTTAAGTACTTCCATTTAGAACAGGAACAAGACAGTGGTATCCACATTCACCATTCCTATTTAATACGCTATTTTAAGTTCAAACTAGAGGAATTATCCAAGAGAAGAAAAGGAATGGGATAAAAATAAATAGAAGTCAACATAGTCTTATCTCCAGATGATATAACCTGAACAACAGCAAACACTCCACCAGAAACTCCTCGAACTGTTAAACACTTTCAGCAAAGTGGCAAGTTGAGAAAGTAATGAGGGAAACAGTTCCATTCACAAATAGATAGCATCAAAACAAACAACAGGAAAACAAACAAGAAAACAGCCATAGCAAGTGAACTAAAGAAGGAAACTACCTTCACAACGAAAAACTTAAAGCGATGAAGAAATAAATCAGAAATGACACCAGAAGATAAGATGTTCCCCACGCATGGATTGCTAAGACTGCTACTGTGAAAATGGCCATCTTGTCAAAAGAAATCTACAGAGTCTGTCAAAATTCCAATGTGATTTTTTTTTTATAGAAATTGATCTTAAAGTTCATGTGGAAGCACAAAAGACTGGAAAGCCAAGACAATCCTGAACAGTTAAAAAACTGCTAGATAAGTAGCTGATGGAAGCAGAAGCAGACAACCACAGCTAACCACTACCCAAACTCCTGGAATCCAGTTGAGAGGAGGGGGGTGAGTGATGAGTAAAGGGGTCAAGACCAGACTAGAGAAACCCACAGAGACAGGTGACCTGAAGGGGAAGCTTATGGCTCCCAAACTGATAGCTGGGAAACCAGCATAGGACCAACCCAGACCTCCTGAATGTGGGTGTGTTAGTTAGGAGGTCTATGGGGCCTCTGGTAGTGGGTATTTGTCCCTAGTGTACAAATGGACTTTGGGAGTCCATTCCACATAAAGGCATACTTTCTCAGCCTAGACATATGGGGGAGGGCCTAGGCCCTGCCCCAATGATGTAACAGACTTTGAAGACTCCTCAGAAAAGGCCTTACCCTCCCTGGGGAGCATAAAGAGGATGGGTTGGGGTTTGTTAGGTATGAGAGGGGAGGGTGGGAGGGTGAGGGAACTGGGATTGGCATGAAAAACAAGTTTGTTTCAAATTTAAATAAAAAATTGAAAAAAATAGAAAACTACTAGATATAGTAACATCTCTAATTTTAAGTTATATTACAGACCCATAACAGTAAGAACAGTATGGTACTGAGACAAAACCAGGTGCATTGATCAGTGAAACAGAATCATGGAACCAGAAATAAATCTATGCACTTACAACCACCTCATTTTTAACAAAGATATCAAAATGCACACTATAAAAAAGATAGCACCTTCTAAAAATGGTACTGAGAAAACTTTATATTTTCATGTGAAAGATTAAAACATCCCTTCTCTCTCACTAGAGACAATAGTTTATTCCAAATGAGCCAACAACTTCAACATTAGACATCAAATACTTGAAATTTCTAGAGGGAAGAATATGGAGTACACTTTCAAGATACAGACTTAAATTAGGGCAGCTAGCAGACCTCATCAGAGATGTACTTTGTGCAGCGACCAGTTAGTTAATGATGAACACACAGTTCATCAAAGTATAGAAAATAAGTATCAGTGACTTCTCAACCACAAACGAGATACATACATACATACATACATACATACATACATACATACATACATCTTGCACCTTGTCTCCAGGAAGGATCAGAAAATATCACAGAAGATGATGAGAAATGATGTAAAATCCAGAATATTGAGGAAAATACTATCTTCTGACCATGGTACTCTTAACGCCACAGTGGCTGTAGTTGCCTACATAAGGCTTGCACAAGACCAAGCCAAACAATAGTCCAGTACAGAGTGGCAGAGGATTTATGAATCCTACCTTTCTTGCTGAGCATCTATTGTTAGTTAATAATGGCTATTTGGTGGGTGGATGGGGGACAGTTCTTTAGAGTATGGTCCCTAGGGAGATGCTCAAGTGAATGGCCTAACACCATACATATATTGGAAATACTAAATGAACTCAAACTGTTCTTACAACATAATAAAACATTATAAAGTGGAAGGGTAGTGAATATAAAATGGATCTAGGAGATAAGAGGAAAAGTGGGGAGTGAACATACTCACAATGTATGGTACACATGTATGAAATTCCCAAAGAATAAAAATGTTGTATTAAAAAAAAAATCTGTTCGCGAATGTTCCCACTCTCATATCCTTTAATTTAAAATCTAGTTTCACTAGATTTGGTGAGTCAGAGTCACAAAATTAAGAGCTGAACTAAGAACCCCTTGATTCATCCATGGGTCTTCTAAGGAGAGAAATTGAGGGTTAGAGAGCCTGTGGAGTAACAGAAAGTTTAATAAGGATGGAGATTTAAAGGATCAGAGCTTGAAATCCAGCTTTGTCCCTCACAGATATGGAAACTCAAAGGTATTTTAACTTCTCATGTCTTTTTAACTCACCTTAAAAGTTCTTGTGAGACTATATAAAAACACCCATAAGGGACAGGGGAGATATGTCAGTTGACAAAGTGATTCCCATACAAGCATGAGCCCCTATGAATCCTGGAATTCACCTGATTGAGCTACAATTCAAGCACTGAGGAGAATGAGAAAAAGAGGACCTCTGGGAGTTACTGATTAGGAAACATATCTGAATTGATGAACTTCAGGTTCAAGGATAGACCCTCTCTCAGAAAGTAATATGGGATGTGACTGAAAAAAGCAGTAAATAATGAGGTATTGGCTACTGGCTTTCACATGCCTGCATATACACATTGACAGGCACCCAAGCATGCAGGTACAACCCCAACACACACACACACACACACACACACACACACACACACAGAGGGGGGGAGGGAGGGAGGGAGGGGGAGGGAGGGAGGAGGGAGGGAGGGAGGGAGGGAGAGAGAGAGAGAGAGAGAGAGAGAGAGAGAGAGAGAGAGAGAGAAATGATAACACCATTGACATCTGAAGCACATAACACATGACAGGTATCTTTAGGTGCTTTTCTTCCCAGGAGATTTCAAATAACAAACATGAAATATCAACTAGCAAAATACACTTAATGTGCCCTTAACATAATTCTAGCTAAGGTCTCAACCACCAGTTAAATTGGGAACTCTTATGAACTCTGTATTTACAGATGAGAGAACTGGTGGTGGGTGTGGCATTTTTCAGAGGTTATATAGGCCATTAATGAGGTTCTCAATTTTTACAGCTTCAAAAATTCAATTCCAGGACATAATCACTCAACTACTCTATATGCTCCTCAGTTTTAGTAAAATGCTTTATCTATTGGATCACCCCAATATCTATTTAGTCACCCCAAGTAAACAGTAAACTGTAAAAGCAAGGGTCCTATATTATGCATATTGTTTATGTTTTGATACTGGCCTCACAGTCTAAGCTTGATAAATATTGTTGGTTGATTGATAAGAAAAAGGTAATCAATAGAAACCTGAAAAACTAACTTGCTTACATTGTCAGTTAGATTTAATCATATTATGAGCAATATATATATATATATATATATATATATATATATATATATATATATATATATATATATCTTGTTCGCCATTCCAAAGCATCACAATCAAACTGGGGTGAAAAAGGTGTTGGCCTCTATTACTTTGTGAGCTTATAAAATCAGGCAATATGGTTGGGCGGTGGTGGCACAAGCCTTTAATCCCAGCACTTGGAAACATAGGCAGGTGGATCTCTCAGAGTTGGAGGCCAGCCTGATGTACAGAGTGAGTTCCAGGACAGCCAAGACTACACAGAAAAACCATGTTTTAAAAAACAAAAACAAAAAAAAAAAAAAACCAGAAGCAGGAAATATTTTAGAGGCAACAATAAAGCACACTGATTATGTTCTTATAGGCCCAAGGCCCAGGTAAATGATTAAGTGAACTTTCTTTTCCACACTGGGGCCATCAGTGTTCCAGTTGGATATTAACACTGTAGAGCTACTAATTCTTGTCACCCACGACACATCCCAAAAAGAGATCTCAAGATAAGATGCAAAATTTGAGCCCTGCAGTGCCTGCTTATAGCCTGGGATGCATATTAGGAACACCTGGGGAAACAGATGAGGCTTCTTGATTCCAGCCACAGTTACAGGTACTCTATTCTCTGTTCTGAAATATGTGGAAACAAATTAAATAGTAGGGGGAAAAGACAGTAATGATTTTCTCTGAAGCCACTTACAGCTACGTTTGACAGGATGATGTGTCTAAAAAGACGGACATTCATTAAATTCTTCTCTACTCTTCCAAAGGAAAGGTGTTAGGATCTCTTTGCAATATAGAGAAAGAAAAAATAGATAGTGGATTCTTGGTCTAAATTTCCATCTCCCATTTGAGCACACCAAGTCATCATAGAAATCAAAATAAGGCAGATGTTCAAAAGCAAGATGGAGCTGGGGTTATCCTGGGACTGAGGATGAGAATGTCAAGAGGGTAAAAGATAAGAGTACTTGCTAACTAAGCTTAGGCTGGCCTGGAGTATTTAGCACTTAAACTACAGTCCTGCTATCCCAGAGAGGCTCTGTGTATACTCTAGATGGCTGGCAAAAAACAAACAAACAAACAAAAAAAAAAAAAAAAAAAAACATATCCAAGCTACTTACTCAGCCCCCAGCCATCTGGTCTACCTCCAAGAATCCAAGAAGTGCACACTGGTTAATTGGGAGCTGAGAGATGTGGGCAAACTGATGCTCACTGACCACATCATTGTCTGTCCTCTTCCCAAAGTGGAAGCATAACAGAAAATAACTAGAAAAGTTGAAATCTGGATAGATGGGTTGATAAACAACAAAGTACAAAGATGGGTCTTAGGAAGATTCATTTATTTAAATGCTTCATAGGGGAAAAAGAAGAAGGGGTTTGTTATTTGTTTGTTCTAACAAAAAGGTCACTAATAACTCTGAAGTCAGTCCTCTGAGATCTTCAGGCATATAGTCACAGGAGAGAGATAATTTGCCATCTCCTCAAGCCTGCCTACAGGATGAGTGTTCTTTCTGCCAGCAAAAGCATGTCTTTGATGACTCTGGCTCCTTCTCTGGCTAGGGAGGAAAAGGAAATGGTTTACTTGGCTTACAGGTTATTCTGGAATTGTATCGCTTCAGAGAAACCATGTAGGTATTTGATAAGCAACCCATACCACCTGTTCCTTCACTGGTTATTATTAACTAATCTTTCTATTCTTTTGAATAGATCATGATCCAACCCATAAAATAGTGACAGCCACATTCAGGTGGACATTCCCACATCAAATAACAATCAGGAAAATTCTCTGTAGATATGGAGACATGCTCACAAGCAAACCTAATCTATTCAACCCCTTGTTTGAGACTCCTTTTGCCTTTCTCTGGTGATTCTAAGTTGTGTAAAGTCGACAGTTAAAACTAAACAGCAGAACACAGCTGTATGCCGTCCCTTGTGGCTCCATTATCCTATAGATATGGGCTTTAGTGCTAAAAGAATAAAGGCTATTGCATTTTTGGGTAACAACTTTAAATATAAACTATTATTGCCTTTAAAGTTCTTTTATCTTTAAAGAAAATACTCATTCTTAGAAGTTTCCTAAATCCAAATGTTAAATATAGGTACCTAACTTTTCCCAGAAACCACTATGGAAAAAATGAGTAAGCAATTGCAACCAATGACTGGTGGTTAGTATACTACTTGCAACTTTAAGTTCTTGCCTCCAGCTTCTTATGCAGTGAAAGAGCTTACATAGGCATCCCTTCCTCCTTAATGATACTGTCTGAAACTCTACCTTACACTCCCTGTCCATTAGACAGGTAGTCTGCTTGACTTTTCCATCTCACCTGATTCTTGGGCACAACTTACTTTTTGTGTAACCCTGAACACTCATTTGACCTACTGAGTTATATTTACATTTCTTCATGAAATCTATTGCCTGCCTAATACACAATATATATTAGACATTTCTAGGCCCTGGTTCTTTCTTATAAGCCATAAATCTTAAAATCTTGAGTTGAATAAAAGAAGTTATGGAGATCGAAAGAGTATTGTCTATACAGAAAGAATAGACATTTGTTTGGAGTCATCTTTGTAAAACAAGATACTATTTTTTTCAGCCCAACATGAGCTTAAAAAAATTGTATCATCATTAATGCATATTGAGTGTGCTGTCAACAAATCTAAATACATTTCAGCTGTGTTGACCTTGAATGTTATCCCTTCTATTTCAAATCTTTGAAATTGTTCCTGCTTTTCTTTTTGAAGAAGGAACAACCTTGCAAAAGAAATCTGGTATCTTGTCTAGGTAGTAGAAATAGCACTTCACCAAATAAGATAAAGCAATTTCTGCCATTTTTTTCAAAAGTCTCATGCAAGGTACAAACTTCAAAATTGTACAAATATACCATTTCCCATCTTCTTCTCAAACCTTCTGGTTCTTTCTCTTTCCAGTTACCAAGTAGGATTTACTACCACAAATACTAGAATACAGTTCCCAAAGTCCAGGTGTGATTGTTTCAGTCACTCAGTCAGTTGAGCATCAGGGAAAACCTGTGTTTGGACAACATGCAAGTGTGACAAGCTAATGCAGGTAGAGCCATGTATGCTTTCCTGTCACCTACTTATAGTGGGGGCATTTCTAAGTAGTGGCCTTTAGTCTTTCTAATGGTGACTGAGGCTTTTGTATAAGAATTATTATTACATTTACAGGCTTTTGTGTGATGATCCTGTAATCCCTGTTAAGAATCGGAGATATAATGGATAAACTCCACCATCACTTCTTTCCTGACTTTGTTCCAGAAGTTCTTTCCCTACAGCCTCTCTCATCACCTTTATTAAAGTGTAGCACTACCTTTCCTGTAACAATTCTCACCTGCTATAAAGGTATTTACATCTTTCGTATATTGTTTTCTAAATGTCTTCTAAAGTTGGAAAGTTCTAAAGTATCAATTGTATCTCAGACTACAAGGAGAATTAGAATTGAGTTCCCTGAGGTTAAAGACTTAAGCTTTTACCCAGTTCAAAATAATGCTGCACAGTGGACGCTCAGCTGATCCTGGTTGAACTCTGAAGTGTGGATTCCAGAACCATGTTGGTTGACAACTGGCAGTCAGGTGTTTTTGGAGGAAACCATTCTTTTGACCTCCTCACTGAACTGCTCCAAAGACTGAGTATATGTCAATGACGGTGTTTGCAAACATAAAGCATAATGACACCATAAAAACACTGCACAATATTGTCACGTACATAGACCTGCATACGTGGCTTCATTTACTCATAGGCCAACTTTTCTGCAAGTATCTTAACATTAAAATGTAGAAATGGAGGTGAAAAATAAATTGATGGTGAATTTTTCCTGTCTCTGTGGACAAAGTAAATCGCAGTCTTTAACAAGATACCCTGGCTGCAGTAGATGCAAAGGGCCTTAAGCAGTCAAGAAATTATTTTAGACTTGGGAATATCTGGCCCATAATTACATGATATACTCAGTATCATTACTGTTCTTTCTGCCCACCCCTACTGTATTGTATATACTCATATAATTTTCAGTGAATATTTTATCATAAAAAGATAAAAAGCATTTCAAAAGTATGTATTCTCCTCAGCAGTAATGATAAAGGGCAGAATTGGAAGACAATGACATGGGTCGAGCGATAGCATTTCACAGGGAAGGAACTGTCAGCTATCAATGGTCAGTGGTCAGCTGTCATTGAGGGGCTCACGTTTTATCACATCTGGTTGCTGTAGTCAAATATGGTATTTCATCTGGTAAGGGGGCATTTTCAAAAGGTCATTCTTACTTTATATTTATTTTTAATATTTGTATGTGGGGTAGAGGGTATGTGTATATGAGTGCACATACCCGCAGAGGCCAGAAGAGCATGTTGGATTCCCTGAAGCTGGAGTTACAGGTGGTTGTAAGCTGCCCCTACATGGGTTATAGAAACAAAAGCCATTTCCTCTACAAGAGAACTATGTATTCTTAACTGGGAGCACTCTCCCCAGGGCCCAAGGGGTCATTATGATTACAAGTAATGCATCTTGAAATGAAAAATTTAAAAAAAAAAAGGTGTGGTGGATATGAATGAAGGAGGAGTGCATGACACCCGCTCCTCCTTAAGAAGCTGTAGGCTTTAACGGTTGCTGGAGGAGACAGCAAATGTAGTCATTGTGGTAACTTACCTTTGTATGAGTGAATAACCCATCATGCAGGCAGTCCTAATTAAACCCAGCAGGTCACAAATGGAAGACATAAAAGTTGAGGTTACTTTGGCAGGTCCTCATCAAAACAAAACAAAAAAATTCTACACAAAAGATCACTTTGGGGATGTACAGGCTAAAAATAAAGACAACATGAGGACACATGAGCTGGTGCCACATGCAAGCCATAAGAGGTCACGGGAGAAACCAGTCCTGCTCCCATCTTGGCTTGGACTTGCTTTCTGCTAGTTTTTATTCTCAACGACAAGGAGCGATTCCTGACACAATGGACTAGCTCTTCCTACAGCAATTAACACTCAAGAGAGTCCACCACGGACATACCAACTTTATAAATCCTCATTAATACTCTCTTAGTAAGACAACTGTAAGTAATAAATATACGTGGTAAACAACATTGACTAAATGCTAATTATAAATTTTTGAGTTGCCTTTCACAAGGCAATTTGAAAACGAATGGTATTTAACAGCTGGCTACTATAATATTTGAATGCTTATCCATACATTTGTACAATAAAATAGCAAGGCTGAGCAAAAGTAATGGTTTCAAACATTACTTTCAGCCATTTGCTGTAAGGCCAATATTTAAACACACCAAACTGAAGCCCCTGCTCCCATGACCTGTCCCAGTATAATCTGGAACATTCTAAAATGAATTTCTCAGTATTCATCTGCATTAAGGATGTAGAGGAAGGAAGAGGAGCCTCTCTTCAATGTGGTACAATTAGAGAAATCCCCATTTTTTTCCTATAATCCCAGATACAGTGTCCCATGGAATATATTCTAGAAAATTCCCTTATATCAGTGTTTTATGTTTATGATTATCTAGGAGTCCAATGAAAATGTACCCTGAAGTGAGGAGTAGGGCCTAAGATTCTGAATTTATAATCATATCCAAGATAAGACTGATGCTGATGTCCAGGGGACACATTTTGCACAGAAAGCAAGGACTCTGTATTCTTTATCTTCGTGGCCTATATAAAGCATGTTTCTCTTGTCCTACTCCAACCCACTCATCTGCAAACACTGGGCCACCTTCTCAATCAGGAGAAAGGCAACACAGAGCCAGGGCCCCCATAATGATGTTCTCTTCCCTTTGTGGACTGTCCTCGTCTTAGGGAAGGCTGATTTATTTGTTCTGCAGCATGCATTCATCCTTAACTACTAAACAACATCTCATGCTCATATTGTATTGTCATTAGTAGCAAGTATTGCTATTATTACTATTTTTCAGGAGGTCTCCAGGCAGCATTACAGGAAGGAAACTTCTATCTCAGCAACTGGTAGGAGATAAGGCTCAGAGGAATGCTGACAACTAGAGACACATTTTTTTAAGCAATAAAAAGAAAATTAAGGCTATGGAGATAAGTTAAGCATAAGGCACACCAAAGAGTTCCAAGTCAAATCGGACTCTTAACTAATAAGCAATTATTGACTAGGATTTTTGTCTGTTTTGGGACATCTCTTAGTAACTATCCCTGAACTTTGTGTGGTATGTGAATGAACAGGACCTTTGCCCTTATCTATTCTTTACAGGCATATTTTCCATCATGTTATTATCTTACCCACCTACTTCCATAATCTGGCATTGGAGCCAGTTGCCTTAGTTAGAAAGAAATGAATGAGACAATGGTAACTAGGTTCAGTGTCCCTTCCTGGACATAGATTCAGAATATGAACTTGTTTTAATTTTTACTTCAGGGGTTGCATTAAAGATAACAAAGAGGTCATTTTGTGGTATAGGGTTATCACCAAATGACCATGGAATATAAACAAGTGGGAGTTTTGAATAAAAATAATCTCAAAGTAATTCTAATTAAATAACAAAACTGGAACTGTCATTATGACTCAGTGGGTAAAAATGCTTGCTGTACAAGCTTGATAACCTGAGTTTGATTGCTAGAACCCACAGTTGAAAAAAAAAAAAAACAATTCCTGAAAGCTGTCCTCTGACCTACACACACACACACACACACACACACACACACACACACACACTATACACACATAATAATAAATTTAAAAATTTTTAGAAGAAGCAATCTTGTTTTTTGCACTATTTTGGTCATTTATTCCTATTAGATTATGTGTGCTACAAATTAAGTAATATAGATATGGGGCAATAGGCATCCAATAACTTGAGTGTTATGATAAATAAATGTGTTTATTATAAAGATTGTCAAGAAGTGGTTCTTATATGGGGGCAGCTGACAATACATTGATGATGTTTCTTCATCATAACTGGGTGAAAGGGTGCCATTGTTATGTACTGAATGCCATCTAGCAATACTGCTAACCTCTGCATAGGACTGCAGGCCATCACAAAAGAAAATTTCAAGGTAGAATGTCAATAGTGAGGAGGTTGAAATCGCTGTCGTATTTTCCTCAGTAGACACTTATACCTCCGTAATCTCTATCCATGTAACATTCTCACTTAAAGTGGAAGTGATGGCTGCTCTTTAAGTTATGATCAGTCTCCACGTTGTCCCAGCAAATAATCAGACACGCAACTGCAGGGATACCACGGGAGCTGCAGGCACTCTAAATGTCTGAGGTTTCCATTCCCTTGATCAAAACACATCTTCACTGGGGAAGACATGGGTAACTAATACAGGAAGGTCTGTGTGAACAAATCCACACTTACCTCCCTCACACCTTCCGGCGAAACTGGTAATGGAACAGCCATTTTGCGAGGACACTCTGAAAGAGAGGCTGGAGAAGTATGAGCTTCAACCCTTTCCTTAGGGATTTACACTTAGAATGTTCCCAGTAGGAAAAGCACTCATATGTGTCATTGATGGGCTTTTCGTTTTGTTTTGCTTTTGTTTTGTTTTGTTTTCCTTCCTCCTCGGAACTCTGAGAAAGCTATGTATCCTGCCAGGGTGCTGGGACAGAAGCCCTCCTTCCAAACTTTGCTTATGCAACTGGGACAAAAAGGGAATTGTTTCCATTTTGATAAGGGCAACTGACACCTTCAAAATGAAGAAACCCTGTCTTTAAAAGAAAGAAAGGAAAAACGTTGGTAAGGCTTGTAAGCTTGGTTTATAATTCAATGTGTATGTGTGTGTTCATGCATGTGGAGGTGTCCTTTACTGACTGATGCATCTCCCCATCCTTGTAACTGAAAATCACCGACAGGCTCCATAGGGAAGCCTGTCATTTGTAGACAGAAATACACTTAGAATGCTTCACAAGGAAAGGTACTGCACATTTCCTGTAGAATGTCATGACAGTTTCTGCACAGAGGCTGAAGATGTGGAGGATGCTAGTGACAGCAGAGTTGTACAGTTACCTCCAGATAAATACTTTTGTAAACCAAAAATAGGCCATGATTTGACCTAACACCAAACAACACTTGGCTAAAGAGGATGTTTTGATTCCCATAACAAAGTATCTCAAAAGTCAAGTCTTTTTAAATAGATGCATTCAAGTAGGTAATGCAAAGTCCTCGAGAAAGAGAGAGAGAGAAACAGAGACAGAGAGACAGAGAGAGAGACAGAGAGAGAGAGACAGAGAGAGGGGGATAGAGGGAGAGACAGACAGACAGACAGACAGACAGACAGACAGAGAGGTAGAAAGGGGGAAAGGAAAAGGGAGGGAGGAACAAATTTTCAGCTTACATCCAAGCTAGTGCTGTCCTCACTGACCCATGCTGTAACTCCAACCAGGACCTCTGATAGACATTTGGCCACACAAGAGGACATTGTTCTCTTCATGTCTATCTGAGAAAGAGACCCAAGGATCTACCCATCCCTCACAGCCCACTGTGGAGGGTGAAGTACCCTTATGCCAATGAAGTTCATAATTGAGAGAGGAAAAAACCAGATGTTCCAATAGAAGAAAGAGCAGACAAGAAATAAAGGCAATCTACATTCTTGAAGAAGACATGGCCAATACTGCCAGAGCTGAGGCAGGGAATGATATTATTACTGGCATGGCAGGGAGTGAAAATGAGGCAAGACTTAAAAATCATATTGGAGGAATATTGGGAAAGAATGGGCTGACTCAAGCTAGGAGGACTGCAAATGTGGTTGCCAAGAGCTGTGCCATGCAGTGCTCTGACTCATGACTTACACTCCCGCTGTGTCGCTGCCCTGGTATCCATTTATGCCTCTCACTGGCTTCCCAGACTCTGTCTGTATTCTGCTGTGCTTCCTTGTGTTCTTCCAGCTACAAGAAAACCTTCAAATAGACATTTAACATACTTAAAGGTTTCAATGCCTTGTATGTACACATGCTATTATATCCTTGTCATTATATGTTTTTGATTGTTTAGAAAGAGTAAAAATAAAAGCTAATAATGAATTCTGTTTGTTCTCCTTTTGTCTTTTTTTTTTTTAATGGTTTTTCAAGGGAAGGTACTCTGTGTAGCAGCCCTGGCTGTTCTGAAACTCACTTTGTAGATCAGGCTAGCCTCAAACTCACTGAGATCTGCCTGACTCTGCCTCCCAAGTGCTGGGATTAAAGGTGTGGGCCACCACTTCCAGGTGATGATGAGTCTGTCTCAGATCCAGATCCCTAGCGTGCACCCCCTCATAAACACAAACACATAAACTCTATAAGGAAATCATCTACAGGCCAATCTACAGATTGGGAAAGGCGTGTTCATTCTTTAAATTCTGTAATAAAACATTTGAAAGAGATTCAGTTGTGAGACTCCTATTGTTTTAGCATGAAAAAAGAACTACTTGTCACTCTGTGTAAGTAACTAAGTGTATTTTGATGGCAAATGACATTTTATGAAAACACTGATGCAGGTTCCAGGCTCCTAGAGTGTGTGGCATTCACACTCTACAGCAGCTCCAGAATGTCTGAACAGGAACAAGCAATGGCAGCACTCTGGTTGGAAGGGGAGCCCAGGGAACAGTTTTGCTTCTTACTTCATATTAAATGTCAATTAAACATCATATTTTCCAACAGTCATTTGTGTTATATTTGATATATGATGAGGCAGAGCTGGTTTTAGATCAAAAAATATGTGATGAGTGTCTAATATCCACATACTCTCACACACTAAAGTGGCTTTGAGGGACAAAGAATCTTGTTAGAAACTGGAGGAAAGCACACTAAAGAATGCCATAAGAGCTGCCACTCACCGACACTGTGTCCATTCACAAATGGGTCCTAAGGACTCTGAAGAAAAAGAAAACACAAGGCTGGCCCAATGGCTCACCTGGAAAAGGCCTTGATGCCAAGCCTGGTGACCTGGGTTTGATCCAGGATCCTTGTTGTGGAAAGAGAAAACCAATTCCTTAGCATGGCCCTCTAACCTCTTTAAGCATTCTTCAGCATGCAAGAACATGCAAGCACACAGAAAGAAAGACACACAAGCATAGCACATACATACAAGGAGATATCAATTCATCTAAACAAATTATCTCAGACAATGACCTCTGTTGGGTTTTTTATTTGTTTGTTTGTTTTAAATTGGATCACATATATACAAGGCCAAAGAGAATTCAAAGTACTTGCACCTGTCAGTCACAAACCAAAGCCATGGCTTATACCAAAGGGTGGTGGATTCAATATTGTTAATCCCTTCATGGTCCAAGACAGCATGGTTTTGTCCCAAAGCCCAAACGTCAGTTTCACTTAAGGCTTAAAGACAGTGAGATATTACTACAGTGAAACATTCTTCCTATGTTCTAGAATGTGAGATCTTAAAGTGACCAAGATGTGTAAATCAAAATTCTATGTCTTATGCAAAATCTGAGGATAAAAGGTTAAAAAGGTGAGTTCATTCATACATTCATGGTCTAAGGAATCCCTGTCACCGGGCCCAAAGGACCTAGTGTTGTGTTTTAAGTTAAGGGTTGAAAGTGCCTATCCACTGAGCCTCAAGCTGACTGTGGGGGCTCTATGAAGTCAGTTTCTACATTTTTTCTAAATGGAGTTAGGGCAATCTGAAAAGTAGTCTTTACTTTAAAAAAAAAAAAATCAAAAAACAGTCCCCCAATGCACCAGCCGTCCAAACTATGGCTGCAGGCTGGCTACAGGGCTTTCTAATATAAAAGCACTTGTAGGTAGCAAAAAATTGAATACATGAACATTCAAGAGTGTTTTTTTTAAGGCAATTAAAATTTCCCTGCTCTTAAACAAACCACATCAGTTTTAATTGGATGCAACTTTTTCAGTTTTGCTTTGAAGGGTATGACCTTAATCTCATAAGCTTATGCTCCAAGGTAGATTTCAAAGTTAGCAGAATAATGTCTAGGTACATGTTAACAGTTGCAGAAAACAGAAAATACAAAGTTATATACATGTACACACAGCTAGTTTCTAGATGATGAATTGGTGGACTTATTTATTAGTACAAGAAAAGGTCAAAAACCTTTTCCCATTTATCTGCATCAAAGACACTGAATATAACCTTCTCATGTCTGATCTGCAAGCATCACTATGAAAGCCCAGACACCAGTTTCCAGAGGATCTTTCTAATACATGTCATTACTTCTTTGTTCACTTTGCAGAACATAGACTAAAATTATGATGCCATTCTGCTGGCTTATAGTCTACTGTGGAGAAAGTAAGTTGGTCAGGAGAATATATACCTACTAAATAAAGGTGCAATATACAGGGAAATCAACAGTGTGCATGTGGAAAAGCCGACGAGGGTCCCCCAGGATGTTGCAGCCTGGCTCTGTCACTCACCCACCAGCTGGTGGCTTTGGGTCCGATAACTTTCAGCTTCCAATCTGAAAAACTATATTACCAAATATCTTAAAGAGATGATATATGAAATTTGTTTAATACTGTAAGGCATGCCTAAAGAGTGGCCAGACTTAATTTCTCCTTATATGTGCACAGTATCTTCATCTTTTCTAGGTGAGTCTTCAGAAACATACTTAGTCATTGGGGTAAAACCATAGGGGTTGGGTGGGACTAGTTTTTGTGCAAATGCCAAAAAAACAAAACATCATAGTAACCCAGAGTTGGTTCTCCTTATGAATATTCTTTTTAAATCGATTTAAATAATTGAGACCTTCTAGTTTATATTTTACCCAAGCTATAAAGAGTTAAATTGGACAAATTCACATTTGTGTATCTGTGCGCACGCACACACAAACACACACACACACACACACACACACACACACACACACACACACACATATATATATATATATATATATATATATATATATATGCATACTGTGATCAGAAGTCAGCCTTGGGTGTTCTTTTCCAGAACTGCCCATTTTTTTTTATTTTGAGGCAGGGTCTGTTTGTTGGCATGGGTCTTGCTAAGTAGTCTAGGCTCGGCTGGCCAGGCAATGAATGCCAAAGACCCTGATGTCAGTGCCTGCAGAGTTCTGATATTGGGAGCTCATGTCACCACACCTAGCTTTTCTATGTGGTTTCAAAGGCTTGGACTTAGGTCCCCATATCATGAGGTAATCAGTTTGCCAACTGAGCTTCTCCCTGATGCCTCATTACAGAACTTCTCCAATTCCCAGCTTTTCTCATCAGTAAACTCAGGTCAACTACACAGGCTATTCCTAAAGCTTTCAAAAGTATTAAATAAAGTAAAGGATTCTACACTCGTGTTTATATAGTAAGAATCTAGGGGCCAGCAAGACGGCTCAGTGGGTAAACATGCTTGCTGCCAAGCCTGACAATCAGATTGGTCCCCAAGAACCCCATAGTAGAGAGAACTAACTTCTGCTGGCTGTCCTCTGACCTCCACATGAGTGCTGTGGGATGTACATACACACACACACACACACACACACACACACACACACACACACACACACAAATAAATAAATAAATAAATAAATACATACATACATACATACATAAATACATAAATAAATTTTAAGAACATTCTAAAATGGACATTTCAATTTTTGGTTGTGAGCCTAGCCTTTAACAGCTGAGCCATCTCTCCAGCCCAGGACATTTCCATTTTTATGTGATTCTTTTTTGGTATTCTTTTGGAGAAAAAAGGGTAGTATTTAGGAGTTAAAGACTCTTTGGAGAGAGAAGGATAAAGGATATTGGCCTCAATATATCTGGAAGTGTAAATATTACTGGAAGTGTATAACATGATTGAGCTAAACAAAACAGTTCCTCACAGACTATTAGCACTTGTGGATTTTCTATGGTTGATTTTGTTAGAGAACGCAATACCTCAGGTCTAGCAGAGTGTATTGGCTGGATCAGGGCTGTCACCTCTGAGCAAAAGGGCACATGGGTGCTGGTCGTGGACCTGAACACCTTGCAGATCCAGTCAGTCCACGCAGGTTTGGATTCATCATGTCTTGGCTTTCTCTTTGGTTCACAGTTGACTCGAGACCCTCTTATTTACAAAGCTCTGTTGCATCTCTTTAAACCCAAGAGACATGTGGGGCTTTCAGGGGCATGCCTGTCAAAAAGCTGCAGTCAGAGCCACTGAGAAACCGTCTGAGTGGGTAACCTATGCTTTTTGAAGCTTCCAACTGATTGCATTGCCGCAGATTGTCAAAACTTGGAGCCATCCCACATCTAACATGATAGTTCAACCTCAGAAACCCAACGAAAATCCACCCATTCTTCACATCTCCTCTGCTGCCATTCCAGCCACTGTACTAATCCCCGTGACCACAGAGATATCATCCTGTGTGTTCTTTTTCATTTCTGATTTCCCTACTCTAGAGTATCTATGAGGTCAGAGTGATTTTTTTAAAAAAGTTAATACTGTCGTGTCTTGTGTCAAAAAAACGATCTGGTCTGATGGGTCTACATAGCTGAGGAAAATTCTGGTCCTCATCTCTAGCTGAAGAAAATTCTGGTCCTCATCTCTAACTAGCTGAGGAAAATTCTGGTCCTCATCTCTATCTCTAAATTCATTCCTGGGGCTTCCCTAATCACTCCAGGCTCCAGCTTTGCCGCTCTCTTGTCCTCTATCAAAACTTACAAGCACACTGCTCCTGCCCTGCATTCCTTTTCTTCACTGTCCCTATGGCATAGACTTATCTGAGCTAGGACTGCAGATATAAGACAGCATACCCAAAACCAACTTAAGGAGAAGCCGGTTTATTTAGCTGACACTTCTCAGATCATACTCATCACTGAGGGAATTCAAGGCAGGAACTCAAGGAAAGGACCTGGAGTTCAGGAACCGCAGCAGAAGCCATGGAGGAATGCTGCTTTCTCCCCACAGCTTGCTCAATCTGGCTTCTTTTTTGTTTGTTAGTTTGTTTGGATTTTAGTGTTGCTGTTGTTTTGAAGAAAAAAAAAAAGTTTCTATATCCCTGGCTGTCTTGGAACTCAGTCTGTAGACCTGGCTGTCCTTGAAATCAGAGATCTGCCTGCCTCTCCTTCTGCGTGCTAGGATTAAAGGTATCCACCACTACCACCCAATGACCTTCTTTTTTAAGACAGGATTTCTCTGTGCAATAGCCCTGGCTGTCCTGGAACTTGCTTTGTAGACCAGGCTCTCCTTGAACTCACAGAGATCCACCTCCCTCAGCCTCACTTATGCTGTGATTAACTGTGCGCCACTGTGCCCAGATTTAACCTTCATTCTTACATACCCCAGGACCACCTGCCAAGGGGTGGCACCAGCTGGGGACTTCCATATCAATCACCAATTGAGAAAATGCCACATAGGTTTATATACAGGCACATCTGATGAAGGCACCTTCCAAATTTAGGATCCCTCTTCCCAAACAACTAGAGCTTGTATGGAGTTGACATTAACTCAGCTAACACACTATTTTATTTCCTTCCAATGACTGCTTGATAGTTATCTAATGAGAGAAGCATACTGACTTAGTAACCTGTCACCCATCATTCTTGGTCCCTTGATGCATCCTATAGGGATGGGAAGACCTTAAAAATCCTAATGTTTCAACAACATGGTTCTCATATGAATTCTGGTCAGCTAAAATACGGCTAACACCAGATAAGTGGGAGGACCATGAATCAATTAATGTTGGCTGACATCGGATTTATGGACAACCAGAAAGTATAAACAGCGATATAATCTGTTTTATAGCTCTATTCCTACCAAATGTCACATTTGCTTCATTTTGTATAAACATGGCCTTAAGATCAGAGGTAAGGGATTCCTCCTTCTGCCACTGTCAACAAGCCTGTGTAGGTGTTCTCTCACCAGCGGCCTGAGTTCCAGCCTGAATGTGTACTTTTTATGTGTAGGTGTGTGCCTGGGGCCCTGCCGTTAAGGGCTTGCTTGCTGTAGATCTTACCTGTCTGTGAATCCTCGAACTTTCTTCAACCTCCAAGCTTCTTGTGAACATTCCCTATTCCTAGCATTGGATACTGGACCACATTCACAGAATTCAATATTATGTATTACACAATTACACTCCACCTTGTCTTTTCTATTAAAATGCCCAGAATATATTTCTTTCTCTTTTTCTTTTTGTTTCCTTTTTCTTCCCAACCCTCACCTGTGAATATTCCAATTATAAACTCCATCAACCATAGCTGAAAACTCAGTCTCTGTGTCCTCTGTACTGTACCTGTGTTGCTGGAAAAAGTTGTCAAGTTTGTAAACAAATTTTTGAGATGTGGTCTCATGTTCTCTACACTCCACACTGACCTCATTTTCACTATGTAGACAAAACTGGTCTTAAATTCCTGATCATCCTGCCTCCATCCCCTAAGTACTAGAATTGCAGGTGTTTGTCAGCATACCTGGCTTTGTCCATAGTTATGCTTCCCACTAATGAACCAGATACAGCTTATGGAAACTTTCTCACGCATTGTCACTGAATATCACACTGTGAAATATCACACAGAGGGATTATTGAGGAGAGCCTTCACTCAGGACATTTAACATCGTTGTATTTAACTGCCACTCACATGATCAGTTCTACACACCAGGTTATGTCTCCTACTTCCAAGCCTTGAATCTTTTTGACAAAAAGAAAAATCTTTATGGCGTGTCTACAAGGCGTGTGAAGACAAGACCATGGGATGGAGAACTGAGATAGCCTTGTCTAACTCATCATCCCCAAGATGTCAATGGTGTCCTTGTCAGACAGAACAATCATCCTCTCTCAGAGCCACTGTCACCAAGGCTAAGAACATGAGTATATTGGTAAAGTAGAGAACCAGGGAAGAAGGATGGTGGCATTTGGACATCACCTTTGGAGCTCCCGGAAAGTAACTCAGGCAGCACAGTGAGCCCTTTCTACCCAAAAGATAACAGTTCCCCACATCGCTTCCTCACAGAATTGAAACTCGCCTTGGTAGTAAATCTGAGAATTAAATAGGCACAATACCTCTTTACTGTTGATCCCTAAGGTGACCCTTAGCATCCCAAACACACACTATTAAGATCCATTACCTCAGGGGCTAGCAAGCTAGCAATATTGCTAGCTACACTTATCATTTTATTCCTTCTTTAGACACCATCTATTTATTGAGTTCTCGCTACAGGCAGGCACTCGGGTAGGTGCTGGGGTGTTGGTAGGAATCAATTAGGCATGGCCCTTTCCCTGAGGGAATTGATAAACTAGCAGGAGCCATGCCATATGGCTGTCTGCGCTGTACATGTGCGATTGAAAAGTAAATGTGCTACGAGGAGAGTGAGATATGCGAGGGACTGACCTCACCCCAGGGCACACTCTGAGAGCAGAACAATAATTGGAAATAAAGGGGGGAGTGAGAAAAGGAAGACAGAGAGGACAAACACAGTGGGAACCAGCACAGGGTATTCAACCAAGCAAGGAAGCCATGTGCCTGACACCTTGAAAAGGGGGAAAGCAAACAAGTCAGTCAGCAGTCTGAGGAAAGAGCTTGTCAAGCAAGCCACATAGGTTTTGATGAAATAGTGGGCATCGAAGCTGGAGAGATGGCTCAGTGGGTGAAAGCCCTCACCGCTCACACAGGCACATGATACATATAAGCTTACGTGGGCTCTCACACTAATCATGAATAAAAATCAATTTTAAAATATTGATTCTTCTTTACGCGTATTCATTGTGTGTGTGTGTGTGTGTGTGTGTGTGTGTGTGTGTGTTTGTGTGTGTGTTTATTTCACACATGTTGGTGTGCAGGTGCACTTGTCAGTACATGTACCTGTAGGAGCCAGAGGTCAGTACCAAACATCATCTTCTGTTGTGTTCTACTTTGTTTTTTCAAGGCAGGGCCTCTCCCAGAACCTGAAGATTGTTGTTTGCAGCTGGACTGACTGGACAGCAAGTCCCCAAGAATTAGCACTTCATCAGCACTGGGGTTACAAACATGCAGTGCCACGCCCAGCATTTAAATGGGTGTTGAAGATTTGAACTCTGGTCCTTCCATTGTGTGTCAAGTACTTTGCCCACTAAGCCATCTTCCCTTCCCAAAATGTGAGTCTTTACCTGAGGAAAACAGGCAGTTTCTGCACGATCTCAGACAGGGAAAACACTTGACCTGATTGAGATATTCAGAAACCAGCTCGGTCTATCTGCTGCGTGCAAAATGGTCTGGAGGGTGCAGGAAAAGGAGAACGGCGAGACAAGAGCCTCTGCAGTTCCCCCAAAGAGCAGAGCAAGCAGCTTTCATTACTGGTAGAGCTGGGAAGGAGGAGTGTTAGGACTGGGCTGCCAAGCAACAAGAAAAGTTAACGTGGAGGCTCAAGACAGCTGGACCGGTTTTTGCATCTCATTTTCAAAATTAGTTTGTATTTTCATTGCTGCAATGCAGATTTTGCCCCCAATTTACATCCACCGCCACCCCCAAGCACATTACTTTAGTAGAGAGTTGCCGTAATTTACATCCCATTTCTGCAAAATTTTTCATTCAACTTGCTTGGAAATGAGGTTCAACAGGTGTGTTCTGATCATCTCTGTGCATCCTCATCTGGCCCACCCTGGAGTCCTTGGTTAACTCGCAGAGGGTTTGGAAAAAAGCAATCGGGGAAAATATCAATATTGATTATATTGAGTTGCAGTGAGATGTCTGGCAATAACTGTGCTAGAGATCAGAAAACAGAAGATCTGCCTAGCTGAGTCCTTCCAATCAGAAGATCCTAAGATACTCTTGGCAACGAGGCACATTTCTTGATCACTTGTATTTATTTTATGTACATGGGTGTTTTGCTATGGATTAGGGGTCCCCTGGAACTTGAATTAGACTTCCACATGCATACCTAGTACACACACACACACACACACACACACACACACACACACACACACACACACACACACACACACACACACACACAAATGAGTGGATATAATGAAAATAAAAACAGTTTCAAAGTACTTTAAAATGTCACTCATTTCTGTGAAAACCATATACTAAACTAAGGGAAAGTAGCAAACAATATTTAAAAAATAGAAACAGGTGGGAAATTGAGTACACAGTGGAAAGTTAAGACATACTTAAGGACTAAAATTACTATCACAGAGCTAAGTTAAGGAAGGGGCTCCTGTCTTTTCTGGTCAACTGGGTTCTCTCACACTTTACAAATGTGTTGTCCCATTCTAGTTCTACTCTGCTGTCCCAAGGTGGCACATGCAGTGGCACTTGCAGAAGTGTAGGGAGTAGGCACAGGATAAAAGAACCGTAGAAGCACATGGAACAGTGAGTTGCTTACTTCAGTACAGGCAGAGCAGACCTCGCAGACTTGGCTGCTGAATACGCCTAAATGTAAGATCCTTGTATAAGTTCACCTTATGCATGCATTCACTTGAAATGAGTCCAATGCTACCAGTGAATAAACAAACATCTCGTTTAAAATGTTAACAAGAGCAGCAATGAATATTAACCCAGGTTCTTATTTCAATCATTTCATTCCTGGATTCCCACTTGTAGACATTATAGAGCAACCCTGAAGACACACACTTTCTAACCAGGAATAAAAATTGAAGAAAATGCAAACTAAAATAATTTGCTGCCCATGGTGCTACACAACTGCTGTGTCAGCATTGTGGACACAGGTGGTCGTGCATCCAAAGTCTGAAGTCAGACTGGCCAACCTACTGAGGCCCTGACTCAGTGACAACAATGACAGAGTTTTCTAGATCGCATGAAAGAAGCAGCATGGATGCCAAAACTTAAACTATGATAAAAAGAGATGCTCACTGAGAAGAGCCTGGCCTTTTCATGTCACTTGGCTCAGTCTCCTGATATTTATTCATTTTAAGAAGGGGACATGAACTTGTGTCTGTAGGTGGGTAGCGGGGAGATCTGGGGAAGAAGATATACATCATTAGCAATGTGTGGACTAAAACAATTTAAAGAAGAAATAGTAACACATGTTTCCCACATTTAATAAAGATATTAAGGGTAGTATCAATTTCATGTCATTAAGTTAAACGAAAATAAACAGTCCCAAAAGGCAACATAACAAAACTGAGCCGAAAAAGAAACAGAAAACTCGGTCTTACAAAAAAAATTATCTCAAATAAAATCCTAGGTCCATATTGCTCCATCAGAGACTTCCTTGAGATGTTTTTAAAAGGAAACACCAGACCTGTGAGAGTAAAAGAAGGAATAGATACAAGTACCTCCAAAGGAGAATGAGGGAGACAGAATGTAATCATTTTCAAGTATGTAACATAATTTTTATTTATGAACACCATTAAGAATATTTGTGTGCATATTTGCATGTGACCATCTACATGGTCCTGTGTGTATAGGTACATATGTATACATGAGTGTTCATGTATAAACAAGCCAGGAGGCAACATCTGTTACTGTTTTTTCTTCAATCACTCCTTACTTTATTTTTTGAGAAAGACAAATTTGATATGAGACGGGCTGCTAGTTCCAGGGTCCCTCCAGTGTTAGGATTCTAGGCACACGCTATTGCCCCTGGCTTAACCGAGTCTATACCAGGGATCAAACTCAGGCCTTCAAGCCTGCCTGCTAAGCCCTTTATCAGCTGAGACACCCATCAGAGTACATTTATAACATTAAAAAATATATCTCTCTTAGGAAATGAGTAGTGGAACTAACTTGATCTATCTGCAAATAACACCATTCCCAGTAAAATAGAGAATTTTCTTTACTGAGATCTAGAAATATCACATATTTACATTAACACCACATTACACTAGAGCCTGGGCAAGCACAATAATAATTCAAGGGAGAAACAAAGTATTAAAAAAGATGAAATGTCACTGTCATAATTTATAGGCACATGATTTTATGCACTGGGCTCTGAAAGAATAGAAACTTGTAGAATTAGCAAATGAACTTACAAAGGTCAATGGACATAAAATCAATATGTCGTGCATATAAATTAAGAAAAACTAAGAAAGTCTCTAAGTTCACAAAGATCATTTTTCTAAAATACAAACACTTTACTTGAAGTTCACAAACCATGTTAACTGTTTGATTGCAGCCCACACAGTAATCCCTGCTCATACTTGGACATTAAAAGATGTCCAAAGATGATGCTGGCTGCATAGTCCCCCCAAAGTCAGGGAGGAGAACAAATAAGTCAGGGAAAGCATCAGGTTTCTGACTTGGGCATCTGGGTGACCAAAGTATGGGATCTGACACAAGTAGGAGATCAAAGATGGCAGCTGGGTTAATCTACATTGAACCCAAAATCAGGAAGGAAAAATGCTGACTATGGTCTGTCACAAGAGAAGGAAGAATGATTAGAACTCCTAGAATCCAGTTGCAGAGAGGGAGGAGTGATAAGAAAAGGGGTCAGGACCAGGCTACAGAAACTCAGAGACAGTTGACCTGAACAAGGGGAGCTCATGGACCCCATACTGATAGCTGGGAAACCAGCATTGTACTGACTCAGACCCCCTGAACATGGGTCTCAGTTCAAAGGCCTGGACAGCCTAAGGGACCTTAGATGGTGGAACCAGGATGTATCCCTGGTGCACAAAAGGACTTTGGGAACACATTCCCCATGGAGGGATTCTCTCTTAACCTAGAGACAGGAGGGAGGGCCTAGTCCTTACTCCAAATGACTTGACAGATTTTGATGAGCCCTCCTAGAAGGCATCACCCTCCCTGTGGAGTGGGGGAAATGAGATGGGAGGGGTTGGGGGGCTTAGGAGGGAGGGAGGGAAACTGGGATGGATATGTAAAATAAGAAAAAATAATAAATATATATTATTTTTTATTTTATAATAGATATATATGTGAGAGCCCATGCATCCCAGTCTCATGTTTACTGAAAGTCATATCTGTATTCCAAAAGTGTGTTACAAATGAGACCATGCCCAGAATTATTAACATGGACAGTACTGAACACAGGAAATGTTTACCATTCGGTATTAACTTGAATCTTTTCATGCAGTATTGGCAGTAGACCAGTTTTATCTTCTACACACTCTGCAATTGTTTATAAAAACTACAATACCTCACATAGGATGGTATGCCCATATGCCAGTATTATTTTGTTTCACATTAATATGTAAATCCTTGTAGTTTTCACTCAACAATCCTCTTTTCTTCTTACATCCCCCACACTCAACTCTCAACTCTTTCTTCACCATCTCCTTGACACCCAAATAAAACGGTGTACCTGGTTTCGTTTTAGCTTGCATTTGTATATACTTTGAATGATTTCATTCCTGTTATCAATCAGAGGGAGAATGCACCACAATGGTGTTGGTAAATGCTATCTGTAAGTTTTCATCTGGTGCTTGTAACCATTCCAGGCCTCCCAGGATAATCACCCTTCCAAGACTCTGTGACACATTTCCTGAATAACATCCGCATTTTTTTTGAGACCATATAACTAACTCTTTTTTTTTGCCAAATTATAGCCATTCACTTCTTAAATCCATACAGCCTGAATATCATTTTCCAACTGCATATTGTTCTAATATCACTAGGTATAATTTTGGATTTGTAATTAAAGTCCCATGGATTTCTCTTCTTCACAAAAATATATTTATGATCTTGAACTTACATTAGTACTGGCCCAAGATCTTCCAAAAGGAGTCTGAACAGCTATTCAGGAGGAAAATGGATCTTTTTCCCAAAAATCCACTATGTGGCCAGTGTTGTGGAACTCTCCCTGACTTGGACATTATCTCATAGAGGGCAAGGGTTGGAGGATTAGACCCTCAGCTCAATGCCCAGAAACTACCTCTTCCCTGATAGCTCAAGCTTTGAGTAACCCTGTCCTAGTTGCTGTGGTCTCTGAAAATGCTGGAATATATATATATATATATATATATATATATATATATATATATATATATAAAGGTCAAAGTTTAACCGAGGGGACACTCCATGTCTGCCCCTTTCTGAGGTCATCACCCATGCTGGGGTGAACTTTCCAGTGATCCAGCTACTAAGGCTTATCTAAGCTCCCATAGGTACCTCCTTACCCATGCAATCCCAAACATCTCACAGCTACACCAAGCCGAGCTCAGATGGAACAATTTTGTTGTTTTGTCCTTAGCACCCGATCTGGAGTCAACAGATATTTTGTTCATGTCTCTCCAGTAAAAACACCTCTTATCCAGGCAATTCTAGGCTTTGCTGCAGGCAGCGGAATGGGAACCGAGCAGGGTGGAAAGGAACCAGGTTCTAAATTACCCATCTGAAAATTTTAATTCCATTCCTCCTCATCAAACCTGCCATTCAGGGCTAGAGAGTCCTCACTACTACCACAGTCCCAGCTTCTGCTTACTGCTCAGGAAAATTAGCCAACACGTGTTAGAGTATGAAGAATCATGACACACAGCAAGGAAGGATGGCTAATAATTTGTTTCCTCTGAGGGGACCAGAATATTTAGAAAGTCAAAGGAGGCAAAAAAATAAAAACAAAACACAAAAAACAAAACCTTCTAATATTTGCCTTTTCTAAGAAAACCACAAAATAGCAACCTATGAAAAGCTCAAGGGCCATGTGTAGAGACACACTCTATATGTCTACACCTTGCATCATGAGACCTGAGTCCCCAGTGTGTGACTTACCTCCACTAGCTTGTTGGCGTGTTCACGGAAAACCTGGGCATACTCCTTCACTTCCTTTTCGTTCCCACTCTTGGCAGCCTCAATGAGAACCAGCAAAGGGACATTGGTTTCCAGGAAAGAATCTGATATGTGATCCATCACAGCTTTCCGAAGCTATAGTTAGAAACAAAAGCAGAAGGACATTGAGGAATACAATTGGTCATCTTTTCCTAAACAACTGTCATGCTTTCATTACAATGTAAACAATGACGATAGTTTTAATAGGCATCTTGAAACCACTTAGAATCTGCTGAGAAAATGTTCTCAATGGGAGATTGCCTCGGCCATGTTGGCTTGTGGGGATATATGAGGGGAACTCTCTTGATTGTGTTCACTAATATGGGAGGACCCATGCTACCAAAGGCAGCACTATTCCCTGGGCAAGAAATTCTAGACTATATAAATGTGGAGAGAGATGCTGAGCACTAAGACACATGCACACATTCACTCTCTCTCTGCTGTTGACTGTGGATCAGACTGCCTGCTTTAAGTTCCTCTTGCCTTGACATCCCCCACAATGATTGACTGTGGCCTGGAATTATAAGTCAAATAAACTCTCTTTCCTTGGTTGTTTTTTGTCCAGATAATGATCACAGCAACAGAATTGAAACTAGGTCAATATTCATCCAGCTCTCTTTTGAATTTTTTCTGATCATATCAAAGAAAGAGAGGTAGACTGATGTATGTCTGCCTAGGGACTGTATGTAAATACACCTCTTGAAAATTACATAAACAGACTGTAGCTCAAAATACTGACCAAAGGTTAGTTCTCATCCTTCACTGAATTATATGTTTGACTCTATGAACTCTGAGTCCTGGCAAAGTCCAAGAGCTCAGGCTCTTCAGCAGCAGAAACTTCTAGGTACCAACCAACCATTGGGGAGAACTCTTGATAGAGTGCTGATCCTTGATGCCATCCTTAAAACCTTATCACTGTGTAGCCTCCTGCCCTTTTCATACCACTGTCTTGCTTTGCAGAGCAAAAACAGGAAACATCTGACAGTCATAAAAATATTCCAGCCCAGGTGTTATGGTGATGCAGTTGCTATGTTCCAGGAAGTAAAAAAATAAAATACTTAGAATTATGTTTCAAGGTAAGAATAAACAAACCTGAATCTTCTAACAATGCATAATTACACACCATTCCCACACTATTAAAAATAAGTGGGGCAGCTGCATGGAAACAAAATAAAACTATCCCTGAGCAATCACCTTGCTTCTACTTTGTTCCTAATTATCTGAATGTATATAGGCTACAGGTAAAAACAAACACAAGCAAAGATGGTAAATAATCTGTACATTTCTCAATTCAATTCATTAACATCCATCCCAGAGGCTGGGGGTGGGAAACGGTCTTTTTCTGGAGCAATAATGACCATAAAGGATGCACATGTATATGCACAAATTGGCTTGGCCTTCCTCTGAATTGCTTTGACATTTCTCCTTGTAAAGTACAAGAAAAACTGTGTGAAGTTAAATTCACTAAGATACACATTTGGTGAAAATCATACGGAATTACTTCTACAGATTAATATTGGTTGTTTGTGATGTCATCTTTGAAAACACTCAAGTAATTTCTTTCCATATTCCATTGTTGAAGTCATTTAACAATATTATGAAACATGGAGCTAAGGAAGTTCTTCATATGAAAGATCTAGGACTCAGACAAGTGAAATCACTCTCCTTCAGTCCTTACTGGGCAAGAAACAGCATTAGCAAAAGCAGACCTGAAGGGGACCTTACTAGGAACATTTCAAACTAACCTGTCACGGCTGCTTCAAGGCCAGTGATTTGTGTAGAGAGACGTGAATAGTGGTCTAATAAAGAATGACTTGACAGGGACAAGAGAGACAAATATAAATGTACATAAGGGGAGAGTTGAAGGAAAACGAGGAAGACTATGTTACCAACCAAGCCATCACATTTTTGATACCCACAAAAAGTAACAGAAGAAGGCACCCTGTGAAGCTTGAAGACCCATCTGTATCAACTCTTCCTAAATTCTCAGGAACATGTAAAGAGTAGTTTGTCCCTATATACATTTAAGCTATGCCAGAAAGATATGTTTATACGACAGGTAAAAATGGTAACCTTAAAAAAAGGTAACATACCATTTCAAATGAAATAAAAAACTTTACAGTAAAAAATTCAAGATATGAAATGAAAATACAAACTACTGTAAGAACAACTATGAACCAAGCATCATGCTCACACCTTCTTCCCAGTACTCATGAGGTTGAGACAGGACAAGTACCATGAGGTTGCATTTACCCTACACTAGATTTGGGGCCTAGGCCAGCCTGCACTACAGCATAAGATCATCTCGAAAAAATAAAATTGGATAAATGGCTCCGTGATTTGAGAGCACTTTCTGCTCTTGCAAAGGATGCAAGGTCAGCACCCAGCATCCTTCCTGGGTGAGTCACAGCCTCCTGTAACTGCAGCCCCTGGACATCAGTATAGACTAAAAAGGTATGCAAAGACCTGAAGGAGACCAGGAGGTGAACATTTCATGCTAACCTGTCATAGCTTCGGGCAGAGCAGACCTTCACATCATAAAAGTGGGCATTTTATAGAATGAATTTGATAGGGACAAAAAAGACAATAGAAGAAGAAAGTCCTCATAAGAGTTTAACCTTCATTGGTACCCACACACAGGTGTGAATGCACATACACACATGCACACAAACAAATACATATTTGAAAAGAAGGTAACTAAGAATTATGTTTTAAAATTCAAAAGAAAAGAATTACAAATAGTCGATTTATAAAACACTGAATCCAAAATAAACACCACAGCATGTGCCTTAAAAGAAACAGAGAAGGAAAAAATGCAAAGGAAAATATTAGCAAGAGCTTAAAAGGGTTGTGAAAAAAAGATGACAAGTCAAAACCAGAAAAGAAATTCAATGCATGGCTTCCAGGCATCCCTGAAGAAAGAAATCCAACGCTGTTGTAACTACTTATACCAAGACTCATGAAATAGGGAATTCCAACAGACACAGAAAAGGTGTTCGTGTAGGAAGAACCCCACCTCCCGCCACCCCACACCCGGTGAAAAGACCACCACCAACAGCAAAGTGTAGCCTGGTAGAGCAATGCGTACCTATCATCTCAGCCACTGGGGAGAGGCAGGCGTTTAAGGCCTGATGCAGAAAGAAAAAATGGGAAAGGGGAAACAAATAGGATAAGAGAGAAAATAAAAAATTGGGGACTCAAACATATGTAGAAGATGGAAAACAGTGTATAAGTGCATAAATACATATGAAATGCCTGTAAGGAAAGGGGCTTTTGTGAGGGACAAGTCTAGAATCTGTGAACCAAAGCAGGAATGACTATCGTGATTCCTTTCCTTCCTGAGCTGCATCAGACACGATTAGTCAGTTCCACCACACTTTTATGCTGAGCCCAATTCTACTTCCTAATCTTCCTCAGTGCAGTGCTCTAGGCAGCTAGTACTACTCATCAACCACACTTTTTCTACAGTATAAAAGCCTGCTATCCTTTATAGACACCCTGCGATCAGAGCTTTCTTTGGGTATAATTAGCCATGTGTCTAAGATATCCACCATCATCTTGAATTTTAGAAATAAAAGTGAATACTATTTCTAGTGGGGAGGGCTGACGATAATTAACAAGGATCTGGCAACTTAACATCTATCCCATCACTTACACATGCAGAACAATCCTATTAAGAATTACAGTATTATTATTTTTAATATTACAATGAAAGGCATAGCCAACAAGGTCAAAGTTGGGTGTAGAGTATGATTCAGACAGGCTTGAAAATCTGAAGGCTTAATATTTTTCCTTGAATGTAGCTGCTTCAGGCTTTTCATGATTACTGACATATTTTACCACAGTTCCGTAAGCTTTGTGCTATAATTATTATTAAAAATGAAAGATCAAAGCAACGAAGTGACTGGGCCAGCAGCCATCCAGCCTAGAGGGCTTGACAAAAATTGAGCCTCATTAAGCCAAGCAAATTTTAGCCAGTGTGAAGGTCAGTTCTCATAATTAGTCAACACAATAATCCACCCTAAGCCACTTTAATAACGCAAGGTGCCTCAAGTGCACAGGATCCCATGGCAATAAAGGCACTGGTCCAGCCTGGTATGGCACAGGTGAACAGAGCGGTGCATGAACCCAAAGGAAAAGCATTAACAAAATAATAGACATTTTACAAAGACATTTTAATTTTATTTGTATTCTTTTTAAGAGAAATAAAATATCCTTTGGCCATTATCTTGATGATATCACAAAGCAAAATCATTTTAATTGAAATATATGTGCATCTTAATGGACCAGGTACTTCCCCTGCCTTGTGTTTTTCCTCTCACTACAACCATTTCCCCCATGAAATTGAGGCTGCGGAAGCTCATTTCAAGTATAGCCATCATTGCATGTAGCGCCTATGTGCAAACTCCTTCACCAGATCCACAGTCTTCCCCTCAAGAAATGTCAAGCAAGTCGGAATAAAAGTGAGGAAACCAGTCTCTCTGTTAGAATAAAAAGTGCTGAAAGAACTCTAGTAAATGCAGCCTCTTATTAAATTATCATGACCCCGTTATGACTTTTCTATGCAACTCTAAAACATAGTGCCTGTCATCTCAGACAGGTATTTGGCCATGTGGCCTTAATCCAACAAGAATGCACGTGATGCTACCATGTTGCGGTTCTAGAGGCCTTCTCACGATTGGGCTTGCAGGGCCTGCTCTCTGCCTTTTCCTTGAGAAGGAAACAATCAGGCTATCCTCCGTGGATGGTTTGTCAAATTGACTGGATGTGGAATTAACTAAGAGACAAGCGGCTGTGCATACCTGTAAGTGATTATCTTGATTGCATTAATTGATGTGGAAAGGCCCATTTTACCATCATAGGGACCATTGCCTGGGTAGGACGTAGTGAACTGTATAAAACTGAGTCACTTGATTATCATCCAAAGCAGAGGGATGGCAGACTCGTTGCACAGAACTGATTTGGGTATCTTGGATCAAGTCAGAGCCACCAAGAATCGAGGCCAACCACAGGAGAAGGCAAACAAACTTCGTAGCAACAACTTCTATTGTTTATAAACCATGGCCACCCTCCCCCGCATACTACGCCAGTGCAGTGCAGTAACATTAAGTGATTGGCTGTGCACCTATTTTATGAAAATACGTTTTAGTGGTCATTAAGTGACCTTTGAGGGGAATTGGAGAGAAATCTTGGAAATAGTCTTCTGATTGGCTACCTGACCAGTTTGGTAGCATTTTAATGCAGTCTTATTTCTGAAAATATGCCATCTTCTAGTCTACAGTCATGGATCGTATTTAAAAATACCCAGGCTATAATTTCTTATTTGTATAGGTTAAAAAAAATCATCCTAAGTTAAAGAGTTGTTCCAATGAGAGCTGTTCCAGGACAGGAACAGGTGCTTAGTTCCATCTGTTGATTTCATTTTCTGCCCCAGCACACACAGGTCTGAGTCAAAGTCCTCTTTTTCCTACATGACGGGCAAGGCTAATTGCTTTCATGAGAAGAGACAATAAAAGGTTGCCTCGGGGTTCAAGAGAGCGATTATTGAGAATCTCCAGATGGCACCGGTCCAACAGGTGCAGCAGCTTGACTTGGTGGCAGAAAAATATTAGCGGACACCTGAGCCTGCAACTGTTAGGTTCAGGATAAGGGACACAAGGGAAGGCTGTGGGAAAAGATGGTCTACACAGAAAGTGCCGACTGTAGCAATGAGTCATGCAGAAGGGTTAGTGAAGGCATGGCAGGAAGAGACAGAATGAATGTTCATATCTACATTAATCATCTCTACTTAGGAATTATTTTCTATCACTACTCTAAAGAGTTAGGATACTCATTTCATTTCACCCAAAGAGCTGGCTGTAGGGCTGGAGAGACAGCTCACAGCATGAAAACATTTGCTGTACAAGCTTGAGAGCCTAAGAGTAAATCAGCAGCATCCACCGAAAAGGCTGGGCAGGGTAGCACAGTTTCACGGTGGCATGGTTGTGTGTACCTGAACCCTAGTGTTGGGAGTTAGAGACAAGCAGACCCCAAGAGCTCAGCTTAACTGAGACAGTGAGCTTTAAGTTCAGTTAGAGAGCCTGTCTCAAGGTAGGGAGATTGATCAAGAGTAGTAGAAGACACCAGAGGTCCTCCTTGGACTCCCACATGTGTAGCACACACACACACACACACACACACACACACACACACACACACACACACTTCGGCCAGTTTCTCTACTTCATAGGTGAAGAAGTTGAGGCAAAAGAATTAAGTTGCTGACTCATAGTCACATAGCTCTTAAGTGGCAGAGGCATGGTATGCTTCTGGGTTCATGCTTTAAACCACTAGCAAGTACAGCCCCTCCTATATCTATTTTGTGACAACTTACCATAACTTTTTACCTAAAGCATGGTTTTGAAGAATTGCACTATAGAAATTTCTAGGAACAAGTTCTTCTTGGGAGGTAAGTAAAGTACAGAGATGATTCTGGTAGCTTTCTTTCTATGCAACTCTGATATAGTAAAACTAAAATGAAGAGAAATTTCAGGAAGATAAATAGGCTGATAAATGTTCTGGAAGGTTGATAGTTCAGGGGGATGCCAGTGGCCTTCCCAACCCCATGGAAGAGGTGAATGAATCCTCAGGACTCCTCTACTTCAAAAAAAAGGGACCTTCTGGAAGGCCACATTACACTTTCAGACTTCCTGAGACTTTAAGAGTTTAAGAAATACTGGATTCATAACCTTTACAGAAGTCTACCTAGACTATGCAATGAAGTCGTGTATCAGAGAGAAAGAAAGAGAGGATATAAAATTAACACATGATAGATGATTGATGATAGACAGATAGACAGAGAGGTAAGAGTGATACTGAGATCCATGGCCTATATAGCTGGCTTTCTGTATTCTGAGATTCTATATCTATCACAATAAATTTTTGGCTGAAAATTTTTAAATGTCCATCAGGAAGGACACGTGGATCTTGATAAAGAAAAGTGTCTGGGATAGAGGAGCTATCAAAGGAGAACAGAATGCATCCTTTACATTTAAAGATGCATCTGGACTGAAAAGGTGCAGAATGTATTATCATTGTTCCCAAAATAATGCAGCATTGTTATTATTTATGTATCATTTATATTGTATTAGGTACTGAAAGTAACCTGGAGGTGACTCAAAGTACATGTGAGGATATATGTGAGTTATTTGCAAATATAATGCCAATTTACATAATAGAAGTGAGCATCTGCAAATTTTACTGTCCAAGCAGGCATCATGGACACATAAAGACAACTATACTTGCTATTACAAAATTATGATGGCAAAAGTATTTTTAAGCAGGAAATTGTAACATGGTTAATAAATGCATGGTTCTAAATGCATGGAAGCCAAAGAATATGAGAATCTTCCCAGAAGTCACTGGGGTCCATATTCCATGGTTTCATGTGGTAATTACATCACGTACCAAAATCTTTAAGCCTTTGGTGATAGAGGTAAACCCACATCAACCTCACTCTAAAGAGATTTTTGAAAGGACCCCATGCCAAATAGCATCCAGACATTCTAAAAAACCAGTTTCATTTTGTTTTTTTGGGGGGGAATCAGGGTCTCACTATATGGTCCTGGCTAGCCTGGAGCTCACTGTGTAGATCACGCAAGGTTCAAACTCACAGAGATCTGCCTGCTTTTGCTACGATTAAAGAAAGGTGTGTACCATCACACCCAACATAACATCCTAACCTTCATTCTCATCCTCAAGATTATACCAGGATCAAACCATGATCATGCTAATATATATGTTGTACTGTCCATAAACACAAGAATATTTACAACTGAGAGCCAGGTCTCAGCAGGTGGTACCAGGGACATCTTGAACTTGGTATCATCCAGTAAATTCAGGAACCCGTCAATACTGCCTTCATTAGCTCATGGGCCCTGGACTTGTGTTCCTGATGAACACTGGCACATTTGTTTTTGTGACCCAGTAAACAGGCAACATAATTCCTTTGTAAATTGAACAGTTCAAATGCCCTTGCCTACAAGCTGAAAGGCATAGTTAACACTTTTTACATAAGCTGGAAGACTGAAATTTAGCTATCAATCAAACAGGGCAGAAAGGAATGACTTGACAAAAATCATTCATTAAGTCTGACAGCAGTCAAGAACTCAAGGCTTGCTTCCAACTGTTTTAGCACATGTGTGACAAGGAAATATTAATTGCATAAGACAAGACATTTAAAGGAATTAGCTCATCACTACCAGCCTATTTTACCCAATGAAGCTTACTGGCGACGTAAATAACAGCGTTTTCTTCAGTAAATCCAAAAGACCACAGTCAACAGACCATACCTGTGTGAGCAATGTGATTCCATATTTCATAGGAGAGGAGTACCATGAAAAGATAGACACACTGTAACTCATAAGCTGGAGAAAAAAACAAACTGTTCAACAATGACCCAGTTGGGGCAGGACATGATGGGTTCATGGTGTAGATGGAGTTAAATTCAAATAGATTTTTACAAAAGTGAGATTTTTATGGGGTTTTTTTTTCTGCACAAAGTCCAAAATCCTAAAGTTATTTGATGAATATGAAACAGTTCCCACTAGCAGAGAACACAAGGCTGTCCCAAGCCAACATGATTAGCATATGCTTAAGCTTTCTTGAGGCTCTGGTAACTGTATTATAAGTCACGTGGACAACAACACCCCTTTGTGTCTCTTTGTGGGGATCTCTGTGAACGCCAATGTCCACAGAGTATCTATCCCAAAGAGGCAGGAAGGCAGTTTGGTTCAACATGACTTTGTGGCCAGTGTTGGTTCAAACTTTGAGAGTCTGGTTCTGAGTAGTTTACTTTAGGCATATTTAAGCATAGCAGAATTTGGGAAAGTTTCCTGGTGATAATTAACTCAGCCCCATGAGCACAATAAAGCTTAAAACATGCCTACATCAAAAATATTATAATATACAATTGACATCATCCATAAAGATAAGTAACTGAGGAAACATGCTCAATATAAGTAAGCTCATGACAACGGTGTGGGAAAGGATGTTTGCCACCCAGAGTGTGCAAAGGTCACCGGGTACCAGTCACCAGGCTATTAACCACCTCTAATCACAGCTTCTTTGGACAGAAAACAACTTATCGCTCTCTCTCTCTTTGAAGAGACAACCCTGCCCTGTAGCTGTTCTTTCTTAGAACATTAAAAAAAAAAGGTTCCTAACAACTTACCTTCAACTTCATATTTCAAAACTCTGGTCTGATCTCAAAGAGTAAAAAATAATCCCATACCAAAAAAGAGAAAAATTACAAAAACTTCACATTTTTATTAAGAAAATGCATTTTCCTGAAGTAAAGAAGGGAGGAATGTGCCCCAGAAAGTGATTACAATGCTAATGAAATCATCTTACAAGGCAGGGACCTTACGAAAACAACAATGGAGACGAGAGACACGGCTCACTGGTTATGAGAATGTTTTGGTTTTGCACAGGACCCAGGTTCAATTCCCGGAAGCCACATGACTGGAACTTATAACCATGTGTAACTCCAACTACAGACGATCTGATGCCATTTCACGGGCTTCAGAGGCACCTGTATACAGGTGAGGTATATAAACTCAGGCAGGAACATGTACACATAGTTTTTTGCTGTTTTTAAAGAAAATGAAATGGAAAGCTCTCCCAGGGGAAACTGGCTTCACTTCTTACTTACTCCAATCTCACAGTGACTGGTAGTCAGTCCTCCAAGTATTCCTTCCACCTGGAACCATGAAGAGTCACACTGAAAACTCTAGCTTCCCTAGGGAGCGTGTGTGACCAGAAAATAAAGTGGAAATGAGATGCAAAAAGTCATTTTCTCTCCTAGCCAATGGCTGGACTGTCTCTTTCTCCAATGACTGTTAAGCTACATCAATGGACTTGACCTTGAACGCACTAGCCTCACATATGATGCTGCTTACCGGGAGGCATGAGCTCTTCACGTTAAATAAGCTGTAAATCAGCTTATGTGTCACTGTCATACAATGCCTGGTTTTAGTATTTTCTTGTCTCATTGGCCAAAACTTTCCCCTTGTAGAATTCCTCTCAGATACCTACATCCCCTGTCAGCCCTGACATCCTTTAGATAGCTCGATTTCTTAATTAGAGTAGAATATTTGGCCTTCCCACAGGAGGCAAGTGAGGCAGAGGAGTATGACAAATATCTCTACTAAATTCTTCACTCCAATCCCTTAGCCCCTTAGCAGCTTATTTGGAATTGTTTATTTGTAAGGTTTCCTCCACCATTAGCTGATTGCTTACTATAACAATAATCTTATGAATGTTTTGGTTTTTGTAGCCTGTAGAGAACATTCCTAAAATTTACATCATTGATCTTTATAATATCTTGCAAGGTTGAAGGTAAAGTTTATAGGGCAAGAATCTATAGTTTTCTGTGTAATTTTAATAAGGAATGGTGAGAAACATTGGTTGAACATAATGTAAATCCATAGCCAGGTCTTTTGAGTACAGTATGATTTTAACTTGCAACCCATATGTAACAGACCTAGATGTTCACTCTCACAAATCCAAACTGGACTGAGGTCAACTTCAGTTGTACTGGATTACCCTCTAAGCCAAACTGCCACTATCTTCATCAGTTCTGTTGGAGAATGGGTATAGCACTGGTGGGGGTCTATTGCATTATCCGTACTCGGAGTCCTGGCTATTGATGCCTGCATCTGCATTCTGCAACAAGTATAATAGACAGGCAAGTGTCACCAGACAGGCACTCATGGCCTTGGCAGTGTAACCTGAATCAGCCTAAGTATGGCTACAGATGCTGGAGAAGCAATAACCAATGACAGGCAACTCTTAGCAGGATCAATGCCGCCTAAGACAGGGAATGATGAGAGCATTTCCCCATGACGGGTAAGGTATTTGTTCCCCAGGAGACCTAAGACAGGGATCGCTTCATTTAATAAATAAAAAGGGAGGAACTGTTGGGAAATTTAAGTACTTGTCCCTCACAGCTGTCTTCCTCTCCACCCAGTTGTAGAACTCCTGTGCTCTCAAGGTTGATCAAACAAGGTTGCTCTCATAATTTTCCGGTGTGGAGTGCCCATGAGTTCTGCTGTACCTGTTTGTAAAAGGTCATCATAGCTGGGTTTACTGACTGTTGATATTGTCATGAAGAATGAGGGATGCAAGGGGTCATCACATACTCACCCATGTATCCAGCCACTTATCTGAGGCAACTGTATAAAACTCTGCCCTAACTGTGTCAGAGTCCAACTGCCCCGCCATGAGGAAGCCATCATTCATTCGGCGTTCAGACTTTCCAGTACAAAGGGTTTGGGTTCACCCATGTTCCTATCAGTACCACTCCTTGGGCTCTGTAAATAAACCCAGTAGAATTCTTGAGGAACTTTGGTGGAATAGAACTTGGTTGTGCCATTTGGATCCTGGAGGTTGTTGCTTAGAACCCCCCACTGGGCAAAATTTCTCAAGCCACCGTACTTTCTAGTTTTGCATAGTGTCTTCTGGTGTTATGAAAGCTCTGTTCACTCTGTGGTCACTGAAAACTGATTATCTATCGTACCCAGGAAAGGAAGCAAGGAGGCTAGAACCAGACTCTTTGTGCCCCTACATGCTCTGTTTTAATCAGTCTTGTTTAACCCAGTAGGTTTTTGTTCTTCCTTTGCCTCTCATTTCACTAAATAAATAAATAAATAAATAAATAAATAAATAATCAAAACAAAACAAACAAACAAACAAAAAACAACCATTATTTCAATTATCTGTATCCATTATTTCAATTATCTGTATGAGATTCCTTTTGTAGAAAAAGCTTTGAGGAAAGGTTCAACATAGGAGTCAAAGCTGTTAACTTTTTCCCTAAGCTTTATGGATTAGAAGGGTATCTGGCTTACTTAATATATGTGCCCTGCCCTGCAATGGCTTCCGAATCCTGATACTATATCTAAGCTGGAAAAAAAAACGGTGAGGGAATGTTTACAGACTGCCCAAGCATTCAAGGAGCAGCAGTAATCAGGTTCCAAAGTAACCTATGAATACAGCTGTGAGCAGGTAAATCACGACTTACCTATTCCATTTAAGCTGGCCGTTTGGACATCCATAGATACACCTTAAGGGCACATTCAACTAAGCCTGAAGACTTCAAGGGAGTATGCGAAGGGATGGCTCAGAGTCAGCAATGCTCCGTTAGTTCTGACTTCCACCTGCTCACAGCACTCTGCGCCCACTCCCACGGTCTTCCTGTCTCCCACAGCTCCTACCTTGCTTTGCCCAAAGGTGCCCTTTTAGCCCTTCGCAGAACTGGAGCTTAAACTGCAGCTATTTAAGGCAAGCCGATCCTCTTTGAAATAGAAGGAATCAAATATATAGAAAGTTCTGCCCCCAGCAGTTAAATGGGATTAATGCACTCATGCAAACCAGAAACTATGGAGGAAGGAAGGAGAGAGGATGGAGCTATGACTGGTGAATTATTCATACTTCTCACGAGCACATCTGACCAGCTCTGATGGAAGAACCTTCTCATCTCCAAATTCCTCAGGACAAATCAATCATACTTCTCTAATTCTGAAGCACTTGGCATAATCTGGACAACTAATTCTCACCAAATTCTCTAGGAAAGTCTGCTCATCCCTTTAGTTCATCAGCTATCCCCCAGCTAAATTGAAATGTTTCACATTTTGTTTCCCCCGTAGGATTAATTAGAAAAATAATTATCAAAATCACATGCATAGTTCAGCTTCTTGTCTGAGACTGGACACAAACATGCATGGCTTTGCAAAGAAAAAAAAACGGTGATTATATCAACCAGGAAGCTTATTATAATGGTTATTGTAGAGGAAATCAGGATTCATTAATAATTGACATATGTACCTTATGTTATTCCCATTAAGGGAGTTTCAATAAAAACTATACACTAAGATGAAAGTGTACTAATTTTAAAGACTACAGTCATTAAAAAGGACAAGCTTCACAGTTAGTCCACTTGGGTACTCTAAATTATGAGCCTCATCTTCTTATGCACTTTAATCTTACTGTTGGAAATTCAACACTGCTCTGTTGTAAAAAAGAAAAACAAACATTTTTGTAGTAATCCCTCTCTGGAGAATTTCAGGATGATCCATAGACAATCAAGAGAGGAAAGGAGACTAAACAAATGTCACACTGTTTCAAGAGGCCATAAACTTCTCTGCCCCTCACACCTCACCAAGCACAAATGGGCATCGAGAACTAGTTGGGTAAAGAAAGCAGGTTAGTGTGGGCATCTCAGTGACGTCTCAGCCTCTAAACCTAAGCTTTCTTAGCACTCAGGATCTGGAAAAACAGAAAAGTTCACTGGAAGCTACTTCTAATTCTGAAGCACATGGCATAGTCTGGTCAAGGAATTTTCACTGAATACCTTAACCATACCTGTTCTTTGGCCAGTGTTGGATGTCTGCAGCTCTAAATATAATGATTTGGTTTGAATTGTTTTCTTTTTTATCAATTTTTATTTTACATACCAACCACAGTTTCCCCTCCTCTTATTAGAGTCAGAGTCTTGCTGTCTAGCCCAGGCTAGCCTCAAACTCTCAATTCCCCTTCCTTTACACCCCCGCCCCCACCACCAATGTTGGAACTAAAGATAGGTAATCCTCATGTCAGGCTGAATGAACCTGTCTTTGGATCTTCAACCTTGAAAGAACATCCAGTTTGTAGCACAAACTCAGTAGCAAGGTTTAATAGGCATAATGTCATTGACACCAATTCATTTCTAAAGAAACTAAAATTACCTGATAATGGTACCAACATCTGAGAGAAAGCAAGAACACTCATTTTGAAAGAGAAGATAAAAAGGAAGTGAGAGGTGGTATGCTCACAAGACATGTCTTGCCTTGGGAAGACTTCAAGTTTCCTTTTTCCTCCAAGAGCCCCTTATTTCTGAAGCAGGACCTTTTCTTTCAAGGACAGCCAAGGAGAAATCCAAGATAGGTGGCTGCTTTTCCTCCCTCTCCCCCAATCTTTCTTCTTCTTCTTCTTCTTCTTCTTCTTCTTCTTCTTCTTCTTCTTCTTCTTCTTCTTCTTCTTCTTCTTCTTCTTCTTCTTCTTCTTCTTCTTCTTCTCCTTCTTCTTGTTCTTCTTCTTCCTTCTTCTCCTTCTTTTTCCTTCTTTTTTTCCTTCTTCTTCCTTCTTCTTCTTCTTCTTCTTCTTCTTCTTCTTCTTCTTCTTCTTCTTCTTCTTCTTCTTCTTCTTCTTCTTCTTCTTCTTCTCCTTCTTCTCCTTCTTTTCCTCCTCCTCCTCCTCTTCTTCCTCCTCCTCCTCCTCCTCTTCCTCCTCCTCCTCCTCCTCCTCCTCCTCCTCCTTCTCCTCCTCCTTCTTCTTCTTCTCAGTTCCCACTATGTCCTTGGTTGGGGGGGGGGACTTAAAAGCTTTCGAGGCATATAAAGACATAACCATTGTTTGCAGCTTTTAAAGTAAGTTGTGTCCATTCAGGCTTGTGATCCTAGTACTTGGGAAGGAGGGTACAGGGAGATCTGCTTTTCAAGATCATTCTTGTTGAAGGCTACCCAAGGCTACATGAAGTCTTGTCTCAATAAAACAAACCATAGATAAATAAATGACCCTGGCTTGGGGAGGCTGAGACAGGAGGACTGCCACAAGCCTTGGCTATATAGCAAAAATAAGGCCAGCTTGGCCTACAAAGTGGAACTTTGCTTCATTTTTAAAAGAAAACATAAACAGATAAAATAAATTAGGAAGAAAGATACAGGCTCTCTCACTAAGATGCAAATATGAACTTTCCCCTTTTTATTGAGGGACATTTTTTGTCAAATTGATTTAACTTCTCCGCTTTTTTTTTTTTTTATTTATTTTTCTGTATATGAAGGAAATTTTCCATGCTCCAGAATGACAAAAATGTCCGTTCTGGGTATAGTTCTCTGAAATGGGGTGCCATATGTGCATCAGTAAACATTATGTGTAGAGTGAATTAAACCAAGCCTCATAATTAGGCAGTGAGGAAATTACTGTAGACCTGGAAGAATAAATCAGCGGTATTAGAGCACTCCCCATTTTCTCCGAAGCCCTTCAGAGTGCCGTAAAAGGGCCATGTCACCATGATAAACACCGAAAAGAGACGTATTTGGAGCAAGGCATCCTAAAAGACACCACAATTCAAATAGGTCTTTGAGTCTGGACTCCAAGGTGTCATCCCATAAAATTTAAGCCACTAAGGTGAGAGTGTAAAGCGAGCCATCTGACACTGAGGACGTGGGGAGGGACTTTCTCCTACAGCAGGTGCGCTCAACACTTTAATACAGGGACTCTGGAACAGAGCCAGGAGAAAGGAGCGCTCTCTTCGTGGTGAACAATGAGGCACGATTACAAATAAAAACAGGGTCAGTAAATGTTCCCCCTTCTGCTTCAGGCTTCAACACGGCTCGGTACCTCTGTTCTTTACATGAATCCCGACTTTATTTACAGTGTTGACAATGGTTCATTACAGTTTACGTGTGGACACAGGTGTGCATACATGTGAGCATGTGCCCAAGTATGAAGGTCAGAGGTCAGCCTTGATACTGTTTCTCAGAAGTCAGACACTGGCTCTTCCAAGGCAGGATTTGCCACTGCTCTGGAGATCACTAAATATGCTATGCTGACTGGGTTAAAAGCATAAGGGATTGACCTGTCTCCAACTTCCCAGAGCTTGGCTGACAAGCTTGCATCATCAAGCCTGGCTTTTTATGACAGTGCTTAGTTCTGAACTAAAGCTTTTGGCTTGCAAGGCACATACTTTACAATTGAGCCATCTATTTCTAGCCTCTCACGGTGATGTTTTCATTAATCTTGATTTCCTAATAAGGTATATAAGACATTGCTTCTCTTGATTTGTGAATTTTGTTGATAATGAGTGCCTTAACCTTTAGTGCCTGTCTCCCTTTTGACCCTAGTCACAGCTCTGCTCTTTAGGAAGCACAGACTGAAATCTAGCAAGATGGCTCATGTGTAAGGTGCTGGCTACCAAGCCTGATGACCTGAGTTAGGGCTCCGTCATCTTATCCACACACTGAAGGAGAGAACCAACTGACTTCTTCCAGTTGTCTTCTGACTTCCATACATATGCAGTGATGTACACAGTCACACACACACACACACACACACACACACACACACACACCACACACCGTCATTTCTAAATGTTCAAATAAAATAAAGATTCATTTGCCTACTCCCACTTACTGGCCATGAGCAGTAAGGCCATTTGTCCCTAATCTAGTCCAAGGGTGTAGAAGTCTTATAAAACAGAAAGAAATATACATTTCTACCCTAGTCCATCACATAGATAATCCTTGCAGATGAGAGGACTAGCTAGATATTCATTTTAATATCTCATTTCTGACATCAGTTACTGACACAGAAAGCCTAAGACCTTTTTTTAAATTTCCTGGCTGGTGACCCCTAAAAACAGTTTCCTAAGCCCCTTGCAATGTCCCGGGCAAGAGATACATCCTTTGTTCTAATGAGACGACATTTGGTGGGCTCTCTGGTGATCTCAGGAAGAGAATGGTTGCCAGGGAAAACAGCCAGGTGACTACAGGCCTAGAACCTGCAGCTTTCCTACAACCTCCAATCTCTGGAGAAATGAGAGAGGCCAAAGGTTGAATTGATTATCCATGGCTCGTGATTTAGACAATTGTGCCTTTGTAACCAAGCCACTTGAAGAACTTGAAAGGACAGTATTCAGAAAGCTCCCAGTCTTGTCATGTAGGGGCTCACATGTTATAGACAACAGGAGAAAGCACAGCACAGTCCAACTGCGAACCTCCCGGGAGATGTTTGCCTATGTGTCTTTTCATCTGGATCCTCATGGGCTCTTTATAAGAAACTCCTTAATGCAAGTGTGTCCCTGAGATCCACGAGTCAACTTGATAAATTCATGGAAACTCATGTGAATGTTGAGGAGCCAGGACCACTGGCAGCCACCTATTACTTACAAGTGGCACGTAAAGTCTGTGTGGCCTTGTGGAACTGAGCCCTTAACTGTGAAACCTGATGCTTTCCTTGGGCATTTAATTGAAGGTTGCAAGCAAGTGTTTGTGAGCTGTCAGTTGTACAGAAAAAAATAATCCTATTTTGGTGACTATATTCTATAGTGAATGAGTGTCAGTTGGAAGACCCCATGGGGTTTCTTCTATCTCTTATGAGCCTTAAACATGGATTCTTCCTCATACCAAACAGGTATTGCCTCCATGAATGGAAATGTCCAGTATAGGACAGTAGGTGTGATAAATGTCTAAAGTCATGACACAGCCTCACCTGTGTCAACCAAAAGTTTATAGGGAAGTTTGAAAACTCACTCAGATACAAAGGAAGTAGAATTAAAGGCTGAGGGGCTGGACAGATGGTTAAGAGCACTGGCTTTTCTTCCAGAGGACCTGTGCTCGATTCCTATCACCCATATGGCACCTCACAAATGTAAATAATTCCTGTTCCAGGAGATCTGACACCCTAATACACACATACATGCAAGCAAAACACCAATGTACATAAAATACAAAGAAATAACTTTTAAAATCTATTTCATATAAAAAGAATTCAAAGTTGAGAGCACTATAGGTCAGTGAGGCAACTCCATGGTAAAGGCACTTGCTGTCAAGCCTGACTACCCAAGTTCAATCCCTAAGATGCAAATGACAGGAGAGAACCAACTCCTGAAAGCTATCTTCTGACCTCCACACCCTGTGGCACTCATGTGCCTGTTTTTTCACCCACCCCCAATCATACTCCATCTCTCTGTTTCAGTATCTCTGTCTCTCTTATTTTCTTCTCTCTCACACACATACACACTAGATAGATAGATAGATAGATACATACATACATACATACATACATACATACATACATACATATATGATGTAGAAAGGTGGATGATAGATATTTTTTAAAGAAGACTGAAAACATCTAAAGTTACCGGAAATGCTTGTGGTAACACAGGTTTTCGTTGTTCTGTTTGTTTCTGTCCCAGTCTCATTACATAGCCCATAATGTTCTCAAATTCAACAATCCTGCAGGATTAGTCTCCCTGGTACTATGATTCCAGGTATGTCTAGTTTCAGAACAGCTTTGATGAAACCAGAATCCCCCACAATGGAGTCCACTATTTACTCGTTAGGTGAATGTATAAAGTAAGCCAAAGAATGGACAACTTGTAGTTAAAATGCATATTGTAGCATCTGATAAACAATTAAGGGACTGTAGCAGCATTCTTATCTACAACAGGAGCAAGTGAGGGAGGGTAGATCAAATACAGACAGCCTCTAAGCTGTGTTTTGGATTCAGTGACTGCTCTGATCACCTCCCTGTTCCCATTTCACCTCAACTGAAGGAATTAGCAGAACAGAGCAACTCAGCCACTGAAGCCCCACTTCATAAATTTTTCTTATTCATGAATATTCAACTCTGTCTCCTCTCAGCAGGCTATGCTATTAGAGTAATGGCTGTGGGTCAGGATGCTAGGCTCTTCCTTAGATCAAGACTAGCTAGGGAGAAAGGACACAAGCCATTGTTCCCCTAGATCTGAGACACTGACCTTCTACAGGATCACAGAACTAGACTGAGACACCTCATTAAGTGGACATCATTTGCCAAGGACTTGCCTACACAGTATCTAAAAAACCATTTCCAGTTGATTCAATCACATACCCTAGACTTGGAGACATTTGTGTGGTAGCTTACAATGGTGGTGGTGTACATCTATAATTTAGCACTCCTATCTATGCCACATAGTAAGAGCTTGAGTCAAAAAACAAACAAAAAATAATTTAGTGTGCTAATGTTTAGGGATCTTTTCTCACAGTTTTCCCAATGAAAGAGTGACCAGAATACCTAATTCTTAATGAAAAGTTTCTCCCACAAGACATTTGTCTATGCTACTGAAACCTCATATCTATCCTGGGCTGCTCTTCCCCTTTGCCATTATGCTTTCTGTTGCTTAGCTATGCCTGTGTTGCTTATTTTTATATTTCACATCTCTCTTTCTGTACGATCACTCTGATCTCCAGGATTCTACAGTGAGGTCAGACTCTGGCCTAAGGACCAAATCCCTGGAGATTCTTAGCTGTGACAGGGTCTCAGTGCAAAATCACTAACTTTAGCATTTAGAAGAAATCATGGAGCCAACCTGTCTTGTTGCTGTAGCCTTAGACATGGCCTCATCTCTGTAGGAGGAAAAACACACTTAGATCCAGAAATAATTTTCAAATGTTTCCTGACAATGAATCTAAAAATAATTGGCCCCACTAAGGGAGATGTGAGAAGAACCACAGAACACACTGACATCCCTGTTTACTGTAAATGCTTTAGATTGTCTGCAATTCACCAATCAAAAAGCTAGAGATCTAAACAGACAGCACCTTTTCAAGATGCTACAGTGAGCCACAGTGCTCAAAGTCAGTGGTAGAAGTAGACAAGAGCCAGCGTTTGACATCCAACACAGATTTCTTAATTTTTTTTTTTTTTTTTTTTTTTTTGTCTACATGGATACATGTCACTATAAATCCTCCTGTGGTGGAGGTGCTGTTGATCTACTAGAATAGATTCCAATCTCGGCTACTTGGGAGATAAAAGGTAGATAATCCCAAATTCAAGGCTAGCCTAGTTTACACAGTAAGTTCAAAGTCAGTCTGGGTAATTGCCGGAAGCCTCATCTTTAAATAAAAAGTAGTAATAGTAGTAGCAGCAGTAGTAGTAGTAATGATAGGACTCGGAACTGTAGGGTTAACATCCAGTATTGAAAAATAAAAAAAGTCATTAAGCATCTCTCTCTTCCTTTCTTCCTCCCTCCCTCCCTTTCTCCCTCCCTTCCTCCTCCCCTCCCTTTTTCCCTCCCTCCCTTGTTCCTTCCCTCCCTCCCTTCTTTTATCTCCCAAGCGCCCTCAGAATAGATTAGAATATGGGCTGTCCACTTGCATGTGTTACTGCTATAGAGAACTAGGACAGGATAAAGGTTTTGAGCACGGTGTCAGGCAGAGTGCTTGCGCTGCAAACACCACCCACACTCCATGTATCTGTGGCTGTGCTAATTAGCTCTGTTTACTTTTCTGTAAACTGGACACACACCATGACCAACTTTTCCCCTCACTTATCTAGTGTCAGAAGTAAATGTGGTCAATCCAGGGGATGAACCAGAAATCGGTAAAGTCTGTCCATGGGTCAGCTAAGTCAGGCTACAGTCTATAGATGGTGACTTTGCAAACTCTCATTGATGATGGTGCGCTGTTAGCCCGAGGTCTCTCCGGAAAGATTCCAACAGGAGGCAGCTAGAAAATACTATCATAATTGTAGGGTCATCAGAAATAAATGGACCTTCTGACACATGTGATGGGTTTTCTTTTGGAGCTCTTAATTCTTTGTTATATTACCACTCCCCGTCTAGTAATTATCTCAATATGAAAGAAGCCTATACACGAATCTGTGTTGCTGAACATAGTTTTATTGTGACAGCAAAATTAAAACTTTTATCAAGTAGACCCTTCTACTTCGTTTTGAGACATTTCTCACAACCTCTGAGGGTAAAAGCCTTGGGATTCTGCTCTTGAGCTAGCTCTTGAGATGGCTCCAGAGGTAAAAGCCCTCGCTGCCATACCTCAAAACATGAGTTTGGTCCCCAAGAACTATATGGGGGAAGTGCAGAACTGAATCTTGAGAGTTGTTTTCTAAACCAAGCAGGAACCTAATGATCAAAAATTAAGTTCTTGATTGGTTTGAGGAATAAGAGTGGCTGAATTAGTTACTATTTATTAGGGAAATCGTTGGTCCTAATTTGTTTATCCACTTTAAATAAAAGACTAACAAAAAAATAATCAAATGATCACCAGAATAAACTAGTGTCCTTATATAGAGAGGACAGACTGAAAGGATGTGTGTAAAAGAACAACAGGCAGGTGCAACAGGCACCGAGTTACTGGCTAGGTCGCCTGTGAGTGAAGGATGGACTTTGAGGCATCTCTTTGCCCAGAGGAAGCCAAAAGCATTGTATGCAGACTGGTTCCAGAATCACAGCTGGGATAACCGCCCAGACATGGGGCCCACTATGCCCACAGCTCTAAAATTAGAACATACTGCTCAGAATTGACAGTCACAGTCCCTCAAATCCATTTTTTTTAAATCCCATACAAAACACTCCTAAGAGAATTCTGTTCTACTACTACCCCCCTGTCATGGATTTTAAATGGCAAGACAGATCCATGCCAATCAGTTTAAGGTGATATCCTATGTTCCTGTGACCTTTCCCAAAGTGACCTTTCCCAAAGTGTGTGACTGGACTCCCTTGGGAAATGTTGCCTCAAGAGAGCATTTCTATTTGCCTAAAAATTCTACTTTAACAAAGATCTATTTTATTGAAGACTTTCTTTTCTTTTTTAAGTGTCTAAAAATCTAACTCCATGTCCCCAATTAGGGACATCTAAGAAAAGAATTGTGATTGACTTTATTTATTTTAATTTAGTAAGTGGAACTTTTGAAGGCTCCAGGGTCACCCTTCTAAGGAGCTCTTCCCATGGGCTAAGAAGAAGCTCAAGAGACTGAAAGAGTGGGAAGTCCTGCAGACATCTCGTGGTTAACTGCAACCCTTCGATCCCTCCTTTTCTCTCTATCGGATTTAACTCCTCTAAATACCACATCGAGGTTGCCAGGGCAGGACAGAGCAGATGTTCCTCCATCTTGTATTCTTGCAAAGGCCATTTCAGGTTTAACTAGAATTTAACCCCTTGATGGAGAATCCAGTGAAAAATTACCCAACTTGATTCTAGGACCTGAGGCCAAGACACTCCAGTTAACTTCACTTCTGTTAAACTGCTTACTTGTGCTAAACCAACCCCTTCAGCCCCAGAGCAAGATACCAGGATGAGATTTTTGTTTTTAAAAGCCCCTTGATCTAAATGCTCAGGGCTACACTTGTAGTCCTCGTTGGCTGGAATAAAGACTTTCAATTGGCTATAAATTGCGTCTGAGTGGTCACCTCTGGTGTGCTCCCTATAACAAGAAATGCAGAATGCATGTGTGCATGACATGGTCCTGGGTCACTGGGGGCTCCCCTTTATAATCTGTTATAAGGCAGGTTTGTCTGCAACTGAAATCACCTCATCAGCAGAGAATATTCATGCAGACACTGTTGCATTTGACACCTAAGGGAAAATGTCTTCAATCCTATTAACTATCTAAATCTTTTTTTTTTCTTTTAACTGTAAGCTTTATTTCATTATCTTTGAGTTTATGTGTGTCTGTGTAAGTGTATGCCATGAACCACACAGGTGCTCATGAAGAGCAGAAAACGGGGTCAGATGCCATGGAGCCTGAGTTACAGGGGGTTGTGAGTGACCTGGCCTGAATACTGGGAAGAGATGCACGCATTCTTCATTGATGAGCCATACCTAGAGCCCCTAACTGGCCAAATCTAAGGGGCAGGGGAACTCAGCTGAGCCAGGCACATTAGTCACTGCATATTCCATCCAAAACAAGCTTCAATTTAGATCAGTGAACGTTTTGTGCCATACAGGTAAACGTGGAGAGACAGAAGGGATGGGAAGAAAGACAAAAATATCCCAACATATGGGTAGCAATGGAACTGACAGATGGGGACCATTTTAGTCCAAGAAAGACGGATTAAGAAAGAGAAAGGTGTTTGAACCAATTCCACAGATGTGCTGGGATATTATGCTATTACTGCTGTTGCTTAATACCATGAAACAATCCCGTCATCCTCTTTCTTGCAAATGTGAGGGAAGAAAAAACTGACAGGCAGGGCATGGAAACAATGCTGTTGCCTACTGCCCAGAATGCCTCTCTCCAGGAGGCTTACCTCAGAGTCATTCCAATTCTGCTATTCTCTTCTGCTAAAAGACAACTCTGGGAATTCCCTCACCACTCCTTCTTAATAAAATGGCAGAGTTGGGGGGGGGTCAACCTCTAAGTCTCTAAGTAGAGAACTAAAGAGCCTGCTCCTGGATGTAAAACCTAAATTCCTATTAGAACCAATAAATCAGGGAGGAAAGAACACATGTTGGTAGTTGGTCCCAGCAACAACTTTAGTTAAGAAAAGTAAACAATGCATCATCAGATCCCCTGGAATCAGAGTTACAGATGGCTGTGTGCAGCCATGTGGGTGCGGGAATCGAACTTGTGTTCTACAAGAGCAGTAGGTACTCCTAACCACTAAACCATCTCTCTAGCTGCAAAATGACTATTTTTAAATCAAATATTGAATACACCACTTAAGATCTGAACCAAGATCTTTAAGAAAAGTGCATTTTGAGCCATGTCTGTGCACCCTGTGTTCTGAGGTGACTTCTGTGGTCTTTTGATACCAGTGGATGACAGGAAATGAGGGAATACAAGAGCACCATAGCCTGATGGAACCTGCCTTCAATGTTCTCAGAGTATCTTGGGAGTCAGCTGAGGAGCTTTAAATCAGTTCTTTCTGTTCTTCTCAACCTGTGGGTCATGACCACTTTGGGATGGCATATCGGATAGAAGCTTACTATATGATTCATTACAATAGCAAAATTATAGGCACAAAGTAGCAATAAAGTAATTTTATGACCAGGGATCACTACAACAAGATGTACTGTATTAAAGAGTTGCAGCATTAGGAAGGTTGAGAACCACTGCCTTAAATATATTCTTTCATTAAAAACAAAACAAAACACACAAATAAACCCCTCAGAAAACACCTAGTCATAATGAAATCTTTTCTGTTCAATATACCACTTAATCATTATAAAGCATTTCCATGATAAAAAAAAACAAACAAAAAAATCTAATTCAACATTAGTGAATGTTCATAAAATGTTTGCCATGAGAAAACTACCTCCATGTCCCAGATAAGTTAAGAAAAAGAAGGGAAGGAAGGAAGGAAGGAAGGAAGGAAGGAAGGAAGGAAGGAAGGAAAAGAAAGAAATGGAATCATCAGACTAATGATACCAATGGCCATTTAGTCCAAGCCACAACTCTTATTCTGCTTCTGAGCTTCCCCAAAAAAAATTTGATAAACACGATAACTACATCTCCAATGGGTCTTAAACCTTAATGAGCCCATTTTACTAAGGGTTGTATTTCTTATTAAACATTAGCAATCTAATACATAATTCAATACCCTGAACATTTGGTAAGAACTCTCATAGATCAGCAAAAGGTCCCTGGCCTGTATGGACTCAGAAATTAAAATCCAAATGTGTACCCAGCAGTGCTGGCTCACACCTTTAATCCCAACACTTGGGAGGCAGGGGCATGCAGATCTCTGTGAGTTCAAGGCCAGCCTGGTCTACAGAGTGAATTCCATGATAGCCAGGACTGTCTCACAGAGAAATTCTATCTCAAGAAACAAACAAGAAAGAAAGAAAGAGAGAAAGAAAGAAAGAGAGAGAGAGAGAGAGAGAAAGAAGAAAGGAAGGAAGGAAGGAAGGAAGGAAGGAAGGAAGGAAGGAAGGAAGGAGAAATGTGCATAGTGGAGAATTCAACGCTACCTGAGAAGATCCTGTCTGCTCAGTGACTGGCTACCTTTGGGTTATTAACATTATGAGTCTTGCAGTTAGTTCATCTGTTGGCACAGCCGTTTTCTAATTGCTAATAGATTTCTGTCTGTGTATTCATAGATGAGATGACAAATAGTCACCTGAATTAGTAAGATCTAAAATGCTACCCTGGAAAGGAACACTCTGAAAAATCATAACGAAGTCCTTGTGGTAAAAATAGGAAGGAAAACCATACCTGTCTCCTCAGATCTCTTGTTTTCTTGGTCATCTTGTCAATTGCAATGTTGAGAGGGTCTCCTTTTTCTTTCCTTCCAGTCTATTAAGAAAAAGAAAACAGTTCTTGTTTATAAAATTCAATATCAAGGACATTAATGAGAAAACAAAACATGGCCTGGGTGACTAAAGTTATTTGTATGAAATACAAATTAAAATTTTAAAAGGTCAGTACAGTCTCAAGATAGTAACATCCATGTTCAATTCCCTTCAAATCCATTTTCTTCCTCCCCTCACATTTATGGATAAAGTACATAATACAAAATATGTCTTGCTTTTGATTTTTAAGACAAATGTAATGGGATTCTTGATTATGTAAGCATGCTTATAAAATAGAAGACAGATGAAATTTTTTTAAAGAAGAATTCACAAGGCTCAGGAAGAAGACTTAGTAGATGAAGTCCACTGGTACAGCCGGAGGACCAACGTTTGTACCCCGAGAGCCCACATAAATGTAAGGTCAGTGCAGCAACCCACTTGTAATTCCAGCACTCGGAAAGCTGAGACAGGGAATCCCTAGAACACACTAACTAGTGGGCTAGTGTATCTGTATCCTTGAGTTCTGGGTTCAAGTAAGAGACCCTGCCTCAATGATTAAATTGGAGAACAATAAGGAAATACTTCTAATGCGCACTTGTGCAAACATACATGCGCAAACACATGTATACATACAAAGAACATTCATATATGCGTACATGGCACACATACACAAAAGAAAAGTTTAAAAACAGATTATCCATGCCAGTATTTCAAAGACCACATCATAGACTTTTACTAAGACTGAGAAATGACTTTGTAGATAATTAAGTCCCTCCTGTCTCTGTTCTGCAGAGCAGGAGAGGTGCCAAGCATAGCTGTAAGCCACTCACAGCTTGTGATCATGAGCAAATCTTTCCTTATGATTCCAACATATAGTTATGTAAGCAAGAAACAGAACAAACAACAACATTTTAGTAAACTATTCACTTAAAATTTACTAGTTCTTTGTTCATTTTTCTATTTACACGATAGCTACAGAAAGACAAGGAAAACCAAACAAAGAGAGTCTACATTATTTCTAATTTTAAAAATTTGGATTTTTTTTTTTTACATTTATTCCATTCACTTGGATGTGGAGTGGAGGGTAGCTAGGGCTTCATTATGGCTGCCATGTAGAGGTCAGAAAACAAGAAGTTAGTAGTCTTCTTCTACTCTATGGGTTTCTGGAAACACACTCAGGTCATCCGGCTTGACGGCAAGCACCTGTACCTGCTGTGCCATTTTGCCAGTCCTCCACTGTTTTCTTTTGTTTTTACAGTGACAAGATTCCTATGGGTTCAAAGTTCCTATGGGAACACCATAGGCATACCATGTTCTACACAAGAGGCAATCATTTTCAAAGGAAATGTGGCAAAGCTATTAAAACACCAAAACCTTAGTCTAACACCCTATCAAGTTACATATTTATTTGTATTCCTGGGGGCAAACAATCTCTTGCTCCATACCCCATCTGTACAGAATCTCACAAATCTCCATAGTTGAGTAGAAGATGAGTAAGTTTCCAGGTGACAACATTCTGCCTAACAGATGATGTGTTTGCAAGAAAGAAATGACCATGTATCAAGCATGTAAGAGTTTCTTTTCATGAAAAAGACAAAAAAAAAAGAGAGAAAATAAAGAAAAACAATACCTAGATATTCGTAGCTCATACAGACACATAGGCATGAGAAATGTTAGCTAGACTGAAAGCAGCTACTTTTTCTGCAACTTGCTTCATTAAGCCAGCTTTTTTCAAAACAAATATGTGATGCATACCCTTACTGGGTTTTCATTGAAAAGTCAAGAATCAGGGCATATGTGTGCGTATTTTTAGTTGTGTAACACTCTACAAGCCCTTCCTTCTCCACCCTCTAAGTTCACGCACTGACTCTTTCAGACGTACACATTGAGGTGGTTAGTGGGAAGAGCTTAAAATAAAGAGACTCGGATTTTACAACTTTGAAATATCAGCCCTCAAATAGCTCCAAGAAAACAAAAGTTTTCTTGGAAGAAGAATAATGGGGTGGTTTGATCTTTCTAAGACACAGAGGAACATGGTAGTAGTAAGCATGAGTGCCGCCAGCATGCAGCCTTCCAATACTCAGAGATGGACACTAGTTCAACAACCAATGGCTACTCTTTCTCTTTGTTTATTTTGCAAATACATGTTTGCCATTAAAAATAAAAAAAAAATACAGGATCCTTTGAAGGAGGTCTGTACCACTGCTGTCATTCTGAGAGCCATATACTTCCCATTTCAACTCCATTTATTAGAATAATAAAATCTTAGTCAGAGAGTAAATGTGGCTGTGTGCTGGTGGTACACATAATTAAACCCAGCACATGGAAGACAGAGGTGGGGAGATTTCTGTGAATTCCAGGCCAGCCTGATCTACACATTGAGACCCTGTGTCAAAAATAAAACAACAGAATAAATAAATAAATAAATAATGAAAGTTTTGAGTTAGGTTTACACCATGGCTAGAACAATAGAACAGCTGTCTGTTCAAAGGTGGGTGAGGGCAGGCAGGGAAGATGGCTCCGTGAGTAGAGCACTTGCCTGTCAAGTATGAGAATCTGAGTTAAAAGTCCCAGAACCAAAGTAAAGCTAGATGTGACAGCACACTCATCTGTAATCCCAGAGCCCCTGTCGAGAGATTTGAGGTGGAGACAGGGAAATATCTAGAAGGTAACAGGCTAACTAATATGACATATGCAATTTAGATTTTAAAAAAAAAAATAGTGTATCAAAGTGGACAGAAAGAACCAAAAACTTAGATTGTCCTCTGACCTTCATACACTTAGGGTGGTATACATTCATGAACACACACACACACACACACTCTTCTTCACCACCACTACTACCACCAACCACAACCTCAAAACTCAAAAGACATTTAAATATAATAACTTTAAAAAATAAAATAAATCATGGTACCTTGGCTATAGGAAATAATTAGCGGATATGAGTAAGTGTCAGATATGAGGATCTCCTTATTCTGCTAATGACATGTCTTTATTGTCTTTTTACCAATGAGAGCAATGGAGACAGGTTATGAAACTGGGGTCAGAAATTGAAGTCCTGGCCTACGGTTCCAAGACTAAGGGGGCATGAAAGAACTCACTAATCAAGATGAATAGTTTCACGCACTCTTTAAAACTGCAAAATGAAAGCAGAAAAGGAAAATAAAATTTGAATCAAGACAAATCTGACAAGGCATGGCTTAGGACAGGGTCATCCAAGCAAGCCCTGCATCAGATGATATTAAATTTGACAACACATGATTTAGAATAGGGCCACTGAAGCAAGCCATGCATCAGATATTTCCTTCTTTAAAAACTAGGGAAATGGCGACCTGCCTGCAAGATATTCACCTGGTGTATTAGTGGCACGAATGTTACAGATGTAATCAACCATGTTTTATTAGATTTAAAGCCTCTCCATGGGATTGATTTCATATTCGACCATGTCAGTGAAGCTATGAAACTGATACTAGATAGGTCATGAACCCTTAGGGGAAAAACCTAATATTATTGTACTAAATGAACATGGCAATAAAATGACTTCCAATGGGGGGGGGACTATGGGGAAATATTGGAAATGTCACTCAGGGGATAAAGTGCTTGTCTAGCAGGCATGGGACCCCAGAACCCTTTTGCATTGCAACCATGCATAAACTATTAGGTGCAGCAGCACTGACCTATAATCACCTAACTAGGAGGTAGGGTAGGAAGAGCAAAAGTTCACTGTCATCCTCAGTTGCATGGCAAGTTCAAGGCTACCCCGGGTAAGATATCCTCTCAGAACAAACAAACAAACAAATAAATAAACAAACAAACAAATAAATAAAGCTTGTTTTCATAATAATAAAAAAAAAAAGAAAAAGAATCATTATCTAAAATTCTGGTTTGGCTTGTTGTTCTGTGGTTTTACATGCTGAATGTGGTACCTCTACACCCAGAGGTAGCATCAGTACTTAAGTTACTGGTATTGTTATAAACACACACGGGAGGCTTGGCTGTTCTTTTCTGTAAGCAGAAGGCAACATGTGTTTCCCATGTGGCATCAAAACCGAATGTCAAACACACATTTGTCAGGCTGGATCACTGTGGGAGGTACATTAAAAGGAAAAGCTAAAGTCCCCTTTTCTCAGAAAGGCTCTCACACAAACGGACTGACAAGAACATGAGGCCAGCAATAGGGGTGACAATGAGTCCCTTGAGATGGCAAATACAGGCACTATGATAGTCCCCAAATATAAGGTAGAGTTGGAGGACATTAGCTAACCACCAGCTCTGGGTTAGGTGACAATAGAAAGAGGAGTAGACATAGAAAGAGACAAATGACAAAATGGGCTGTGAGAGGATAGTGAATAGAAAATAATAATAATAATAATAATAATAATAATAATAATAATGTAATAATAATACTACAGCAGTTACTATATGAAAAGAAGGTCTCACTCTGACTAGTGACAGGATTATTTTCAGGAGAACTTCCTTCCAGTGTGAATACTGCTAACTGGATTTTAACCTGAACCTGAAGAAGTCTGGTGACATCAGTATTCCATGCCACTCTCGTCAAGATTCTGCTCGTGTAATATTTCCATCTCTAGGTTTCTTTAGCCTTCAAGTCCTTGACTGAAGGTAATCCAGACATGAAGGTTGGATGGGCTGCATAAAATAAAATTCTAAAAGGAAATTGCTGGATTATTTTTAATTTTGTATGTATGAAAGTTGTTGGAGGATGCAGGAGCTTATTGAGGTCAGTAGAGGGCGTCAGATCCTGTGGAACATAAGTTACAGATGTTGGTGAGCCACCCAATCATTGGTGTTGAGAACCAAATCCAGGTCCTTTGCAATTGTAGGTGCACTTGACTGCTGACAAATCTCCCCACCCAAACGCTATGAATTTTTAAAGAAGAACTAGAGTTTAAGAGATCTGAGCCACTGACCGGGATAGTAAATTTACTGGCCATTTGAAAACGTGGATTTCTTGACATAAAGTTTGCATGTAGCAATCAGTCATTGCCTCTCAACACTCAGATTTGCTCAGCAAATGAGAACTTTCAAGCCAGGCCTGCAGGTATGTGCCTATGATACCAAATGCTTGGGCAGGGGTATTTTAGTTGCTTTTTTGTTGCTTTGCTAAAATGCCTTAACAGCACACGAGCAGTTAAAAGCAGGTGCGATTTCAGCACATGCGCAGTCAAGAGCAGGAGGAAATGAGCATGGATTCATGCTTTCTAGTGCTCTTCTCCGTCTCCTTTCCACTCAGTGCAGAGTCTAGTACGAGAAAATCATGCTACCCACGTTCAGGTCTCCACATCTGTTAACATGAGCAAGAATCTAGATGATCTCCCGTAGACATGACCACAGGTCGACCTTTCATTACACGCTCTTTTCAAGATTGGGTCAATTTGACTGTTGAGACAACCAGAACAGAAGGAAAACTGCTAAGGACAATGACAGTTTATATGTGAGTTTATGATCAGTCAGACAATCATTGAGGTCCTACCTCAAAATACTATCTATGTATATATTAGGGACCATAGAGATGGCTCAGTGGTAAAGAAGCTTTGTCTTTGCTTGCAGAAGGCCCAGTTTTAACTCCCAGTACCCGAATGGCAACTAACAACCATCTGTAACTCCAGCTCCAGGGGATCCAATGGCCTCTTCCTAGCCTCTAAGGATAGATAGTACATATGTGGTACATAAACATGCATGCAAGACAAGTTAATAATCATTGAAACATAAAAATTAAAATGAGGGTTGGGAGCATAGCTCAGTGGTAGGGAGGGCCCTTGTCTAGGCTGCACAGGGTCCTAGATTTAATCCTCAAATAAAACTTGCTACAGAGAGATTTGAAAAGGATTGTGTCATGCTCCCCTCTGTTATGACTACCACTCAGACAGGATAACAGACTTGTCTGCTAATTCCAGCCAACTATGACTAGTTTGTCATCTTTAATTATTGATGCACCTTACTTTTAATGTCTGTTTTCTTTTGGGTATGATATGCCTTGTCTTCTTAATAGATTAGCTGGATGATCAATCATGATGTCAATGTACAAAAAAAAAGGTTTTTAACTGTATTTGGAGTAATATGGTGAGTATATTGGACGATAATAAACAAACAAACAAACAAACAAATAAATAAATAAATAAATAAATAAATAAATAAATAAATAAATAAGAGAATCTATTTAGATACTAGAGGCCAGATACAGGGTAGTGTATGGCTGTAATGCCATCACATGGGAGGTGGAAATAATGAGCAGATTAAGATCATATTGAGCTTTATACTGAGTCCCCCCACCAGTTTGTATTACAGGATCCCCTACTTCAAAATAAATGAAACTCTGTGATTATAAAACTTCATGTGTTTCTCTTTAAGGGCTATTAATAAAATGCGAATTTGAGGTGTTTTCCCCTTTACTCTTTTGCGCTATATAAGAGGGCCTGTTCCCATTTAGACACATTTTTGTTATATGTATGTAGTGTGTTTGCATGTGCATTTGTGTGTCAGCATATGTGGGGCTATATGCAAACGCAAGTGTATATACGTATATCTGTACATGTGTGGAGGTCAGAGGTTGTTATTAGGTGTCTTCTTTCAGTGAATACACAGTTTGCCAATGTGGTTAGCTTGGCTAGCAAGCTTACCCCATAGATCTCATCTCTGCCTCTCAAGTGTTAGGATTACCAGTTGGACTGTTATATCCAACTAACATTTACATGGGTGTTGAGGGTGTAAACTCTGGTCCTCATACTTGCATAGTAAGGGCCTTACCCAATGAGCCATCTCAGCTGTCTGTGTTCTTTATCTTTACCTACAGTAGAGATATCATTTAGTAAGCGTCATTATTAAAAGAAGACAACTCTCCAAGCACTCTCCCACACTGCTGTGGGCGCCTTTCCTAGTGGCCATCTGCTGTGCTAGGAAATGCTTGTTTATAGAACTCTATTTGTTTTAGACTTAAAGTGTTATTTTATAAACATGTCCAGGGTGGAGCCATGGCTTGAATTGATGAGAGCAAAGAGAATCGTTTTGTGATGGGGATGAGTTTCCATCCCCTCAGCTCCAATCCAGTTTGTCAATTCATCAGATATGGAGGGGACCTCCCGAAGTCCAGTTTCACTCTAACCAGAACAGTTGTGCCACTCACTGGAGTTCGGAGAATTTACACTTACTCTTTAGGTAAAGTATAATACTTTATTTCAATAATCATTTATCATACCACCTTTTGCCTCTTTAAAAAATTATAAAAGCCCCTTGACTCTGGACAAAGCTCTTCTCAGGTTAGTAGACTTCGTTAGAGTCCTTGTCTGCCATGCACAACTCCCTGTGTTGGGTCCCCAGCACTGCATAAGGTGTGGACCAGAGTGCACACCTATCATTCTAGCACTCAAGAGTGGGAAACAGGAGGATTACAAGCTCAAGGTCATCCTCAGCTATTGAGCAACTCTGAGACCAACCTGAGCTGCCTGGGTCCCTGCTTACAAAATAACAATAATAATAATAATAATAATAATAATAATAATAATAATAATAATTGCTGTAAAACTTATGTCTGAATAGATTACATGGATGATACACACACCACTCTTGAAAGCCCTGAAGATAAATATGTATATTATATATTATATATACACATTGACAAGGTATATGACACATGACTGATACTAACTTCATCATCCATGCAGCACAATGTTAAGAAATCTTAACTTTCAGATCTCTAAAAATTACTAATTTTTAGAATTTTAGAATTACTAATTCTCTCAAGGGTATTCTCGTTTCTCATTTTATTCCTCTTCACACCTAAAACAGTTCATTCCATATGGCAGTATACAATGGGAAGGCAATGGATGTAGAAGGAATGAAATGAAAAGAGTTAATTCGTAGAAGTCCTGTGAGCACAAGTCTACCAAGGAAGGTGCCCATCAAACCACAGACTCACATGGCCATGTCCGGGGGCACAATATAAATAACCCAGCCATGACTGTAGGAATACAGGTATCTATTAACTCTCTTCCTTTCCCTCAAATGGACCCAAAAATTGAACTGAATATACAAAGAATATACACAATACATTATAGCTGTGACTCTTACAGTGAGTGTGTTAGGAGCTAATCAAATGCCCACTCTTCAAATTGTTGTCATTTAGTAGAAGCAAAAGTCCAAATCATTGGAATGGCAGAAAGCAATAATGTGCCCTGCATTCTACCACCAACACATTCTACTGTCATTTAAACCTATGATTTAGACAACAGGAGGGAGGAGGAAAAATTATCTATTGATCCAGCAGTCACCCTATCATATTTGGAAGGCTGCCCGCCTACCCACAAACCCCACATATAAAAATCATATTGTTATTACAAATAGTCCCATTATTTATAGAACCTTGAGCATTTCATAATACCTTTATGCAGTGTATAAATCATTGTCTGAGCATGTGGACCTTTCTAAATATTTCCTTTTCACTAGCTAAGAACATTTGTCTCAAAAAAAAGAAAGATGCAGTATCTCTTTAGAATGGGTAACAGTCAAGCAGAGGCCACAAAGCAAATCCATCATCTGACCATATCACCTTCTGCCCAGCTTTCCCGGACCCTAGAGTGGAGGAGGGGGGAGTTAAGAGATAAAAGTGGGAAGGAAAATAGTGTTGTATCTTCTGACCTCTGCTAGACCTTGTGAATGCTCAAATATCCATTAACACATAATGTAAGGATATCAAAGAAACTTGCTAGAGAGACCCTTAGGTCTTACTCATAAGTGTAGATAATCCTCAACTTATGAGGAAACAGTGCACTGATAATTTCACTATAACTTGAAATGATTATAAGTAACAATACATTTGACACACTGTTTTAACTCGGAGTTACAGTGTACTTGGATTAATGTCACAATCCCATGACTGGAAACTGTGGCTTGCCACCATTGGCCAGCACGGTAAGAATGCCAAATCAAGTATATATAGCCTCCAGAAGAACCAAATCAGAGATTCAAAGTACAATTTCTACTTAATGTACATCACTTTTACACTATGATAAAAGCTGAAACATTGCTACTTTAGCCATTGGAAGCCCAGGACATTGTACTGCAGTATCAGCCCATACACAAATCAGATAATATACACAGGAGATAGAATGCCTTTGTTTGCATCCTCCCATTACACTATATATGATCTACTAACAGACCTCCAGTTTTTCTTTCTAAGTGTCAACCAAAGATCCCTAGCTAAGCCATGAAGTTGTGATATCCAAACCTGTGAGAATGAACCAAAGTTTTGTACACCGGAGGCAGAACCCTTAAGAAGGAGAGGATTTTATTATGCTAAGATGTAGAAACCAGTAGCAGGTAATCCCGGAACTGATGGTGGAATGTCAGAAATAAGCACCACAGAAAGGCATGCAGCTGAGAGGGGAGCTGAGAAGAACTCCCCAGACCCTCTCCACGAGAGTCTTCCCACAGCCATGCAGCCCACAGGCAGGCTTCTCCTCTGAATGCACTCCAGTTAGGAACTGCATCAAACAATGAAGAATTAATATTCTATAAAACATTATTTCACAAGTTTTTGTGTGATTGCAGAAGAGAAGACAAGCTTTTTGTAGGCCAAGAATGCCTGGGTTTCTCCCCAAGGAGTCAGCAGGAAACTCATCTGGACTACTTAGGAAATACTCTAGTGAAGATAGAGAGATGGATGGCTCCAACAGGCACCGGGGGATAAGAAATGGGTAGGAAAGGCATTAATGGGTGTTTTGGAAAATATGGGATCCTAAAAATAAATTCCACTACTTCACAAGTTGCTGCTCAAAGCCATAGGAAGTATATGATTCACACCTGTGCACTGTTTCAATTTATGCTCCTTGATTTATTTTATCAACACAGGTGTCATCATCACTGATAAATTGCCAGGCAACTCTGCATAAAAGTTATTTTTCATTGGGTCACCCCCAAACTTTGTGATTGCTAAAAGCCTGGGTTAATTAACTATATATCCCTTCTGTGCCTCCAAGAGTGTGAACAAATCAACCTTCTACAAGATGCCATTTCATCTTCACAAGTGAAATGAAAGCAGTCAAGGCCAAGTGCAAACTTCCATTGGCGTGATGTGCGAGCATGTGAGTACACACACACACAGTCACACATATATACTCACACATACACACACACTCTCACACACAGACTCACACACTCACACACACATGCTCACACTCATGCACACACTCACACACACACAGTCACACTCACACATACACTCACACACTTACACACACTCACACATACACACAGTCTCACATACACACTCACACACTCACACACACATACACACACTCTCACACATACACACACTCTCACAAATACTCACACACACACTAACACACATACACACACCCTCTCTCTCTCTCTCACACACACACACACACACAGAGGAGGGAAGAAATGATTAACATTTCAATGAAATCTAAAATTTCATTTTTAAGTACATTTTCTCCAAGCCACTGAGATACAGTTAAAGCTGTCAACACCTAAAATATCCCTGGAGTCTGGCATTTTCTACCACATAAATAAAAATGACTAAATAAATAAATCTCAAATAATTGGATCCACACTGGTGAGAGTTCATAGGGAAATTAGAAATAATCTAGTTTAATTTATGGGTGGTGGGCTTATGCGACCTCAGCTTCTAGCTTTCCTGAACCACATTTACAGATATAACTTCCATCACTCGATCCTGCCCTCTCAATTCACAGACAATCAGCATATCTACAGCTACTTCTGCTGTTGAGAAGGTGCTTATAATGATTTTGCAACATAAGTAATTATACATTGTATAAAGCTCCTGCTTTGATCATTGAATTTCAGATTTCAAGATATGTAAGCTATATCAGGAAGGTCCTGTGTTGTCTCTTTCTAACTGGAGACTCCTTTTAAAGGGAAGAGCCTTTGCCTAGAACTGTGAACCTCATCAAGAAGGCAACACTGGGAAGTTCCCAAGCTGTAGAGGAGATCATACTAAGGTTATTTTGCTAAGTGAATATGGTGTCCATCTGCCTTCTAAAATACCAGGTTTTAAATCCACGGACTGGTGCTGCTCTCGGCCTTTGTCAGAGAAGCTTCTTTCTTAAGTGGACAGTGGTTAATAAACTCACAGCTGGTGATAATGTGGAGAATGGGGGATGATAGCATGCTTGGCCTGAAACAGAACATCTGTTTCACCCCCTATGAGGACTCAGTGAACACTGCCGGGGAGAAGAATGTAAGAGCCAGAGGGAATGGGGGTGGGGGCGGGAAAAGCAGAATGACATAGCTCACCGCAGCTGTGGATACCTGGACAAGATGATCAGCATGGCATCCCAGCACCATTTCGTCATGGATGGGAGAGGTGCCCCTCCTCACTGAGTGTCGGTGACTCAAAAGAAGGAGGAAGAGGGGGAAGAGAAAGATGAAAAGAGGAGGAAGCAGAAGAGAAACCAGGAGAGTTAGAGGAGGATTTTCAGTTAGAAAGAAGGTAGATAAGAGAGGGTAATGGGACCTGAAAATTTCCCCAACTCAGTAAACATATGCATATGCATGTGTGCATGCATGTACAAAATTGTAAAAGAAAAGTAATAAAATAAAATAAAAAGATCCTGTATTGCGCAAACATTCGTCATGCAATGCCCCCTTTTCCAAGAAGAGGCACAGGAGCCCAATGGCAGGAAAATATTCACCACTTACATTTGCTTGAACTCTGAAGCTTTGAAACAATAACTTAGTCACATGAATGCTAAGACAGTTAGGAAGATGTGTAGATATGTGTGCCTGAGGATGTAATTGACACAAACAACCATTATTCTAACCATTAGACATGATTACATGGCATGGACTTGGCGCTGGGGAGACTTACTGCTCTCATGCAGAAGTCTGATTAAGGACCCACTGTGTCTCCTCCGATAGTAACACAAGGCTACTTCCACTTCCCACTGTCTACACTGTCGGTACTCATCCTCTTCCTTCCCTGCTCAAAACTTGTTCTAGTAAGAAGGTGAAAATTCCTCAAAAACAAAGTCTTGTGTGCATGTACAGGATGGAGATGCACACACCACTAGAGGGACAAAGACAACAAGTCAAAGACATTGATCAAAGTGGTAAGAGGTGGAAACAGGTAAGAATGGAGACATTAAGTACCAAATGAAAACGGATTTGATGCAATGGTGCTCATAAGAGCCCTGAATGAGACAAGGAATTAAGACTCAATGAAGGATGTCCATGGTTTCCAATAAAGCGAAGTGTTGCTTGTTAGTGATTAGGAGTAGAAGATATTTAAAGTGTGTAAGTGTCAAGTTATTTTCTGAATGCCCATGGGACCCCAATCATATCTCCATAAAAAATACCAGAACTGCAGACACCCTGTTTCGCCAAGGGAAGAGGCCCCACGCGGATTTGTCTTTCTTTTACCAAAGACTTGTGAGTCTCCCCTTCTCCTGTCTTCTCCGTCCCTATCTTTACCTATTTCAAAGCCCTCTTCCCCGCCCCCTTCCCCTCCCCCTTCCCTGCCTCCTTCCCCTCCAAATGGCCACTGCTGCTTGAAAAGGGACTGTGCAGGTCCAAGTTATGAGTCACATAATATCACTGTGAAAGAACAGAGCAATGTTTTCTTTTTCATTCCATGGAAATCTAAAATAAATTTCCATTTCAACTATTTGACAACTCTCAAGCCACCACCTAGAGCTGCTGTGTGTTGTCATTGGTTTACCAGCGATCCACGCTCTTCCTCAATACCCTAAGGCCATTCAAAAGTCAGGCTTGAAGTCTTAGTTTCTGCCGAGCTCCCGCACCATCCCAGCAGCCCATCCCCCTGATAAAGAGTCACCGTAGAGCTCTATGAGAACACCAGTGAGTCAAGGTCTCAGAGAGTGTTTGGAATCTAGACTGTGGTAGAACCATCTCTTGGGTCATCCCTACCCCCCACCCCCTTGGAACCAATGAAAACTTTATGAGGCAAAGTGCAATTTTTTTTTTTTTTTTTCCCAGCATGGCGGTTCAAAACTAAACTAAGCACCCTGGAACACATGTCTCACATCGTCCCAAATATTTCTCACTATGTGGCTCCCATAAACACCATCTGCTGTGTTAATTTGTAAAGAATTACAAGGTTCTTAAAATTACACTTTGCTCTCCGTAGCGTACACTGTGTCTATTAAGGGAGAGATGTGAGAACGCACATCGCATCCAGGCAGACACTGAGGTCTTTTCCTTCTTATGCTGAAATCTTACTCAAAGTTTCTCGGTCTGCATGGAATTTCAAGAAATGTATGTGTAAGGGCTGGAGAGATGCTCTGGTTATTAAGAGTACTTAATGTTTTACAGAAGACTTGATTTTGTTTCCCAGCACCTAGGGTAGGTAGGCAGCTGACCTCAGTGTATCTCCAGCTCCAGGAGGATCCAACGCCCTCTTCTGGACTCTTCAGGCACTGCACATATGTATGTATGTATGTATGTATGTATGTATGTATGTATGTATGTATGTATGTATGTGTGCATATATATTTTTTTTCTGAATGTCCAGAACTACAGCCACTCTGCTTGACTAATGGGAGAGGTCCCACTCTGACTTGTCTCTCTTTTGACAAAGACTTGTTAGCCTCGCCTCCTCCTGTCCCGTTGTCCCCCACCACTCCGCCACACACACCCCATACAGACACATACATAAACACACAGTTAAAATGCTGTCATTCTTTGAAAAACAATAATAATAGATGCTCATATATAGTACTCTGCCTAGTTTCTCTGTAGTGAGGGAAAATCAAATAACATCACAAAAGACACAGAGCAAAACCAGTGCTTAGATTATAATTAAAGTTGTGTGTGTCTCTTGCACTCCTGAGATTTTCATGACACTGTAGTCTCCTGCTATAAATGAAAAGGGAACAACAGATCTAGAGGAATCTCGGGAGTAGCTTACTTCGAGGTGGTGCTTGATGGCCACGCTTTCCTCTGAGTGTGGCAAGTACCTGACAGTATGCCCGAGTTCTGTGTCCTTGTGCAGACCCCAAACCCAAAGGAACAGAATCCCACCCTCCAACGTGACTCCTGGCAAAGGCAAAGCTTGGAGACAACCTGCTAATATAAATTGAAGGTGAGCTAAGACGCCAGGCTGCTGCTGGATGAACTGTGTAATACGTATCTCGTGGTTCTTGCCCAAGAATCCCTGAGACTCTTTTTAAATCTCCCGTTTTATTCCATGAAAACATTTATCTGTGCCTGTATGTGCAGGAATGATGTGGCACATATGACATAACACATGTGGAGGTCAGAGGTTAAAATAAAGCAGCAAAAGGTTCAGTGAAGGGAAGCACCTTCTGAGCAAGCCTGATATCTGAGTTCAATCCCCAGAAGTCACACAAAAGGAGAAGAGAACCAACTCTATGTGGCTGTCCCCTGACCCCCACAAGCAGCAGGAGACAGATTTTGCAAATGCAGATTTCTTGTCCCAGTCCCAAAAAATCAAGTTTTGGTAGCTATTGAGTAGGAATTCTATTTCTCATTTTTAATTTAAATATTTATAATTTATTTATATATCCTGGCTGTAGTTTCTCCTCCCTTCTCTCCTCCCAATCTCTTCCTCCTACACCGTCCCCCATTCCTACCCCCATCCACTTTCCCTCCATTTCTGTTGAGAAAAGGGCAGTGCCTGAGTGTGTGTGTGTATGCACTCTGCCCATGCAGGAGCTCCGGGAAGTCAGAAGAATTCAGATCTCTAGGACCTGGAGTTACAGTTGCTGGTGAGCCACCATGTAGGTGCTATAAGAACCAAATCTGAGTTTTAGGCAAGAGCAGAAAGAATTCTTAACCACTAAGTCATTTCCCTAGCCCCCAAGTGATGGGAGATGTTATTCTGTAAATATGTTTCTCATACTGGTTAATTAATAAAGCACCGTTGGGCCAATGAGAAAGCAAGATAGGCGGGGCTAGGAGACAAGGAGGAAAGAGGAAGTGGTAAGGAGGAGTCAAGATGTAGACCAGGGAGGAAGGAAGATGCCGGCCGTGGCTTCCTGATAGGATGACCACGTGGAAATACTTAAATAAGTAGAAATGGGTTAATAATTAAGACAGAGCTAGCCCATAAACAATAATGGTAACTGGCCAACAGGATTGTATCAAATACAGAGTCTCAGAGTGTTATTTGGGGCTGGTGCGGCTGTGGGCCCAGACCTGTGGTAGGCTGCAGGTGGGCTGGCGAGCTGGCAGAAAACATACAAAACTACAATTGGCGCCCAACGTGGCTATAAGAACTTTCACTTAAAACTAATAAAAGCTTAAAAAGGGATTTTAAAAACAAAGTAACAGAGACTAGCAAGACTTCTTGGTAGCAGCATTTTCTCGGTTGGATTTGTTTTGCTGTAGACAGAGATTTGAACGGCTCCTTTAAAGGAGGTTTCCAAAATTAGCATAAGTGGCAAAAAAACGCCTTGCTTTTAAAGAGCTCTGCTAACAATTCATTGGTGTGTACAAGAGCTGCAATGAAGGTTTACACTGTGTTTTAAAAAAATACTCGGGCTTGGGAGAGAAAAAGAAACAGGATACAATGGTTTAAAAAGAAAAGAAAGTAAAATGGATGGGTGTGGTGGTGCACAGCATTAATCCCAGCACTCGGGAGGCAGAGGCAAGCAGATCTCTGTGATTTCAAAGTAAACCTGGTATGCAGTAAATTCCAGGACAGATATAAGTTACACAGAGAAACCCTGTCTCAAAATATGTGAAAATAGAAGTAGAAGAAATAGAGTAATAAAAAAGCCACGCAAAGATAAAAAGCACAGAGAAATTTTGGATACTATACGTGATTCTGTTGTCTTTAAATTATTTGATTGCTGAGAAAATAACAACTACTGATAAAAGAAATGCTGCTGGATTAATTCAATTTATATATTTTAAAAATGCTTTGACTCAAAAATTTAAGCCTAAGGACAAGTTACTGGGGAAAAGGATTTCTATTTTTGTTTCCACAGAAAATGAAAAACTGTGAATTCTTTCCAGACTAATGTGGTTTGATCAAGCAAGACCCCCTGAAGCAACATCAATGGGACATTGCAACCTTACAGACCACTACAGCCAAGATTTCTGCGTCTTCTTAGGATCCCCATGACAGCGCGACCTACCAACAGGAAGTAGTTTGGAAAGAACGATGCCCACATTCCCAAATATTGTTTATAAATGTTTGTTCTCATTTAAATGGGGTTGGTTATAAATGGCTATAACCACAAGCAATCTTTTTAAAGGTAAAAAGGGAATTATGGTATAGATATGAATGCTTTGTTTTGGAATGGATTTTCTTTTATTGATATGTATATTTCTCCTCTTGTTTAGGTATTGTGTTTATATAGCTCATTGGAAAATGTAATGTATAATTTAGTACATATTATATAGAGTTACCTATAATAGTCAAAACTTGGAGTTAAGTTAGTTAGGATTTCTAGATATGCAGAAATGTGTTTGAGATGAAGGGATTCTTCAAACCTTTCAAAGACCTACAGAATATGGCATTTAAAATGGTTTAGGGTATTCTTGACTGTGAGGCACAACTGCTCCTGGTAACACCACCTGCATCAAAAAGAAAGATGGACATCAAAGAAACGCGTAATGAAGTTTGCTTCTAATATGGCAAGACTAGCTATTTGGACAAGATACTGCTCTTGTCTAGACTGACTATATGCTGAATAAACTGGGCATGCAGGACCCACAGAAAAGTGACTGCTGATGCAAGATGGACATTGCTACAGGATTCCTGCTTCATGGAAGAGACTGCCTGCCAGACATTCTTCAGGACACAAAGAAAAATGACTGACAAACTGCCAATACAGGTGGACAGTTTAAAGTTTCCTGCCTTGTTCAGGAGTCTGCCAGACACACTATGGCCTATGGGCTGAAGATGGAACATTACAGAAGAACTTTGGGTGACTGACCAGGCAATGAGTTATCTCTGTCATTTCTAGAGTTTATATATTATCCTTCTATGGTCTTTGAAGGAATTGAAGACAGATAGTTATGGTTATAGTTTTTCTTAGTTAGGATTAAAGATAAGTTACATATAGGACTTTAGACTCACAAAGATACATGATATTTTCTTTAGTCTTACAAAATGTTAATGGACTAAATATTGTTAACTGTGATTCTTATTTGATAACTGTTGTATGATATATTTTGCTATGTTAAGGTTAAATACCTTCTTTTTATTTTAGACAGAAAAGAGGAGATGATGGGAGATGTTATTCTGTAAATATGTTTCTCATACTGGTTAATTAATAAAGCACCGTTGGGCCAATGAGAAAGCAAGATAGGTGGGGCTAGGAGACAAGGAGGAAAGAGGAAGTAGTTGGGAGGAGTCAAGATGTAGATCGGGGAGGAAGGAAGATGCCGGCCGCGGCTCCCTGATATGATGACCACGTGGAAATACTTAGATAAGTAGAAATGGGTTAATAATTAAGACAAAGCTAGCCCATTAACAATGATAGTCATTGGCCAACAGGATTGTATCAAATACAGAGTCTCAGAGTGTTATTTGGGGCTGGTGCGGCTGTGGGCCCAGACCGGCGGCAGGCGGGCTGGTGGGCTGGCAGAAAACATAAATGCTACACCCAAATTTTATTGTTTTAATAAATATTTTTTTTTAAATTACACACAGGAGGCAGAAAGATGGTTCCCAAGTGAAGCTGCTGCTGAAAAGCCTAGCAACCTGCATTCCATTCCCAGGATCCATGTGGCAGAGAGGACTAACAACCGTCTCCTCTGACTGCCTTCATGTATGCTATGCTACACATACACATACACATACACACTCAAACTGAATAAATAAACATTATGTCAGAATTTAAATTCCAGAAATCGGGGTTGTCACTGAGTGCCAGCCCAAGTAGTCCCTTCAGTCGTCAGACTGTCTTTAACTGAGGCTGGGGAATGTGCAGTTCAGGGTCCCATAAAACCATCTTGATCAACCTAATTATAAATTTTGCAATCATTTGCCGGTCTGAGCCTGAAATAGGATCACATATTAACAATTATGACTATTCTGCTTAATTCCTGATGAATTAGTCACTGTCTCAAAAGCATGAGAGTGTAAACCAAACCACTTAATTAAAAGAGAAACCCTGTACTGCCTGAGAAATTAAACAAAACAGAGTAAACACATCCTTTTATACCACTTCAAATTCCCTGTACAAAGAAAAGAGGAATCTAGATTACTCCTCCACATCCCTTGCCTGCCATAGCTACACACAAGCGATGACGTTGAAGGGACTGCTGACCTTACCAAGGCATAAAGACCCTCAGTGTATATTTTGCAAGATCACAAATTAAGTTAAAACAAAAACCACTAAAAGTTTAAAAAGAAATAATGGAGGAAAAAAAAAAAAAAGAACCAGGATGGTGGTAAGAACAATTATTGCAATTGTTGCCTGACCACCTGAGTTCAATCTCCAGGACTCACCTGGTGGAAGGAGAGAACCAATTCCTATAGGCTGTTCTCACACACACACACACAGAGAGAGAGAGAGAGAGAGAGAGAGAGAGAGAGAGAGAGAGAGAGAGAGAGAGAGAGAGGAGGGAGGGAGGGAGGGAGGGAGGGAGGGAGGGAGGGAGGGAGGGAGGGAGGGATTTGGAAAACGAAATGTTTTCCTTTTTTTTGTTTTGTTTTGTTTTTCAAAGATGGCTTTCTCTGTGAAGCCTTGACTGTCCTGGAACTAACTCTGTAGATCAGGCTAGCCTCAGACTCATAGACAGCTGCCTGTCTCTGTCTCCTGAGTTCTAGAATCATGTGCACTGCCACCCAGCAGAAATGTTTCCCAAAAAAAAGCAAACACTCCCAGATTGAGGCAATATTTCAGAGTCTTTGTTGGTAAATATCTGCTAGGGTTTCTATTGCTATGAAGAGACACCACAGCCACTCTCACAAAGGAAAGCACTTAGTTGAGGCAGTAGCTTAGAGTTTCAGAGGTTTCGTTCATTATCATCATGGCTGGGAGCATGGCAGTATCCAGGTAGACTTGGGGCTGCAGCAGCAGGAAGGTGACCATATGCAGTCAACAGGAAGTAGACTGGATCACTGAGTGTGGCTTGAGCATATATATAAAACCTCAAAGCCTGCCTCCACAGTAACCCACTACCTCCAACGAAGTCACCTCTCTAATAGAACCATTTTCTTTAGGGGCCATTTTCTTTCAAACTACAACAGTAAACTACAGTGTAAATTCTGTTGATTTCTCGGACTGTTAGGAAAATTTCCTTTCTTTCCTCCACAGCCCCCAAACAAAAATAAAAATAGACAAGAAAACTGTCAGGTTGCAGTGAGAAGCGTGTTTGATAACACTATTGTCAGCTGCATTCTTAACAGAGAGGCATAGAAGGGAAATGGTGACTTTTTCAACTCGAATTTGGGGGTGGGGAGGACAAAATTTCCATCTGCCAGCCTGAGCAGTTAATTGTTCCTCCATTAGAATGTGAACTGAGAAATAACAATACTTCTCTGTGTCCAAACTGCATCCCTTTGCCCTCTTCAAAGGGAATGGGAAATGGGGTGAAAGCTCACAACGGTCTTTATTTTGCAGTTCTAGAGTTCATAATGCTGTATTCTACAAAACAGAATGACTGGTCTGCTCAGGTGAGCAGATGCCTCTGTGAATAGAAGGAGGCTTGAAGAAAGAGGACACAAGCAACCAAAACGAGGATTGTTGTGGCAAAGTTGCTTTCGGGGCCAGGTGGGCACAGGGCAGCAGAATGATAAGCAAAGCACTGCCAAGTTGGTGAGAAGCTACACTGGGTTTCCCTTCCTGTGTGTGAGGAGCGTGCACAGGAGGCTCTGTTACCACGCTAACTGAAATTGCCTGTTCAGGGAAAGTCAGCTCTTAGCTCTCCAGCCCCGAGCAATCAGCAGATCAAACAAGCAGCCCTTCAGCTCTGTCTCCACAGCCTTGGCAGGACTGGCTCCATTCCATGCTGAGCATGCTCAGCTGAGACCTAGTTCAAGAGCGTAACCCAACCAGCGGCTTCATATGATTTTCATTTCATAGTATGCCATAAAGTCTCATACTTAGTAACAGGGTACATGAAGGGGCCAAAATATGTTCTTTCTGAGATTCCCTCACTGAGGCATATCACACACTGCTAAAGAAGGACAATTCAAATAAAACCCTCCCACTTTTCTGGACCCATTACTGTGTATCTGTCCATGTACAGACATAAGAAGCCATCACAAAAAAAACTCAGAGGAATGATTGTAGGAGCTGGAGAGCTCAAGGACATCACAGGAAAACCAACAGACACAACTAATCTGTGCTCATCGGCGCTCTCAGAGTCTGAACTGGCATCCAGGGACCCTGCAAGGGACTGACCTAAGCCCTCTACACACAGTTGTGTAGGACTTCTAACAGTGGATACAGAGGCTGTCTCTAGTGCTCTGGCTGGCTTTTAGGAATCTTTTCCTCATGCTAGGTTGCCTTGCCCAGCTGTAATACAAGGGGGGAGGAGGTTGCTTACTCTTACTGCAACTTGATATGCCATGCTTTGTTGATACCCATAGGAGGGATGCCTTCTCCTTTCTGAAAAGAAACAAGAGAGGAGAGGTAGGGGAGATGGGGGGCGGGGGAGATGGGGGAGGGGACCGCTGTAGGAATGATAGATTGATAGATAGATAGATAGATAGATAGATAGATAGATAGATAGATAGATAAATGTAATTTTAAAAAAGCCCAGCACTCGGAAGTCAAATCTCTGTGAGTTCCAGGTCAACCTGGTCTACAGAGTTAGTTCCAGGACAGGCTCCCAAACAATACAGAGAAACCCTGAGAAACCCTGTCTCGAAAACCCGAAATAAAAGCCAGGCAGTAGTGGCATGCACCTTTATTTCTAGTATTCAGGAGGCAGAGGCAGGGGAATCTCTGTGAGTTCCAGGCCAGCCTGGTTTACAAAAAGAGTTCTAGGGAGCTTTAGTCCCAGACCCCTCCAATAATCTTCATTCTGGCTGGAGTTGCATCTTACCTCCTCTCTGGGTGACACTGCAAGTTTGGTAATACTCATCAAATCTAAGCGTTGAAAGGACACCAAACCCAAGCGTGCTGTGAGAATTAAACGAGATGAATGCATGCAAAACAATCCAGTCTAGCAGGACAATGGCACCCAATAAACAAATTTCATAGCCTGATCTTTCCTCTATCTAGACAGTAAGCTAATTAAGGGGAGACAGTGTCTGGCATCTGAACCGCAAATAGGTGGGAGAGAGATGGAGCTGTCTGGAGAGGACATATTACTTCATAGGCTGAGAACGAGAGAGTGAGAGTGAGAGAGAGAGAGAGAGAGAGAGAGAGAGAGAGAGAGAGAGAGAGAGGAGAGAGAGAGAGGAATACCAGACCTGGTATGTCTGGTATCACATTGATAAAGTGGTGAGGAATTTAAGCTCCAACAATGAAGGAAGAATTACAGCTTACAATTCTGGGACTGAGAATTGTTAGGATGGAAAAATTTAGCCTAATTCTCCAGTGACTCCAGGAAGCTGGGAGTCTTAAATCCCTATTTTAATGTTTACGACAGCCAGTGAGTGAATGAACACAGGAAATGAGCCTTGTCGCCACACCCAGAAGCCTGTGCGAAAGCAGCCTTCCTGGGCAAAGCACGGGCTTGGATAGTTTAAGTTAATTGGTCTACACTGGATGCTACGAGGTGATTGGTTCACGATGCTTGGGCTTTGTTGAAACCCTATAAAAGCTGTCTCAATTCTGTACCGGGGGTCGCTTAGCCCTCTACCCTGCATGGCATATGGCTGATGGCCCCAGTGCACTGGAATATAAAGGACCTTATGCATTTGCATCAAGACCGCTTCTAGTGAGTGATTTGGGGGGGGGGGCTTCCTGAGTGGGAGCACGAGGGACCACGCTCTTGTGGGTCTTACAGAATCTTCTTTTGCAGGTCCAAAATCCCATGCATGGGTAATAAAATCGATTGTGGACACCTTATTTATGATTTTCATCAAACCAAGCTCCTGTAAGATCTGGGGAGGGAAGAAATCCCTAAGCAACTTCAGTGGTTTATGTCTCAGTCTTCTTGTGTGGCACATCTAGGAAGGGCTGGTGTGGCTGAACTAAGGAAGCCAGGCAGCACAGGCCTGCCTCGGTTGCTTAACACACTGAGAACTCAGAGAGTAGTTTCTCACGCTAACTCAGGAAGCAGCCTGAGAAGAGTGGGATGCGTAGCATGGGAACCTCCTTCTAAATGTCATGCATACGCCTTGCAACGCTCAGAGCCATCATTACAGAATCACTACCTTTTGCTTATAGCGCTGGAAGTTCCTTTCAAGATTACTGATAACAGTCAGGCGGCGGCAGCAGCAGCGCACACCTTTAATCCCAGCACTCCAGGGGCATCGGCCTGAGGATCTCTGGGAGTTCAAGGCCAGCCTGGTCTACAGAGTCAATTCCAGGACAGCCAAGGCTACACAGGGAAACCCTGTTTCAGAAACCAAAAACCGAATAAACAACAATGTAAAAGAATACTGCTAACTTGAGAAAGACTCTCAGAAGGTCAGGAGCTAAATCTGGAGTGTGGAGCTGCACAATGGTGGAGACAAGAGAGACTGGCTCGACCAGGTCAAGGGCAAGAACCAATGTCCCAGAGCTGTTCTCTAACCTCCACACATGCACCAAAGCACACACACACCCACATTCATACACACACATATACGCCCCCCATTCACACACATTCTATTCAAATACAACAATAATAAATGAAAATAAATTAAAGAGTTAATAGGAGCCAGGTGGTGGTGGTACACGCCTTTAATCCCAGCACTCCTGAGGCAGAGGTCTTCAGATCTCTGAGTTTGAGGCCAGCCTGGTCTATAAAGTGAATTCCAGGACAGCCAAGACTACAAAGAGAAACACTGTCTTGAAAAACCAAAATAATAATAGCAATGCTAATAGAGGTCAAGCCTTGGGTGAAGTCAACTCTAAGAAGGCCCAGATATAAGCCATCACACTAAGAGCTCAGGTTCCATTACTGTGCAGGTGCAAAAATGCCATGGATCTCAAAGCTTTCCTAGTTATCTGCCTTCTTCTTCTACTACATGTGAAGGAGCACAAAGCCTGCCATGTGCCCACCTAGCTCTACACTGCCTTTGCTTTCTTCCTCACCGTCCAGAATGTCACACAGATACTATCCTCATTCTTGAGAGAAGAAAATATATATGTATGTATGTATGTATGTATGTATTCCAAATATGCATCTATATATTTTAAACACAGATATATATTTTTAAATATATAGACATTTAATATATAGATCTATATATTTTAAATATATAATATATAAGATAGATATTTTTTCCTTTTGTGAACTCTCTGATTAGTTCAGACATTTTAAATATATATTCCAGATATATACCTATATATTTATAAATATGTGTAACATATACATGTTATATATACATATATATACATACATATATATACAAATATATATATTTCCACGTTTATCCTCCACATTCATGTGCCTACATGCAATGCATATATGTACACACCACTTGAACATACCAGCAAAAGAATGAGCATTTGTTTAACCCCTACATGTTGAGGGTATGATATGTCCTGTATCATGTCTTCTTTACCTGCCAAATTCACATGTTTGAAGTCCTGAGTAGCTCAAACATATGACTACTTGGAGGAGACAAGACCATTCAAAGGATGACTACATTAAGATGAATCAAGATAAACCCTAGCCCAGTAGCACCACTGTCTAAGGAAGAGATAAGACACAGCCCTGCACATAGAGACAAGATACTGGAGATTCAAGAGAGACAAGACAGGGAATTCTGGTGGCTGTTATAAGTCAGAGCAGTCTCTACTGAAGCTAACCCTGCTAGCACCTTGATCTCAGATACCTTAACAGTGATGGAGAAACTCTACTGTTGAAGTCTCCCAGTCAGGGGTGCTTTGGAAAGACAGTTTCTGCCAACAAGATGCAACAAGACACCATTGTAAAGATCTGCTGGGTTCTGACTTTCTATTAAAATACATCACTCACTCAAGTTAACAAGGCATCCAAGGGAGCAGAGGTAGAGTCAGCGAGGAAGGTGTGACTGCCTCCAGACATCCTAATTGATTTCTCACAAAGGTCTTCAGATTCTCCCAGCACAAAGCCTCTATCAATCACTCTGTCTTATTAAATAAGGAGCCCTATCTTCTCCAACAATTGGAAAATGGATTCCCCAAGTCTTGAGAGCAGGTCTGTTCCTGGTTCTGAATGCCAGGCTGGCTTTCTTAGTCATTCTCAGGTTCTGAATAGACCTCACACGTCTTACTAAAAAAGACCAGCAGTCAGGCATCATACATAGCACACGTTGTAATCACAAACTTGAGAGACAAAGAAAAGAAGATGATGAATTCAAGGCTAGCCTGTACTGTCTAGTGAGACCCCATCCCAAAACAACACCAAGGAGACAAAAACAAGCAAACGACCGAAAATCTCACAGCTATTGTATTTTTTAAAAAATCCTATTTAAAGACACCTTAAACACCTTAATTGCCCTTCACACATCTCTCATCGAAGAACACTGTCAAAAACAAATTTAACTTCAAGTTCTCTCACAATTTAACTCTAGTTTAAAAAAAAAGTGACTTCCTGTACATAATGCAAAAGTTCACAGGTGTTTCTAATAAAGAAAACTCACCAAGGTATTTTAGGTAGCTATGTGATATGTAGCCTATTAGCGGTAACTTCGCATCCCTTTCAGAGTTCTTATCATATCTAGAACACAGGTGGTAGTTATGTGTTGTGAACTAAATGAAAACAGCATACTCACTGACTAAAGGAAGTGAAAACAATCCATGTAAAGGTGAGGAATGGCTGAATTGGTCCTGAAATATTCATGTTAATAATTAGTATTGAGACTCACATGAAAAAGCATATGTCTAGAAACTGGGACATGGTAAGATATGCACAGTCCAAATTTCAACCTAAAGAGTAGTTTTCAAACCTCAAAACTATTGACATTTGGAGCAGTTGATTCTTGTGGAATCAGGGCACATGGAGGCACATACGGTCTGATTCTTAGCAGCATCCCTGGCCTCTGCTGCTAGTCTAGAGTAGCTTCCTGTTTTGATCTAGCTAGGAAGTATCTTCCAGGACACTCTTCCACCATGATACCCCCACCCTGGAACAGGTATAAAAGCTCTGGAGCCATCTGACCATGTGCTGAGTGAGACCTAGGAAGCCGTAAGCCAAGTCAAATCTTTTCTTCCTTAAGTTATTTGACTCAGGTATTTTGTCACGGCCATGAAAAAGTTGACATCTTCCCCCTAGTGATGACAAAGCAAAAATATCTTCAGACTTTGTTAAGTGTCCTCTAAAAAGGAAGGTGGCATACTGTCCTCACAAGGGCTAGAGAAATTGCTGCACACCGTTTTTGTAGATGACCCAAGTTTGGGTTCCAGAACCCATGTTGGGTGGCTCAGAACCACCTGGATCTCCAGCTCTGGAGAATTCAACGTCATTCTCTGACCTCCTTGCTCACCTGCACAAATGTGCAAACTCCCCAACACACACACACACACACACACACACACACATACACACACACACAATCTTCAAACTCCCCCTCATGATTACCATTGATCTTAGAAATGAGACCAGTTACTTAGAAAGTGTAAGACGGGTCCTATGACTGAGGTAGAACACATACTGTTTTACCAATGAACCATAAAATAAAGACAAATGACATTGACTTGTTTGTTGTCTATGGTGTGTCAAACATGACTGATGGCTTAGTTAAGCCTTAGCAAGTATTCATGTGTTAATCACACTACAGGCATGCTCAAAGATACAAATATTTGCTTTTCAAGGTATGGAGAGTAATGAATCAAAGATATAAACTGAGTTCTAAGGTCAGTAAATGGTGGAGGAAAGCCTCTGTTATGGTTACGGTAGCTTTTTTTATTTAACTTTTTTTTTTATTTATTTTACATGCCAATCAGTCTCCCCTCCCTCCCCTCCTCTCACCACTCTCATTTAGCCCCTCCCTCCCCATCCACTCCTCTTTGTCTCCACTCAGAAAGGGGCAGGCCTCCCGGGGGCTTGAACAAAGCATGGCACAGCAAGTTGACACAGGGCCAAGATCCTCCCCTTGCACAAAGGAAATCCAGCATGAGGGACAGGTTTCCAAAAGCCAGCTCAGCACCATGGACAGGTCCTGATCCCACTGCTAGAAGCCTTAGACCAAGCTACACAATTGTCACACACATGCAGAGGGCCTAGGCCAGTGGCATGTAGGCTCCCTAACTGTTGGTTCAGAGTCCATGAACTCCCCCAAGCCCAGGTCAGCAGTTTCTGTGGATTCTGTTTCATGACTTTGGGTCCCTGGCTTGTAAATCCCTCCTCCCTTTCTTCAGAAGGACTCCTGGAGTTGGTCCACTGCTTAGCTGTGGGGTTCTGCATCTGCTTCCATCAGGTACTGGATAAAAGCTCTCTGATGACAATTAGGGTAGTCACCAATCTGATTACAGTAGATAACCAGTTCTAAACACAACTTCTGTAAACACAGGGCTTATGAGCCAGGGAGATGACCAGACCAGTAAAGCACTTGGTGTAATAGGAAAATATTTGACATCAAAACTTCAGAGTCTGACCTCTGGACCACAGGCCTCAAATGGAAGCTTCAAGGATCTCCGGTCTCTGGCCTCTGACTATATATTGAGATTTGGGGTGTTCTCCATTAGCATACCTGGACATGTAGTCTGTGGGTGTGAACTGAGCTTCCCATTTGCAGAGGACTTGTAGGTGGACTTCTCAGCCTCTGCTGCCATGAGTCACCTCATTTAATAAACTTCCTCTTTTCTTTTTCTCTCGTTCCTCCCTCTCTATATATGCATAGTGCATCATTGTAGGAGGAAACAAATTAAGCAAAACGAATGCACATCTTACTGTTGATGCCTCTCTGGAGAACCCTGATGAACAGACAGACCATGGGTTGGCCTGATGTTCAGGAGACACATATCTACCTTCCAAAACATAACTTTGCATAGATGCAGTCCCTTCCCATTCACAGGAGTTTGTTTCCAAGATAGGAAAATGTGGCTTTCCTATCTCTTTTCATTGTCTCCTTAACTAGTAATGCTTCCTTCCTCGGCCAAAGGTGCTCCAAATCAGAAGACAAGTTTTATAATCTTCTTTGTATTAGTTCAATTAAGTCTTTAACTCAAGACTTATTAGAGCAGCTATTTCATGTCATCTGATTCATGCCATGGAAATCTAACCTGACATTTAACTATTACCTCTAATACAAACACATGTGTTCCTTCACTTATTACCTAAAACCCCTCCCATGACAAGACCATGTCCAGGAAAACCATGACCAATGTGAGCTCAGTTTGGCTTCTGAGCCTTTTCGTGCTCTGCAAATTCTTAGTTCCTGTACATGGCCATCTCGCTGCTATGTTCTCTCCAGTTCATCCATCAGTAACCCTGGCCACATTTTGACTGCTAATTGTGATGGTCAACATGAGACAAATTTCTGGATATGTCTTTGAGGAAATTCTCACAAAGGCTTAACAGAGGGAGGACAACTCACTGTGAATGTAAGCAGCACCATCTCATATACTAGGTTCCTGGACTAAGAGAGAGAGAGAGAGAGGGAGGGAGATCCTACCACCCTGCTGGACCACAGTAATTTTACCTTCAAATTGAGTCAAAATCTTCTTTTATGTTGTTTTCATCAGGGATTTTACCACAGCACAGGAAAAGGTAATTTGTATGTGTGCATTATGATCAGATCATTTCTAACCCCTTCTCCCCCCATTTTGTCACCCATAGCATACTTTTTTCTGGCTAGTTTTGAGTTTGTTTGTATTTTGTTTTGTTTTGTTTTTAATGCTTTTGTTGTTGAGATGGAGCCTTACTATGTAGCCTTGACTTGCCTGCAACTCCCTATATAGCCCTGGCAAGCCTCAAATACAGAGATATCTTCCTGCCTCTGCCTCTCAAGCTCTGAGATGAAGAGTGTACCACCATGCCCAGTTCATTTTGATTTGATGTTTTGCTGGCAAGATCACCATTAAATTAGTCTTATTCCAGCTGCATTTTTCTTAATCTTTTATAGATAGTATTGGGAGTTATACAATAAATGGTACCTAACTGTTCAATACTTTTTTTTACTTACTGTTTCTATTGCTGTGATGAAACAGCATAACTAAAAGCAACTTGGGGAAGAAAGGGTCTGTTTTGTTTCCACTTCTATATAACAGCATTCCATCTCTTAAGGAAGTCGGGGGCATGAACTCACACAAGGATGAAATCTGGAGGTAGGAGCCAATGTGGAAGCCATGGAGGGGTGCCACTTAAGGGGTTGCTCCTTATGGCTTGCCCAACCTACTTTCTTATAGAACCCAGGAGCACCAGCCTATTAATGTGACCCCCTCCCATTAATAACTAAGTAAGGAAATGCCCTGTAGGCATGTCTTCCTGTAGCCTGATCTTATGGAATCATCTCCTCAGCAGAGGTTTCCCCCTCTCAGTTTGTATCAAGTGCACATAAAACTAGCCAGCAGAATATTCATATGAATAAAACAAAATGGAGTCTCCCCACCTGACATGGACAAGCACACAAATTCACAATGCCCTTTCAGATAGCTATTATTCATTAAAGGACTCCATAAGATAGTGGTTCAGATATTTATAGACACAAATTGCACAAACGCACACACATTTACACTTTTCTTTTCAGTGCAATGGGATAAAATGCCAGCATCTTGGTCACACTTTCTTCTTCCTTCTGTCACCAGTTTTTCAATCAGTATTTGTGGATAGATCATGGCAGTACAGCAGAACATCCAGCCTTTTCTAAGACTTAATAGTAGTCCCCTCTTTGGGTGAACTGTCACATACCTAATGTTTCCCTATGTTCTAGCATCTGTATCTCTCGATTAGTTAATTACTAATGCTGATCCCCCTAGACTGAATGGCTTAAGGCAACTTATAGTTTTGTGTGTATTTCATAAGCTTAACATGGTGCTGCTATGATGTAGGTTTTTCTATATGCTATGGAAGAAACCCTATTCCTTAGTGTTTCTCTTCCTAGAAGCTGGCCACTCCTCTCCCACATGTTCAAAACTAGCAACTTAGCCTCTCTGAAACCCTGACTCTCGTTCTATCATTGTACCTCCAGCCAGTAAAGCATCACCACTGTTAAGTACCTGTGTGATTATCTTGGATTTGCTGGGATAATCCAAATGGTCTTTCTATCTCAAGGTCTCTAACCTTAATCATATCTCTAAAGTTCCTTTTGCTGAGTAAGATAACACAGTCATATTTTAGACACCAGAACATGAGCATCTTTTGAGGCCATTTCTTCCTATAACGGCTTCAGCATTTCATGTTCTAAAATATTGCTGCTTTTGCAAAGGAACTAGTGTTCAACACCCAACACCTACAATGGTGGCTCGTATCTGTAACACCAGTTCCAGGGGATTCAACACTCTCTTCTAGCTTCTGCAGTCACTGTGTGCACATGGTAGACATACCAAACTGAAGACACACTCATAAACATGAAATACTTTAAAGTGTGTAATTCCTTTAAAAATTAAGACAATGAACATCCCTAGATACATATCCTCACATTTGGGTGAGTATAGATCAGACCCCTAGAGGTGCATTGCCAGGTCACAGATATTCATAGTTCCCATCTTAAAGATCAAAATACTAAAAAAAATGCTTCAATTCTTCATTTCTGTCCCTTTGTAAAATGTATTGAATACGTATTGAATCCTAATCAATTATTGTTCTGTTTTTTTTGAAATGGGGTTTCACTATGTAGTCTGTATTAAATTCTTCATTTCCTAGCTTGAGTTTCCCAAGTGCTAAGGTGTCATCTTAATGGAGACAGAGAATAAATAGATAGCATGGGGAAAATAATCTACAGTGGTTTAAAAATACTTTCAACTTTTCAGTTACAAAACTACAAAAAGATAGTAAGGTTACGTCCCAAGGTCCCTTTCTCCCCTCTTTGGAAGCTTGATAAAGTGTGGTGTGGAGAAAATAAATCGCTGTACACAGTAGAAATAAATGGTCTGAACTTGTGCAAGGTGCTGCAGTGAGATGAACAAAACTAAAAATGTAGAAAAAAGTCAAGTTTAATCTGGCACCCTCAAACTTTTCCCATTTTCCTTCTAAAACCCCTCACTCTACAGATACAGATTTAACATATATATATAATCCGTTAACCTATCAGCACATTACCAATTTGAAACTTGCTCCTAAAACCAGTTAAAGATATTAAAATACTCCACTAAATTTGGACTTTGGTATCATAAAAGGAAAAATCTCACCTATACATATATCTGCATTACACAAGAGCCTTACAAAAACTCTGTGCACACAATAATACACCAATCAGGCCAACAGCATACTATTCATAGGAATCTTGTTTAAATCTGCTTCTGTGCCTACATCAGTCTCCTTTCCAAATTAAAAAGAAATGATTCAAAGGAAAAGAGGATCTACATATAATATCATAAATTAGAACATGCATATGGACATTTCTACAAAGAGGGTTTGTGAGGCATTCATGTTCTCATTGTGGACCTCATTACTAAGAATAATTTGAAATCTTGCATACTAAAATGTATATAGTGTTTCATACTCTCTGGAGTCACTTACTTCTTATTGCTTTATTTATCAGAACTACCTATTTGTTGGGTGGATTTTATAATCTCTCTTTGTAGATGCTAAAGTCACAAATAGGTAAGTATCACATAGATGGGACTGGAGCACTTTGCTTAAATATGAAATAATGCAAAGCTGTGATGTCTCTGCCGTGTGGTCTGGGGTTCAATTGGACTTAAGTTGATAATATGTGATAGCTGCCTCAGGAATATGATAACTATGTATGTGCTGGGTCTTGAAATATCTCTTCTGCACGTATGTACCTGGTAAAATGGATTTCCAAATGAGGGTGGTGTGAACTGACTCTTCCCTTGGAATTCAGCTTCTAGGATCACACCTAACACACCATCCCAGCTCAGAAGTCCTTTGCGAGTCTTAATTACATTTTGTTGTTGTTGTTGTAGGTTTTCTTTCTTATGAGTTTGTGTTTTGTTTATTTTATTTTGCTTTTGAGATCCCTATGTAGATTATGCCGGCCTTGAACTCACAGAACTTTCATCATTCTCTTGAGTGCTGGAGTTAAAGGTGTGTGTCTTGTTTTCTGTTTGGGGCTTTTGTTTATTTTTGTGATGTAATGGCTAGAACCTATGGTGCCCACTAGGTGAGTGTTCGACCTCTGAACTACATCCCCAGCCCAACAACGTGGATGAGAAGCTAGTATTTCTCTTATACCCTTTCACTGATTAATTAATCAATCATTTCACTGATTGGCTTTAGCTGAGAGTAGGCAGGGTACAATATCCAAAACTAATATGATTCTTATTAATTGAGTGAGCTGATTGACAGAGTAGTTCTACCTATTAGAAATATTTTGTCATTCTAATATCCTAAATTATTTATACACTATTTCAAATAGGATATAAAAGTTTAAATTTTAAAAGAGATCTAGTTGATTATAAGGCTGATGTTTACCAAGCATAAAATGATTTGTAGATAGCTGAATGCTCAACTGACTTTACAATTTGCACATCGATACCAGCCAAAGTATGACTGCTGGAAAAGAAAATCTAATAAAAATTTAAAACCTTAAGATAATAACAACTGTCACCATTAAATGAGTGTCTGGGTGGTCTGGGTAACTAACCCAGGTTAGAAGCCATCTCCACATAACTGTGAACCAGAATGCTTTTAGCTTCTTTTCACAGATGCATCAGTTGAGGCCTGGAGAATTTGACTGACATTCAAGACAAATTAACTGGCTCTTTCTGCCATTTCTCTGAGGAAGCAGGTCTCTACCTCTTTCTGTCCCTCTTTCTCTCTTCTCTCTCACCTCACCCTCCTGCTTCTCCCAATAAACTTCCTTCCCATGTTAAAAAGGAAGGAAGGAAGGAAGGAAGGAAGGAAGGAAGGAAGGAAGGAAGGAAGCAAGGAAGCAAGGAAGCAAGGAAGCAAGGAAGCAAGGAAGCAAGAAAGTAAGAAAGACAGACAGACAGACAGACAGACAGACAAACTGACTGACTGACTGACTGACTGACTGACTGACTGACTGACTGACTGACTGACTAGTTAACTGAATTGTCTGAATGCAGGTAAATGTGTGTTTTCTGCAACATACCCCAGCAGGCATTCTATCAGAGCAAAAACAAGAACAGAAGGGGCAATTGTGGTAAAGATATGGTTTGCCATCCTTTTTTACCTTGTACTGTGTGGCAACTTTCTCTGCAAGTCTTTGTTGAGGGATATTTGATTACACTGTGTAAAGATCTGTCTATCCTTCCTCACCTGCCTAAGGCAACTTCTGCTTGGTTTAATAAAGAGCTGGTTGGACAATAGCTAGGAAGAGGGTAGAAAGGACTTCAGTGGAGAGAGAGGAACTCAGGGAAGAATCTGAGAGGTGGGTATTCCCCAATGCTTTGCAGAGGAAGTCAGACACACTACATTTAGGAGGGGTAATCAACTGTGTTTCAGATTAATATAAATGGGTTAATTTAAGGTTTGTTTGTTTTTTGTTTTTTGAGACAAGGTTTCTCTGTAGACCAGGCTGGCCTTGAATGCTGAGAAGTGCTTGCTTCTGCCTCTTGAGTGCTGGGATTAAAGGTGTGTGCCACCAACGCCCAGCTATTAAGTTTTAAGAGCTAGTTGGGAACAAGCCTAAGCCAAGGCCAAGCTTTCAAACTTAATAAGAAATCTCTGTGTCATTATTAGATAACTGGCAGTATGAAGAAAATCAACTATAAGTCTTTAAGATCTAAGAAGTTCTGAAGGAGTCCTTTAAGACTCATGAAGTAAACAACTTCAAAATATCAGGAAGTCCCTGAAACTGACCCTACAGACAACCACTCCCTCCCCTACATTACAAAAGTAGTAAGGACTGAAAAATTCAGACCACAAGAGCTGCCTAAAAGAGATGCTTTCCAAACTGTCAAACTGCATGTATATCTTGCAGTGAACTCTGTGGTTCAAGCTCTTATCAGTCACCCAGGCTTGGACGGGGGTGGGCTTTCAGTAAGACAGCTGCTTTTTGAGTCACCCCAGCTCTTGTAAGTAGCTCATCACCCATACGCTTGTAAGTAACCTTAATAAATTCATGCATTCACTAAGCTGGAGTTTGGTGCCCTATCTGACATGAAAAGATATTTGTTCAGATCTCCTAAAGAATAGTATCACACATTTCACAACATACCTGAAGAACTGACGCACTTCAGCATCAACAGAGCAAGACTTGGGGTCAACAAAAGAGCTTTATAGAGGGTACATTGGGAAGCCTGATACGGCAACGGGTTGATTCAGGACTGCTACCACTAGCTTGAAAACTATCACAGAACAGCCACAGAATGGTCTGCCCTGTCTAGCCCCAAGATCCATTGAATAACAGGCACAGCATTAGGCTTTTAAACAGTTTTCAAATATAACTGGACATGGTAGAGCACAGCTGTGAATGCAGCACTCAGAAGGCAGAAGCAGGCATATCTTTGTGAGTTGCCGGTAAGCCTGGAGGTTCCAGAGATATACACGGTGTACCTAATGTAGTCCTCTTAAATCAAAAAAAAAAAAAAAAAAAAAAAGGACCAAGACAAGTTTTCAAATGTGGGTGGGAAGTCCCCCAGATGACTTTCACACAGACACCACCATCAGTATCAATCTACCTCTCATTAGAAATTGTGAATAATGGATGAATGTGTGTGACAGTTCCAGATAAAAATGTATGCAGAGGAACAGGCATGGGGTAGCCCACTTGATAGGGTGCATACCTACTACGCACAAAGCTTTGGTTTTAAATCCTAGTACCATGTAAACTGGGTATTGTACAGCAATGCAGTAGAACGGGAAATTCAGAACCTCACCCTTGGCTTCCTAGCACAGTTGAGGCCAGCTTGGAATACGAGAGACAATGATTCAAAAGAGAACAGGAAGGGAGGCGGTCTCAAAAGGCGGCTCAGTGTTAAAATGCTTGCCATGCAAGTACTAAGTGGGCTGGAGTTAGGATCCCCAGGAAAAAAATGTGTGCCAGGTGGGCACCTACAGTTCTAGCATCTGAATTCAGACAGGGCATCCAAAGAGCAAGTTGGCTAGCAAGACTAGTCAAGTTTGATTGACAGCCCTACCTCAATAAGTAAAGTGGACGAGTGACAGAGGATGAGTCCCCACATCAATGTTAGTCATATGTGTGTGTGTGTGTGCATGCACTCCAACACACAAGCAAACACACACACACACACACACACACACACACCACGAAAGTGGGGGCTATGTAACTGTGCTTTCCAACTCATTCTGGGAGGGAGTAAAACCCTTCCACTTTACACTGTGAAATTCAGTAACACCCCCAGGAATAAATGTACACAACACGCAGTGGGTGCTTGCTAAAGACCCTGAGCATTCTCTCCACAACCTCTCACGGCACACATGTACACATGAAAGTTGCAGAACCAGAGTTACAGGAGACCTTGGGCCTCCCTACAGTGACCAAGGTCTTCTTGGTCATGGGGTATTAGCTGAGGATGGCAAGAACTTTGTGTAAGAGATGCTACAGTGGAACCCAGTCACCTTTGGAATCCTGGTGAAGACAGCACTTACTTCCCTGTCAGTTTAAAGAGAGGCCGGGACCACTTACTTAGGGGTTACCAGTCCAAGCCTGACCCTAAGAACAAAGGGTGTCCGTGGAGCAGGTGTAACAGCCAGCCCAGGGGGGGAGGTGGACTCCCTCTGACAGTTTCATTGAAAAATTTTAATTACAATGCTGCTGTGGATGAAAACTGTTTTAAAATGCTATTACAAACACAGTCTGATTGCAGAAATCTGTTCATCTAAAAAACTAATTAAACCATTATTTCCTTTCTGATTACCACGGTGAATGTAAGCTTTTCACTTATGAAAACAGTTACACAATCCTTCCTTATATTTAGACAGCACCTTTTTTTAAAAAAAAAAGTATCTATAGGCCACAGTGATTTTAGAAATTAAAAGCACTAAGAGGAAGAGATTTAAAAAAGAACCACTAGCAAGATGCAAACAAAAGATAAATTTTTTTTTCTCAAATGTGGAAATATAATAAGTTCATGTGTTTAGTCTTCATCATTTTCAAGATTATGTATTTCTTTAATATGGGGACATTTACTGTAAGAAAAATGTCTGAATTTTGTAAAACTAAGATTACTCAGCAGAGCTGAGAGGATGAAACTCTTTGCTGTGCTCAGGGATGTGACTGGATAGGTACAGTGAGCATGAATGTCCTATATGTCGAAGGCCAGCAGGCTGCTCCTCAACGTGACTGTCGAGCGGACTGTGCTGGAAACAACTAGAGTGTGTAAGTGGGTGTACCAGTGTGGCTGCAGTGAGATATCCACCCCGCCCACGCCTGTTGCACTGACCACGCCCACTGGGGCATGGGGACAGGTACAGGTGTGACCTGAGGGGCACTAGGTCTGGGGTCCTGGACCCCAGTCCCGTCTCTTACTTCCTGGTCAGAGACAGAGTGCTTCCAGAGGCGTCCTTGGGATGGGGACCTGGGCGGTCATCTGTTTCTGGTGTGAGTGATTTCTCCCCGAATAAACATCGATCAGCCTATCGTTTCCCAGGTTCTTATCTGCCATGCTTTAGTTGGGTGTCGCCATGAGTGTGTACATGCATACAAGTGTGGAGTCAGAGGGGAGGGTCAGATTTTCTCACTTCTCCATTCTCTACTCTCCTCCCTCTCTCCTCCTCCCTCCCTCCCTCCCTCCCTCCCTCCCTCCCTTCCTTCCTTAAATCCAGGCAGGGTTTCCTGTGTAGCCTCCGATGTCTCTGTGTGGACCAAGTTGGTCTCAAATGTCCACCTGCCAAGAGTGAGGATTAGAGGTGTACCCAGATTCCACCTGTTCGTTTGTTTGTCTGTTTGTTTTTGAGCCAAGGGCTTAACCTCCATCTGAAGCTCATCAATTTACCTCAGTCTTCTGGCTAGCAAGCTCCAGGACCCATTTGCCTCTTCTTCCCCAGCTCAGGAATTACGGAATGTATTGCTCCTGGGTTTTTTGTTTTGTTTGTTTGTTTGTTTGTTTGTTTGTTTGTTTGTTTTTCCCCACAAGGGTGATGGAGATCCAAACTGGGGTCCTCAACCATGTACAGGGGGCACTTCACCAGCTGGGCCGTCTCTCCAGCCTTCCCAGAGATTTTTTTTTTTTTGTGAAACAACATCACGAGTGTAACTACAGCAGGACTTTCGTGCCAACGAATATGGGTATAACTTCAAATCACAAGTAATGGAGAAGAGGCCAAAGGTCATGGATGCAGATAGAAAGGAACTGGTCGTACTGTTGTCAAGGCAGAAACTCCTAAAGGCTTCTGCACTGGAATTAGTGCTGGAAGCTTTCTCCTCCATCAGACGCATCGAGACAGCTTCCCCTTCTTTGGAAAACATGAAACCCTTTCTGTTCTAAGAAAAGGCCGATGGACCAATATATCTGCAGCTGAAGCAAAGGTGATTAGGAAAGGCTTATTTGCTTAACAAAAGGATTCCCGGAACTCCTTTTAAATCTACAGCTCTTGTAAGGGCTCCAGCGTACATATACCGGTCCTCAATTCTGGGGGAGGGGTGGGGAGTGGAGTGGAGGGCAATGAAGAGAGTGTCTTAGGAATTAACAAGTCAATTATTTTGTGTGGGGACTGGTGTGTGTGTGCATGCGTACGTGCGTGTGTAGAAATAACTGTCTAGTGACTTTATGATGCTCCGTGTAACTTTAAGATTTACTTTTGTTAATTTCAGTTATGTGTAGGTGTGTGTGCCTTCGTGTGGGTATGTACACGAGTGCGGGTTCCTAGAAGGGCAGAGGTCTCCATCCCTGAGGCTGGAATGATAGCATGTTTTGAAACACCTGTTTCAGGTGCTGGGAACTGAACTCAAGTCCTTTGGAGAAGGAGTAGCAGCTAAGCCAACTTTGTGGACACTCCGCCTTTTTTTGGAAGCGGCAGGGTCTCTCGTTACAAGGAGAGTGCACAGGCTGGCGAGGCTGGGTGAGCCCCAGGGATTGCAGTGTCTGCTCTCTGGGTGATAGGCTTGTGGAAACACACCTCTTCACCTCTGCTTTGTCTCCCTTTACTGTCGCATAGTTGGGGGTGGGGTGGGGCAGGAATTTGTTGGGATACAAACTCTGGTCCTCCCGCTTACGTGGCAGGCACTTTACCCACTTTTCTCAGCCCCCGTGTCAATCATCAAGAAGCAGTCACAGACCAACAGGATATTGCTTTCTTTTCTATCAAATCATAATACCGAAATCTGTGGAATAAGTATTCAGAAAAACTGCATTTTGACTTACTAGGTGGTGTCCCCCCCCCCCCCCCCCATACACACACACAGAAAGGAATCAAAGAGACAGAGAGAGCGCTGTTGTCACAGAAGCACTAATTTAAAAACGGAAATTCCCCCTGAACTCGGAAGAAGTGGCACAGTTTGGGTCCCGCACCATTAAAACTTTATTTTCCAAGGCCTTTTCTCGCAGAGAGTCATAGGTAAAGCCACGAGGCACGAGAAGAGTTATTTTTGGCAACCTCAGTGTGGTACAGCTTTCTCCTGAGGCCACACGTAAATCAGATAAGGGTCTCCATGGACCCAAAAGGAAGGAAACCACCCACTTAGTGTGTTCAACTCAAATCTCCCACACAAACTTGATTTTAGAAACAGAACTAGAAAACTCATTACGGGATATTTAAGGATGACACGCTGCGGTAAACGCTAGGATCCACATTTCAACAAATGTTAGAGGCTGTTACCGCTCCCATAGCATGCAAAAAATTAGCTCTAATTGGGTACACGACGTAAGTGTAGCTCAGGAACAGGAACCGAGTAGACACTTAATTAATGGTGTTGAGAGAAGGGAAACCGGATTAATGAATGGTTGGTATAAATTCCATTTTGCTATTGGGTTAATCACTGGTCTCATGAAAATTTATCTCCTGGTTAGGATTTATAACAATGTGTTTTAAATATTTTATTCCATTCTGAATTGTTCTGACCTGCATTGTAATTTCTACCCTCAAACCAGCTACACAATTTCATCTTGTATACATACACCAGCTACCTCGTAAGAACTTCCCTGAACTCAACCCCAAAGCCCTCCTCCAAAAGAGGAAGGTAAGTTTTACTCAAGGTATTATTTGGATAACAAGGGTCCCACTAATTGACAGCAGAGTGATTAATATAAAGTTTAAAGGACCAAGCATCACCATAATGTTCTGAAGCAGTAGGCCAAGCCTGCTGCTTTAAAGTTATTGTAAAAGCCCGTGGCACACACAAGATTCTTGAAATCTTTGATGGACAAATTTAGTTAGTTTTTTTAAAACTAACTTTTAAAAAAGTGTGTGTGTGTGTGTGTGTGTGTGTGTGTGTGTGTGTGTGTGTGTGTGCTGGAGGAGACCAGAAGAGGGCGTTGGATCCTCTGGAGGAGTTAGTTATAGGTGGTTTCCAACCACCTGACATCAGTGTTGATAAAGGAGCTAGAGTCCCCTGCAAAGTCATCAAGTGTCGAGCCCTGAGCTGTCTCTCCATCCCTCCAAGGTAGTTCTTACCCTCAGCATGGTCATGGAGTTGTTCCTGATTATTGCTGCTTTGCTTGTATTTTATGCCCTGATGTGTCAAACATGTCAAATTGAAGTCAGTGTGGATTCAAGTCAGGACAGCAATGCTTTTCTTTTAATTTTTGGGAGTTCTTACCAGTGAATGCATTGATTTGCTTGCTTTTCACATTTAAACTACTTTTGTACTTATACTTACTTTTTATACTGAAATGAATCCTGCAGAATTTTAACCAAAATAATCACTTTGGGTCTGTCTTTGAAAAAATACAGTATCTTAAAAAACTGTGTGTCTTGGTGACTCACTCGAGGCGTGTTAACCAAGCTTTTGATTTATTATGGCTTTAAGAAAAACGATAAAAAAAAAAAAAAAGGATTAGAACTTATTGGTAACAAAGAACTGATGGAAAAAAATCGTTCTAAAAATTTGGTGCTTCTGGGTAACACAGGCTGACAGAGAGCAAACACTCATTTAGAAAAAATAAATGTAGAGCTGACTTTTATTGCAAAAGGAAGATCTTAGCCTTACAAAGGCTCTTTTAAGAACCCAAATTTTGTGCATGAGTTAGATTACCTGCTTGTATGTATCCCGTTCCTAATCCAGACCCGTAAAGGCCAAGCCATTTTAGCACCACAGTGACAGGGTTAAGTTGTGCTCTCCCTTATTCACATCTGTGGGAAGTGAAGTACCTGCTATCGATTACACTGCTTCCATTTTTACAGATGAGGTCACCGGTTCTGGAGGGATGACTGGCTTCTAAAGGTGTGAGAATAAACACAAATCTTACAAAGGACAAAACAAATCATCTATTTGGGAAGAAGAGAGACAGTCTTTTTTCTTAGAATATTTACTTTAGACAATTTTGCACTGCGTATTATTTACTCCCTCTGCAATGTGTATGCTTTTAAGAACGGAATAAGCCTCTTAGCCATTTGCTCCCCAGGAGTGGCTTCCTCTGGTTGCCTGGGAAGCACCACTTTGAACTGCCTGCATCTGGTAAGAAACTATCCTTATCTCCCCATTCTGTGGGTGGGGGCAGCCTCACCTCAGGAAATATCTCTCTCCAAGTTGGAAAACTGTCTCTTCTCTTTAGAGTTTATTATTTCCTTTGTGAAAAGCTAATTAACTAAGACAGTTGGTTGTTCCAATTATCAAGAGAATGCTAAATGAACTATAGGTAACAAGGAGTACTGTCGCCTTCAAGACAAGATTATCTTGAAAAGATGGATGGAACGTCATCTATCTTTTGGTCTGTACAACCTATAGATGGCTCTAGATTAAATACCTGTATTCTTCCTCCCCACAACATACACTCTGCCTCTCAAAGTGAGCATTCTTCTTTGTCTTTATAACCTATTGTACATTCTCATTCCATCTTTATTTAATAAGACTGTTTTTCTTTTATTCTACCTTTGTGAAGAGGAAGTGGAGACATGGAATGAGATTTTGTGGGAAGAGTTACTTCCCTAGTGGGTAACACGCTGGTACATGTAACAAATAAAGGATTTGCCATTCGGGCTGGGCCTCCCCTGCTTATCTGTTGTTCTGAGAGACAAAAACGTCAAGTACTATTTTCATTAGTTTTTATTTACATGTACGTTTATGTCTGTGTGAGTGCTTGCCATACAAAGCCCAGAAGAGACTGTCAGATTAACTTGTGCTGAGAATCAAACCAACCTCTAGAGGAGAAGACAGTAGACAGAAGAAGCTGACAGTGCTCTTAACTGTGGAGCCTTCTCTTCACACATTTATTGGCTTGAAATAATCAAGATCCAAGGTTTGTGGGCTCATAAGGGCTCATGGAGTCTGAACCAACAACCAGGAGCCTTCATGGGACTGACCTAGACTCTTTCCATATATGATTGATGTCCATGGAAGACCTGCCCTTTCCTGAGTACAAATGGAGGAGGAGTGGATGTGGGGGAGGTCACAGGGTAGGTGGGAGGGGGATAGGACTGAAAGGGAAGGAGGGAGGGGAAGCTTCAGTCCAGATATAAATTAACAACAACAGCAGCAACAACAACAATAATAATGATAATAAAATCATTTTTAAAAAGATTCCAGGTAAGATAGAGAGATGTGCTGGACTGGAGTTTGGGTGAAATAGTTTTAGTAAGACACGCTACTTCCCAGCAGGGGAAGCAGAGATAACTGTCCACCATCAACCTCCAACCCCACAAGAACAAAGTATATTCCTTTTGAGTTTAGCAGATTAATGACTAGAGAGGATATAAGGTTTTAGTTCAATACGAGAATCTTGTTGACCCATCCTACTTTGAGGCTGTTCAATGCTGAGAGTTTAGAAGCTTAGAGAAGGCCCTGAAGAGGATCTAAGATGTGGTTGGTAGCTGGCTTGGGCAAGCAGAATCTGTGGTGTCACAGCATGAAAGGGGCAGATGGGGAGGGCCACTGAGAAGGCTTCTCAGGTAAAGTCCTTGCTGCTCTATCCCGAGGACCTGAGTTCCACTCAAGGAACACGCAGGAGGAAGAGAGAAGCAACTCCTGAAAGTTGTCCTCTGACTTTCCAATGTTCCCTGGCAAATAGTCATGGGCACACACAACACAACAACATGCAACCAATCTTACTCAAAATGTCATTGGCACATTGATCTATATGGGCGTTTGAATAGGCATGGCCCCCAAAGACTAGTGTTTGAATGCTTGGCCCATAGGGAGTAGCACTATGGGGAGGCTTGACCTTGTTGAAAGAAGCTTGTCGATGGGGGCAGGCACTGAGGTCTCATATGCTCAAGTTATACCCAGCATGGCACACCGTTTCCTTCTGCTGCCTGCAAGTAACGGTGAAGAACCTCAGCTCTCTATACAGCACCATTTCTGCCTGCATGCTGCCATGCTCTCCGCCACAATAATATAAGAACTAAACCTTTGAAACCATAAGCCAGCTCCAATTAAACGTTTTTCTTTATAAAGAGTTGCCATGTCGTGGTGTCTCTTCACAGCAACTGAAACCCTAACTTAGACAATCTACCTGTAAACTGCATATTTAAGAACTACACATTGGTCTGTAATCCCAGCATTTGGAAGACTAGAACAGAAGGATTGAAAACTGGAAGCCAGTTTGAACTACATAGTAAGTTGCAGGCTAGTCTAGGCACATAGCGTGATCCTGTCTCAAAAAGACACACACACACACACACACACACACACACACACACACACACAAAATAACGGGGAGGTGGTAATACACTCCTTTAATTCCAGCACTCCAGAAGCAGAGGCAGGTGGATGTCTATGAGTTCAAGGCCAACCTGGTCTACAGAGTGAGTTCCAAGAACTTTGTTTTATCGTTATTCATTACAAGATGTGACATTTGTTGTACTGCATTTTAATGAGCAATGGAGATCAACTCAGTATCAGTTTATAACATAGAATGTGTAACTTTATTTATAGCCTATCAAAAAATAAATATCAACTCAATATTTTGTTCACTATTTTTGGCAATACTTCCCTAAACATCGGTTAACTAGGAGTTCATAGATACTTAAGACCACTATATTAAAACCTCTGCTAGGATGAATTAAAGGTGCAAATAGAGATGTCTGTGATAGCCACTAAAACAACGACTCAACCTCTTCACAGTGGCAGATCTTTTCAGATTGATCTATAGGCTGAACACAATGTCACAGTGGCATATACTTGGAGTTTTGGGGGAACATAAATTGACAATCAAATTTTTAAATTTATATGGAAATCTAAGGAAATAGAAAAGCCAAGGTTATCTTAAAGAATAATGGAGTTGGAAGCGCTGCTCTAGCAGATTCTGTAACTATAAAGCGAAAGTAACTAATCAGGTGGACTATTGGCATCTATGTAGTCAAAAGGTCTGGCCAGTGATCCCAGATTTAGAGTTAGAAAAACTCAATAAAAATGATCAATTCTGAAAACATAGTGCTTTCATCTTAATACATCTATACATCTAATGGGAGAGAATGGGAACTCCAACAGAAAGAGAATGAATCAATGCCTGAAGATGTTCAGGATTCAAGTTTTTCAATGGACCATGACAATATTTATGTGTACTAACAATATTTCCAAAGAATGATATGATAATTTTACTATACAAAGCAAGAATATACAATATACTAGTAATTGCATTTTTTTTAAAATTAGACTTTGGAGGAATTATTTTAATTTTTAAAGTTGCTCAAGGGAACATGTAATTTTTCAAAAATTCTTTAAAGGATGCACAGGCTAAACAAAAAAAAAATAGCACTAGTAACAATCCTCATATATATTTTCATTTTATAAAAATATTTTGAGATTTGGCCACATCGGACCATGTTTGTCAATGCTAGGACTTGAGAGGTTGAGGAAGGTAGAGGCTTCCCAGATAGTTTCGGTTGTCCAATGAGACCTTGTTCACAAATGTATATCTTGGTCATCTATTACATATCAGAAACAGTGCATGGCTGAAAAATAGCACACAAAATATCATGATTAGCAAGCATACTATATTCCAACAGGTGCGAATCCTTTCTCTGTGGAGAATGAAACTAACAAGTGATCGATTTGAGAATGCTGTCTCAATTTGCAAAGCTAAGAAATGAACAAAGATATGGGTTCTCCTCCCTCAGAAACTACGTTCATGATTACTAGTGTACTGCCTAGTTTTACATCAACTTGACACGAGCTAGAATCATCAAAGGAGGGAGCCTCAACTGAGAAAATGCCTCTGTAAGATTGGGCTGTAGGCAAGTCTAGAGTGCATTTTCTTAATGATTGATGGAGGAGTGCCCAGCCCATTGTACCACCCCGGACTGGTGGTCCTAGGTTCTATAAGAAATCAGGCTGAGCAAATCATGAGGAACAAGCCAGTAAGTAGCACTCTTCCATGGCTTCTGCAACAGCTTCTGGTCCCAGGTTCCTGCCCTGTGAGTTCCTGTCCTCACTTCCTCTGACGATGAACAGTGAGTGATACGGAACTGAAAGAGAAAACAACAAAAACCCCTTTCCTTCCCAAGTTGCTGTGCTTATGGGGTTTCATAACAGCAATAGTAACCCTAAGACAATTAGAGTTTCGGCAGACCCACTTGTCGTTATCTTTGTGTCCTACAAAGATAAGCCTTACAATTGCCCTGCAACATTCTCAGCACAGTACCCTGACCATAAGAAGCCCCTCAGTACCCTGACCTAGTGAGAAAAGGCATCTGGTCCTGGCCCTGCAGCGACCACTGACAATCTGTGTAGATGAATGTTTGATGGCAACACATACATGCATCAAGTAGGTTATGATTTTTTTCCAAGTTTTCCAGCCAGTGGTCATTCACCCTGCCTTTTAATCTCAATGGTCAGATTTGACAGGAGAAAATTATCCTCACCTCAGTTGGTCAAGTTTGCCTATCATACATGAAGTCTTGGGTAACTTGGTACACACTTATAATAACAGCACAGGAAAGGCGGGAGTGGGAGGATCCAGAGCCAATGGACATCTTCGGCTACTTAGTGAGTAAGTTTGAGGCCAGCCTGGGCTAGTAAGTCTCTGCCTTCCTCCCCGCCCCCCCCCAAAAAAAAATAAAGAAAAAGATGCTTGAGGTCCTCTATCTATTCCCCATGCCCTGCTACCACATCACACATCCCCTTGGAGTCGGTCAGCTCTCAGTAGAGGGTTCTGTACTGTGCTTAGTTCTATGACACACTGGGAAACAGAGTGTAACTAGTACCTCCTTCCTTCAGGATGCAGAGTGGGCAGTATGCTCACTTTGCCAAATACAAACTGACGGCTAGAGCACAGAAATCTGTCTACAGAACATCATGCTCGCTTCTTCCATCCTGTTCCTTCCTCTCATATTTTTGTTCCTTTCTTGCCAAATGTGAGCAGTTCTAAATGCTCCAAAAAGGCAGGCACTATGAAGATGAGTCCTGGTGATTTTGATGATTTGAATGGGAAATGTCCCCCATAGGCTCAAATGTTTGGACACTTGACTACTCCCTGCCCAGTTGGTGATGCTGTTTGGGGAGTTTACAGAACCTTTCAGAAGTGGACCTATGCCAGAGGAAGAACATCATGGGGGGGGGGGGCGGGCTACAAAATTCACAGCCTGGCCCTACTTCCTGCCCTCCCTCTCTCTCTCTCCCTCCCTTCCTCCCTCCTTCCTTCTCTCTCTCTCTCTCTCTCTCTCTCTCTCTCTCTCTCTCTCTCCCTCCCTCCCTCCTTCCTTCCCTTACTCTCTCCCTCCCTCCTTCCTTCCCTTACTCTCTCCCTCTCTCTCTCTCCCTCTCTCTCTCTCTCCCTCCTTCCTTCCTTCCCCCCCCTCTCTCCCTCTCTCCCCCCTGCTTCTTGTATGGAGGTGAAATATGACCATCCAGCTTCTTGCTCCTCTTGCCATCTCTTCTCTGCCTAAGTCACGTCTACCCTGCCATGTAGGACTGGGTCTCTCAGCGACTCTAAACCCCATGGTCCCCTAACTTTCTTCTGCTCATGGTATTTTATCAGAGATTCAGAAAGAAATACGGTGTGATCCATAGCACAGAATAAGTAAATACGAACCGCGATGCAGGCGCACACCCACCAACTGGCCTTTTCATTTACCATGATTTGAGCACCACCAGGAAAGCACATAACTTCTGATTTGCACTAGGTTATGAGCAAGCATCCTGCCTATTATTAACACTCCTCCCTCCCAATGGCCTCAACCCCATTCAATCGGCATGAAGTACCTTTGGAGACTTATTGCACTTTCTTGATATATCCAGACAGAAGTACCCTACCTCTAAGTGTTCTCCATCTTTTTGAGGAGACTAGAAAAAAAAAATGCCCAGAAGGGAATCTGATACTGCAGATGAATTGTCAGTGCTGAATGAACAGTACCACCAGGAATGCCTGAAGAGTTCCTGTATGGTGAGACCAACAGCAGGTGCAGTGGTCTGAAAAGGCTCCCTTGAGCTGTGGAGACCAGGGAGGCACACTTCAATTAACACTATTTCCTCTCTTTGAACTCATCATTTTCTTCAGGGCAGCCTGCCTTCTGGTCTCTGCCATGCCCTGGACTCTCAAGCCTTGATACCCTCCTTATTCTCCATTTAATCCTGCATCTCCTTTACAGGGACAGTGCCCAACAAAACACGAGAGTGGAATAGACCTTCAAGGCTTGTAGTATTTGAGCTGGGGAGATCTTGGAGACAAGTCATTTTTCTGATTGACGCCCAGAAGGCCAAAGGAGCTTGTCCAGGACACCAGCAGCTTCAGGATGAGGAGTTGCACACAAAAGTCTGAAATCTCTGCTGACCTGGTTCTGCTGTAGTGATACTGCATTTTGCTGCTCTCCATTTAGGCTCAAACCAAACACAGGTCCCATTTTCTGTCCAGGAGTCATCTTTGTACCATCATGAAACTAAATTCACTTCTCTGGCTTTTGGCTTCTACAGTGAGCCAAGTCGTTTTTATCACTAACTGGTAGCCAAAGCTATTTTAGAGAAGAAAATCAGGTCCAGCAGGCATGTTCCCTACCTCATTGCTCTACAGGCTGCTTTGCAGAGAGAGAAAAGAGTCAAAATGAAACAAAAGCCAAAAAGGACCAAACTATTACATAATTGACATAACCGAGTTACTGAGGATAAAGAGGGCTCCAGTAGGGGACGGTGATCATTTTGAAGACTGAAATGGACAAATGGGAACAGAAAGGTGAACAATGTGACTATTTACTCAGCATTATAGACTGTGCAAGACAAATACTCATTTTTCTTGAGTGTCATTTATTTTAACCTCTAGACAGTAAAAATTATTCTACCTAATTAGAACTGCCAGTTTAATGTTCATGGACCAAAGGAGTGTTTTAATCACAGACGAGTTCAGGAAAGGAAGTAAAATCTATCCACTGAAGAAAAAGAACTAGCCTGCCATGTCTGAGGGAGCACCTTTGCTGATAACTTAGGACACTGAGTTGCGCACAACCAAACCATGGCAAGTTATTTGCCTATGGTGTGGTAACCACTAGAACGTGGCAGTGCGTGGCTGAGATTTAGCTAAGAGCAGTCTACTTGTCCCACATTACAAGATTTATTTTTTTTTTTCAGGAGACTGATGGGTTTGAGGACAGCATGTCACAGCAGTCAATATTTTTATCCTCCTCAGAGTATAACTCTGATTCTCACTACAGGAGAAGGAATGGACCCTGGACATTATACCCACAACCAGACAAGATGGGTAAAAATGAAAGCATAAAGGGCTATGCTGATATTGTCATGAAATCAGAAAGAAAGTCTCTCACCATGGAGCCTTCTGCATATATTGTATTGACCAAACTTTTGTCATATAATACCATTAAGTGTTCCCCAAAAGACAACTTCTGGGGTATTTTATCAAAGCATACATTCAATCTATACAGTGTCATTAGTAAAGGCAAAAGAATGGAATTGAGCTTAGTAAAGGCAAAAGAATGGAATTGAGCTAAGTGTCTCTAGCAGTGTCTCCAACAGTTAAGGAGGCATAGTCAGCCAGCCCTTACCTAGTATAGAATCTGGGTTGTTCCCCAACTAAAAAATGATACATGGACATTCCCACATGTAAAATGAGGTCTTACCGTAAAGACGAAGAGAAAGCAAATGCCATCTCTACCACTGGATACTAAGCAACAGAACATTGATGGTCAGAGCAGAAAGCTGCACACACAGTGTACAGTGGGGTCACAGCAACGGATACGGTGGCAAAGTGTGTCACAGAAAGACTTTCAATAAAGACCACCCTAAAATCTGTCTCCCTCCAGCCTAGGGAGTGATCTTTGACACAGGGCCATTTCAGATAACTGCATCCCATGAAGCTGAAAGCTCCCCCCCCCCCGTCAGTCATAAAGGCCACCTAGAACCCACAAACAACCATGCACAGAAGCAAGAACCCAGTTCCACAAACCAGATCTTGAGTCTCTCACTTCTGAAATAGTGTCACTTCCTAGAAAAGATCTTGGACACTGCTCATTGGAAACATATTTCACTATAGTTCTAACTATGTTCAAGACATGTCCAAATATTTGAATTAAATAAATGCTATCCTCTCTAAGACTTCTCTGGTAAAACTCTCCAAGGATTCACTTAGTCCCTTACTCTCAAAGTCCGTATAATGCTGGTACTTCTGTTTGGCTTGATCCCGCTGCCCTCTTGCAACTCTGTCTCAAAAGACTGGAGGGACACTTGGTAGCTAAAGGCATTGGCTGCTCTTACAGAAGACAGGGTTAGGTTCACAGCACACACATGGTAGCTTACAACTGTCTATAACTGCAGTTCTAGGGAACCTAATGCCCTCTTCTGACCTTTGTGGATATCAGACATACGCATGTTGGAATAGGCACAAATGAAGGCAAAACACTCACACACATAAAACAAACAAACTTTAAAATTCTGCACTAAGAAATACAAGACCACTCTGTAAACACAATCTATTTACAGCACTGCACTAGGCTGTTACAAGACTTGACACAAAAGACACAGCTCTTCCCTCTAAGGGAACAAAACACAATTAATTTTAGAAGGAAATATAAGTGACAATGCACTGAGAACATAAATTCAATTACACAAATACCATGTTCCACTACGGTAACAGCTTCATGAAGTAATTTTTAAAATAGGAACAGGACAATGAAAACCATAAATAAAAACCCCTATTTACCAAGCATGCACCACTCTGTTTAGTATTAGGGCAACTCCTGAGAACTAGCACAGAGAGACATTACATTTTATAAGAGCCTCTATTACCATCAACCTGTCTCCCCAATTAGTCTCATTTAGCACCTGTATTAATTTACTCCATTAAGAAATTATTGGCATCCTACTTCTTCAAGTCACTAAATAATGTCATGTTTTCAAAGTATTAGAGTTGACAAAGCACCCTTGTCCAGGTTAGCTCATTCCCTTAGTAGCAGCTCAGAAAAGAACTGGATGGAGCAATTACTGTTTTCTAAAAATAAGGTGGCCCGTGCTAAGCTCATGTGGCACATTTGTAGAGAGATGTTTTGGGAGTGTGTGTCATCTACTCACTTGAAATTCTTTCTACTGAGGCATGACAAAAAAAGAGCTTCAATTAGGAGCTTGAGTTCTTTGGTTGGGTAGTACGGCCCTTTAAAAATCTAAGCGTACCCTATGCTCCCAGACACACAATAGCCCATTATGTTATAGCCTGTGCTGGAAAGACTCTAACCTGAGTGGTTTTCAGGGTCAACACTTGACAAAGCAGGACAATTGGACTTCTATTTGCCAAAGGGTCACATAAGTCCATTAAGATAGAAAACCGTAGTAGTTTGAAATTGGAAATGCAAATTAAAGCTTCTTGCAGACTCTATCTCACCCCAGTTAGAATGGCCGTTATCAAGAGAACAAATTGCAGTTGAATACTATTGGGGGACAGTGATTGCTGGTAGGATATGGGGAAAGATGAACCTCCATTTACTGCTGTAAACTGGTACAGCCTCACTGGAAATCAGTAGAAAGGTTCCTTATAAACCTGAGACAAACTACTATACAGCCGACTCTACCACTAGGGCATGAACCATAAGGACTGTATATTAACACTCACTCAGCAGAGACACTTGCACATCCAGATTTGTTTATTACTATACAATGCACAATGGTCCAGATATGGACCAACCGAGCTGTATACTGGCTGATGAATGGGTAAGGAAAATATGCACATACTATCACATTTCATGCAGTCATAGCAATAAAGTGTGAGTTGCTTTTCTGAGATCGTGTGACCTCCATTTAAACTTTACATGTGAAGGCCCTCTAGGTTCCAATCTCAAGGAAAAAAGAAAGAAAGGAAGGAAGGAAGACTTGTTCTCTCTCATATATGGAATATAGGCAACAATGTATATGCATGTCATGCATGTCATGTATGTATGCAAACAAATATGAATGTAGATACAGTATTACATGAAGATAAGAGAAAAAGAAAGACTAAATATGAAGAGATGAGAAAGGACTGTGTTACTAAAGAAGAGATAAAGCTAATTGTTTTTCCAGTTCTAATTCTGCAAAGAATTGTTGTAAATATTTGGTGTTGAATATAAGTGTACAGAGTATATTTGATATTGAAATATAATATTTAAGCTGGGTGGTGGTCACTTGCCTTTAATCTCAGCACTTTCGAGACAAAGGCAGGTAGAGGTCTGGGTTTGGGGCTAGCCTGGTCTACATAGTAAGTGTCAGGACAGTCTACAGTAGACAAGACAAGGCTATAAGAGAAACCCTGTATCAAATAAGTAAATAAGGCAAAAAATTTTATGTAAAACTCCACAGCGTTCATTCCGAATGCCTACTCTAACTGTATAGAGTTCATTGAGGTTTATAGATGTTTGTCCTCGTTAGTTTGGGTATACAATGTTTTTATTTATTTGAAAGTTTTTGTATAATAAAGTTCATAAAATTTAAAAAAGAAAGAAAAGAAAAACTGAATCATGACACTTTATATTCAGGAAAATGAATATAACTCAAAATCATTATGTTAAGTGATACATATATAAGCCAACTTCACAAAAACAAAAACTGCGTGTTTTCTCTCATATACCAAACCTAGATGTAAATATATATATATATATATATATATATATATATATATGTGAGTGTATATATACATATATATATATACACACATATATATGTGTGTGTGTGGTGCATGTATATACATGTACCTATATAAATATATATATATATGTGTGTGTATAAATTTAAACACATATATACATAAAATATATGTATACATGTATGTGTGTGTGTGCACTTGTGTTTTTATGTACATGTTGTATAAGAAACTAGTAAGGGCATCAGTAAGGGAGGAAAGATCCTAAGGAAGGTGGGAAATAGGGAGGTTAAGGAAATATATGCAGTAAGAAAGCAGGTGCTGCAAGAAAGTGATCCACCTAGAAACAGAAAAGGGCTTAAGAAAAGGCAGTGGGAAAACAATTAATGAGAGCCAAGCATAACAAACAACACACATGTGCCAAGATACCACAGCTAAATGCATTCCTTTGTATACTAAACTAAAGCACAAATGGAAGGAAGTAAGAAAGAAGGGAGGGACGAGGGAGGGAGGGAGGGAAGGGAGGGAGGGAGGGAGGGAGGGAGGGAGGGAGGGAGGGAGGAGGAGGAGGAGGGAGGGAGGAGGAGGGAGGGAGGGAGGGAGGGAGGGGGAGGGAGGGAGGGAGGGAGGAAGGAAGGAAGGAGGAGGGAGGGAGGGAGGGAGGGAGGAAGGAAGGAAGGAAGGAAGGAAGAAGAAAGAAAGAAAGAAAGAAAGAAAGAAAGAAAGAAAGAAAGAAAGAAAAAGAAAAGAGTGTGTGAAGACTCCAGGGAGTGAATACTCACTGGTCTAGGAGTGGCCGTGGCCTTAAAGAAAATTGCAGTGGGGAGTACCAAACGTTCCCCTCGGTCTGAACAGTGACTATTTACCCATCATTGCAGTATCTTTTAGATGTGCATCCCAGAGAGTGGAAAATCAGATGGACACATGGATTCCGTGACCTTTGGTCCAGCAGACCTTTGACCAATGTCTTTTTATAATATGTATGTGTATATGTGTTTGTGTGAATGGATGCCACATGAGTGTAGGTGCCTACAGGTACCAGGCAGGGGGTGTTGGATCTCCTGGAATTAAAATTACATTATGTTGTGAGCTGCTGGCATGGGCTCTGGCAAACGCACACGGGTACTGGGAACCAAGCCAGGTCCTCTGCAAGGTGGATGAAGATCACCTAATGTGGATGCTGAGAATGGAATTTGTCTGGAAAATCAGGAAGCATACTTAACCACTTGAGAAAGCCCTGGAAGATTCATTTTTTAACATTTGTTACATTTTACTAGCTTTCAGCTGATTTTCTAATGTCTCAAAGACCTGAGCTTTTTCAGTAGGTTCAAGGCATTGACTTACCAGAAGCAACATAGGATTAGCATCTGATTATTGTTATTATTGGTATGTGGTATTTTGTTTTGTTCTGTTTATTAAGACAGGGTTTCTCTGTGTAGCAGCTCTGGCTGTCCTGGAACTCACTTTGTAGACCAGGCTGGCCTCAAATTCAGAGGCCAATTCACCTGCCTCTGCCTCTCAAGTGCTGGGATTAAAGGCGTGTACCGCCACTGCCCTGATCGGCATCTATTTCTACGATGGTCAATGTGTTTATTTCTTAGTTAGCTTATATTAGACAAACGGCCAAACATTAGGGATCTTTGTTTCCAAAAGTTTCTTTGACAACTGCACACATTCAATATTGGAGCAGGGTTTCAGTCTAGGAAGGCAAAGATGAGAGACTACAAACACACAAGCTTGACAGCAGGTGCTGTCCACTCCCCCCACACACCCAAATTCCTGGGAGGCTGGAGGGTAGTTGAGGCCCAGAGTCAGCCTTGTGCAAATGATGAAAATTAGCATATGAAAGGACCACACAACTCTGAGAGGAGCTCTATACACCTGGCCTTCCTCGCTCCTGAGCCAACTAAAACCCACTCCTGGTGCAGAGGTACTCCAGCGAGTAAGAAGATAACCTGTGCTTAATTTGAATACTAATACGCCCATGCGTGGGTGGAGGTTGAAGATGCTAATGAGACATGTGATACTCGAAGTTGTACGCAGCACTACATAAAACAGAGCCTGCAGGAGAAAGTCTGTGTTGTGTAAATGACTCAGGGAGCTGTAATTCTTTACAGAAGGGCTGTTAAGATACCCTTTGCTCCATCCACTTCTGCCCTCTTTGTATATAAATGCCCTGTTTGCTACTAACATCCACTTGTCTTTCTTCAATTCCTCTCGGGGCACAAAAGCGTAGGAAGCCCTCAGAAATGCCCAGCCCACAGGTCTCCCTACAATTGTAGTAAAAGTCAGGAGTTTTCGAATTTCCTCAGTAATTAAACTGTGAAGCCAACTCTTCTGAGCATTAATTAAGCCATCAATTAATAGAGTTCCCAATATATGGAAAGTGCTACTCTAAATCGAGAAAAGAGAGTCAGGAAGAAAGAGAAAATCAGCCCGGACAGGTAGATGAGGGGACCGCATTTGGGCCACAGCAGCACACCTGTTTTGAAGTAGGAAAAGCAAGGACTTTAGTTTTGCTTTTCTAAGTAACATGGCAACTCTCCAATGGGAAGAAACACCCCTCTGCTTAACCCCCATGCATGTTAAAGCAAATTAGATTTCATGCCAAATCGCCCAGGCAGTTAGCGAGCAGCACAATTTCAATCTGTGGGATTTAAACTGATTGTTCTAAAAATATAATTCACCAGCCGGGCAGCATTGAAGTCAAACTTATTCCTGTTTAATCATTTCTTCTGACAAGTTATTTTGCCAGGAATGTGGCCGCTGCAAAGATGTACGTTGACTCATCTCCTTGACTCATCCAATACACATGAGGGGTGCAAGTTTAAACAGTGTGGGATAATAAACTAGACCCTCATGAAGTCCTTGCCCTGGCTAGACGTTTTTAGCCTGACTGCCTTCTGCTTCAAACAACCAATGTCACCTGTGTGCTAAAGAAGGAGGTAACTGAGGAGATCCATTTTGGTCAGAGTTATGTTTTGTTGTTTTTATTTTTTTTTTTAACTGAGTATCATTGTGACACAGAAGACATCAACTGCCTTTTATTATTTTACTATGTTCTCAACAAATGTATGTAAGTAACTACTGGAGTGCAACACACACACACACACACACACACACACACACACACTATACAGTTTACCTCTTTTCGTCAAATGAGGCTTTGCGCTTCTCATTTTGCCTTGTTAAAACTTTTTTGCAAAGTTTGCAACAGGTGAGTTTTGACTAACTTATATCTCATCTCTTGCTTTGAAATGAAAAGTGTCACATACCAACATCTAAAGGACCTTTGCTATGCTTGGGGCAAATGTGAAGCATGTACTCATGAACACTGTCATTGAACTGTGGTTGCTGGAACACAGGACATAGGACAGTTACCATTTAGTCTTGAAGGCTAGTGTCCAAATTAGACCAGCAGAACTTTCATAATTCACTGGATAGAATTTCCACTAAGATCTTACGGCAGAAAGAGATTCAAATGATTTTTAGTCTTACAGGCAGGGTTTCAATAGAGAAATGTAATCATTTTTTTTTTCAAACACAATGAGAATATTTTACAGGCCACATTTTAAAGGATTTTTAATTGTTATTTATGTGTATTTTATGTTTGTGTGTATGTGCATGTGTGTGCAGTTGTCCATGGAAACCAGAAGATTATAACATGAATTCACGAAGAGAGTCTGTTGAAAGGTTCTCAAGAATTAATTTAGGTACAAAATAGGGGTAAACACTGACTGATACAGAACAGGATAGATGCTGCCACTGATCCAGATGCCTTAGTCCCGTTGTTCTGTCCAGGGATGAGGAGAACCAACAGCAAGCTGCCAACTCTGCTCCGACCACCCTATAGAGAGTACACTTGAGCAACAGACTCTTTCCTTCAGTATATAAGTTATCACTGGCTGGCACAGGCTTGCTGCCACAGAAGTAATTGGCTAAATGGATAGATATCTCGCAATAGAAGAGGGCACACAATGCCATTGATATAGGGTGACAGGCATGGGTCTGAACTCCAGTACTCTGGGAGAGTAAATGTTCTAAATGATGAGCCATCTCTCCAGCCCTTTTGGGTCACCTAGAGTTGGCTTTGGTTTTTGTTTTTTATTTACCAGTTTTCCGATGGTCCTCAGGACTGACCAAGGACCTTGCATACACAGTCTACCAAAAGCCATTGGCACCACATTATGTGCTAATTCTTCCTTCCTTCCTTCCTTCCTTCCTTCCTTCCTTCCTTCCTTCCTCCTTCCTTCCTTCCTTCCTTCCTTCTGATACAGAGCCTTGCATGGGTCGAGATTGTTGTGTATACCAAGGTGGCCTCACACTCAGAAAGATCCAACTGTCTCCTGGTCGTTTGGATTAAAGGCCTGTGCCACCACATCCAGCTTCATGTGGCAATTCTTGTTGCTATTATCTGACACTTCATCTTCAACACAGACAAAGTGTGTGTATCTCCATAACTATTTTGTTGTAACCACAAGAAACCCAACTGTCTAAACGATGGTACCCTTTTTTAGAAACCATCTCTGTTTTAGGATAATGAATAAGCACTACAACATAATAAGCCTAGCATTTCGTTTGAAAATTTATGTGTGCCCTTAGTTGCCAATGACTCAGTTGGCAATACTGGTATTTAGTGGGAAGGGCCCAGGATTCCAGAATTTCTGCAAAATCCAAGTAGTTTCTCTTATTGAAAATGCCAAACCATAGCCTCTGCTCCCAGAGCATTGCCACTATGAACACAACCCTCTTGCTCGGCTATGATATTTATAGCTGAATAATGCTTGTATAGAATTAAAGATCCATTCATATTCTTTTGTACTTTAAATATCCTAGAATTCATTTGTGTGTTGTTGTTAAGCATTTTAGAAATATCTTTCAAAAGTATGGGCTGTAAAATACAAAAATAAATCTGAATTATCATCTGAACTAATCATCATAATTCTCAATGGATATAATCAAAAGAAAACTTCTAAAGTAAATGGATTAGCACGAGAGAGTGAGAATTCCAAAGGGAAAAGTAGAAGAAGAAGCAGGAGGAGAAGGAGGGAACAGGACCAAGGGATTCAAAGCCAAAGGGGCCTGGGGCTCGTGGTGTAGTTCTGTTGTCACAGTGCTAGTCTGGCACTCTAATCTTTGCTCCCTAGAACCACACGGAATGGGCATGGTGGCTTTGACTACAGTCCCCATCATGTGTGAGGTGAAATCAGGAGGATCAGAAGTTCAGAGGTCATCCGGACTCCATAGTGAGAACCTGTTCCAGTCTGAGAACAGGTGACCTTGTCTAGAGCAGAGCACTAAAAATCAAGCAAGAGACAATGGGAGCCAGAGAGAAAGGAAGGAAGAGCCTGGGAAGAAGGAACTGGAAGTAGGAAGATCTCTGCTGCTTCTATAGATTTGTTAGTAACCATGGTGACTGTGGGGACAGAGAGAGAGAGAGAGAGGGAGAGGGAGAGAGAGAGAGAGAGAGAGAGAGAGAGAGAGAGAGAGAGAGAGAGAGAGAGAGAGAGAGAGAGAGAGAGAGAGAGAGAGAGAGAGAGAGAGAGAGGGGTGTCACTAAAATAGGGACAAGAACTCAACTACTAAATGTCTCCTGCTTTCCCTTCTTAGGCTTTCAGTATATAGTGTAGACTTCTGGATGCCCAAGGTCAACAATGTACAATTCAACAACCAAACATAGATGCCTCTGTGCTATCCCGGTGACAACATGGACTGTGGGGATTGAAGAAACCAGCAAAAGAAAAACTGGTTGCAATACAAGGTCCCTCTCAGATACACACAAATCCAGTTTCAAAACCAAGAATTTACCAGCCTGAGAAAGCAACCAGATAAAAGATTATTATTTTGAAAACAAAAACAAAACAGAGCAATCCAAGTCTTTATTAGGCAGAGAAAACAGGCAGGGACCACAGATGGTTCTGCCCACCAGAATTTAAGGGAGACTCTGTTTCCCGATTGGTTCAAGCACTGTCTTCATTTGGCTATGCAGTGGGCAACGAATATCCCAGCAAGGCAATCTATTTGTCCTGTACATTATACCGCGAGTGGCTGCTTGAGATCTGAAAGAATCTTGGAGTGTTTTTCCTTCCCTGCTTCCCATCTCAGCTTTCTCCCCTTCCTTGCCTACGTCTGACCGGGCCAGCCAGCAGCTTTTCATGGATTGCCAGCCTCTTGCAAATCGAAAAAGACTTTACTCAGGACACCTCGCAAGCATCTCAGAGGTTGTCAGTCCCTTTAACTTCTTTGTCTGCTTGTTACTATTTTAAAGCGCAACCTCGGGGCATCATGTTGTCTACTCAGTGAAGGTTACAGGAATGGCTTTTGTGGAAGTTGGAAAAGCTGCATTGTTTCTCTGTGCCCAACGTACAAGACAAAAATGACATAATGAATAATTACCTGTTTTTATTTATTTGTTTGTTTAGTTATTCATTTATTTTGGCTATTCGAGACAGGGTTCCTCTGTGTAGCCCTGCTGTCCAGGAAGAAGCTCTGCAGATCAGGCTGAACTCACACTAAGAGATCCACCTGCCTCTGCCTTCCAAGTGCTGGGACTTTGTCTTCCTAGAGACAGAGGCTCACTAGGTTGCTCTGGCTATCCTGGAACTCACTATGTAGATCAAGCTGACCTAAAACTTAGGGAGATCATTTGCTTCTACCCCGAGGGCTGGAATTAAGGGCATGTGCCATTAACACCTAGCTTCTATGTGCTTATTCTAAAGGTGCTGTTAATAACACACCGGGGTTTCCACTATGACATGGGAAAGCACAAGTTTTAAGAATCAAACAAAGCCCATAAATTGATCTATGGCTTTTCCAGGGGCCAACCTTTGCAATTTCAGCTTTTGTGTAGAGTACTAACAGCATCTACAAAGTATAGGCAGTAGCTTTGAATGACCATCTTTAGTCCATATTTAGTCCTCTCTTTCCCTCTAAACACATGGTGTAAGGGGTAGGGAGATTGGTCATCAAGTGAGCCTTTTTTTTTAACTTTAAGTCAAATTCAGGTGTATCACTTAGGAGCTTGCCATCGAATGACAACAGGACCAAGGAAGCAGAGAAAAGTTCCTTGGACAGCCAGTCTAGCACATCTTCAGGGTCCAGGTCAATGAGAGTCCTCCTTTCAAAATACAACACAAAGCAAACAAAACACAGCAAAGCCCAGCCCAGTGCGAGGTTGACATGTGGTCTTTACACTCACCCATGTGTGTGTGTGTGTGTGCCTGCGCCTGTGTGGATGCTTGTGCTCTCACTTGAGCGCTCGCTCTGTCTCTCTCTGTCTCTCCCTCTCTCTCTCTCTCTCTCTCACACACACACACACACACACACACACACACACACATACACATTGATGCCCACACACACTAAAAGCTTATGATATTCAACTAAGCAAATCTTTTGTCTCCTCTAAAACAACTATATAAACCCAAGCTAAACCATCAATTTCCAAATAAGCAAATAAAGTAGAAAAGGCAGTAAACTAAATAGATCATAAGTTACATTCCTTGGGGGATTCAGAAGACAGCTAATGTAAAAATAGATAAACCACAAGCGCAAATCTGTGGCTGGCGGAAAGCCAGGTAACTAACTAAAAGTCTGTTTTAAAAAACAATCAACCATGAATTACCCACCATGTTCATGAGATGCGTTCTGGATCTGATCTGACTGGCAGCTGCAGCCCCCCCCCCCCCCCCGAGAACACACGGCACCCAGGCTAACCGCAACTGGAATATCCAGACCCAGATGCCAACTGTGTCCCACAAACTCCCCTTGTGACTCCAAAGCCCACCCCTCTTTGAGGTCTGGGCCTTCCCACTGCCCCTTCTGAAAAGACCACTAATGTGCAGATCCAATGAATCCCATTAAAATGTAGGTAACTACTCAATAGGTGTGTTGGGCAGAACTCCAGATCTGCTTCTAAAAAGCACTTAGACAATACTACTGGAAGCAAGGCCTGAAGTGAGCATGGCAGGACATTGTCCATCTGGATGGTCGGACACAGATTGGGTTTAGTTTCAGTTTCAAGATAAGCACGAAGAATATATGATTATGGGCTGTTTCTCCAGCTCAGTTGCTGGGATGCTTGTCTAACATATGCAGCACAATACTTTGGATTCAACCCATCATAGCACCACATAAAACCTGCATGGTGGCACATGCCTGCAATCCTAACACTAGGGTGGTAGAGGCTGAAGATAAAAGTTCAAGGTCATACTTGGCTACATATTGAGTTCGGAGCCAACCAACCTGGGCTATAGGAGATCCTGCCCAAAACAAACAAACAACACACACACAGACAGACAGACAGACAGACAGAACACACACACACACACACACACACACACACCCATAATTATTGTGTTAATTATCACTATTCATCCCACTGTGGAAAAGTAATAGTGAGAACACTATGCATGGCCAGATATTGACAGACTGAGTTTTAGGATCCAGGCACACTTTGGCCCCGCCCCTTGGAGACCCAGCATGGTTTGTCGCCCCTGCTTGCATGGCAAGCCGTACTCTGGCTCTGATGGAGTCGCAAAAGGTCCCTTTAAGAGTTCACCTAATTCTCTCTCTCCACTGTTCTCTCTCCCTCCCACTTCACTCCCTCTCTCTTTCCCTGCCTCACTTCCTTCCTGTCCTCCAGAAATCTTCCTAGGTAGGTTCTGTCTATATGGCTAATTTGTTGCTCACCTACCATGGGGTCTGCCAAGGTCCCCCTCTTGCCACATATCATAACACCCAGTTTGTCATTGGCATTTTCGAGAATCATACACGGGACTCACAATTCTTTCTACTAGAGCAACCCAAAGAAAAACCTGAGACATAAGCATGCTTCTCTTTGGGTATTACTGGCTTTCCAGGTCAATGGCACCAATAGAGAGCAGAGAGAACAGAGGCATAGAAAGCTTGTTTTATAAAGTCATGTGAGGTGAAGGACCAAGTGTTTCCACCAAGAAACTAAATCCCACTTCAGCTGCAACTCCTCCAGCACTCTGTCCCTCCAAAGGGCGTTTTCCAGTTAGATACCATTTCAAATAGAAAGTGCCAGCAAGCGAGAAGGATGGATGCTGAATCAGCCAGGGCTGGTGCCGACTGCTTCTTCCTAACACAAAGCTCGGTTTATCTCTCCCAGGAAATACGAGTCCACTGATAGCAAAGACTATTTACTCTATCAGCATCTCTGTAGCCTTTAATCAAGCCAGGAGCCCAGCATGGAAGTTCAGATCTTTAAAGTCTGGCTAGCGGAAGCACCGTCACCTATAAATCCTTAGTTCACAAAGCCCATTTTCCTCAGGAAGTGCTGAGGGCAGAATTTCTGCTATCTCAGAACTGCCAAGAAACACATGCATGCCTCCTTTGGACTCCCCAAGACGCCTCCTTAAGGGCCGGATGCAGAACTCCGAAAGGGAAAGGCAAGAATCCAAATGGTCTCCCTCTTGGCTCTTTTTGTACACTTTCTGCGGAGCAGGAGTCTGAAGTTACTCCCTCTTTAAGCTTTGTGGAATGTGAGGACCACCTTGGGGAGGGGGAAGGAGATAAGGGAAATGACGGAATTTGAGGGCAATGGGTAGAAAGAGATAACGAGCTGTCAAGAAATAATGCTCGGCGTTCTAAGACTATACTGGGAAAATTAATGTTCCTAAAGCGAAGGGATTAAACAGACTTTAACTCCTTTGGCAAGGTATGGACAGCAAAGGCACCGGTTCCTCAGTTTTCTTCAAATGTTTTCTCAGGGGAAAATGTGAGCCCCTGGTGTCCCAATAACAAACCAAAGAATCTAGAGCATGAGGGACAACCGCAAACGGCAACACTGGGAAGCCTTCCGCCAACCTGAATGATAGAGCCCCCTGCCTTTACTCTTCCCACCCGAGCACCCGAGCACCTCCCACAGCTGCTGGACGCCACCTGCAATTAGGACAAAATTGCATATAAATGACGGGAATGAGAGGGCTAGGAAATCAGGGGAGGGAACAATGACCCTCCCATCCACTTCCTTTTCTTAGGCAATGTCCACAGTTCACAGGCCCTTCCTTGGTGGCCTCCAGCAGAGATCTGAAAATGACTGCTGTTCGGATTGGGGAATAAAGTTTTAAAACACAGCCTCTGCCAGAGAGGATTAGCCAGGAGTTCCTGGGTAGGTACAAATTATGCACACATAGCATTATAGCATTCTCCCATGGGGGGAAAAAAAAAAAATGTCCATAGGTTTCATAAAATTTTGAAAAAGTCACAGAAAAGTTAAGAATTTGATCAGTTCAGTTACTCAAGACTTTTTCTTTCTTTCTTTCTTTCTTTTTTTTTTTTAATTAAAGATCCCAGTAAATGGCAGTCAGTATTCTGGACACTGGGAATAGAACAATGAACAAGACAGTCACATATCCCTATATTCTAGAGGTGAAAACCACTAATAAGACAGTACAATAGATGGCATGCCAGACGGGGATGAGTGACATGGGCAAATAAAACAAAGAAGAAAAGTAAAAGCTAGAAATTTGGAGAAATGCTTTATTACAGAGTGGAAAGGTACAGGGTCGGTGCACAGATGCTGTGTGAGCAAAGATGCAGGGGTAAGGGAAACATAACACAGACAAGCACCAGCCAAAATCTTTCTGGACGTGGAGAACTGCCCCTAAACAGAGCATTCCTGGGGAAGCTCTCAGCATAGACTACGTGAAAGAGAGCTGAAGAAGACCATCTTGTTAAGGGCATTGGAGTCAGAGTCTGTGTAGCAGGGAAGTAGGAACTGGACACAGCAGTGGGAGATTGACCTGCAGAAGATGCAGCCGACACAGAGAGGCTGGAAGCCCTTCCCCACTGTCACACATCCTTTCTGCAACACCAGATGACACAGGGCAAGTCAGGGCCTCCTGTTGGAGTGTTTAGTCTTATTAATGAAAGATTTGAAAATGTACTCCAGCATAAGCTCAAGATAATTTTGGTTAGCATTTAAAAAAAAAAATAAATAAAATCCAGTGCAGACAAGCCACGAAGCTTGGCAGCTACCTACAGAAGAGGAACAGAGGAGAGGGGAAAAGCCATGGAGGCATTCAAGCTGGCATTGGAGGTCAGGTGCATGGTGAACAAGGAGCCACATGGTGTGGTCCCTGAATCAGGGATTGACCCAGCCTGTCTGGTCAGGCCTTCCCATTAGGCCAGAGAGACTCAATTTTCTTGACCAGGAATATCTTTCTTTCTTTCTTCCTTCCTTCCTTCCTTCCTTCCTTCCTTCCTTCCTTCCTTCCTTCCTTCCTTCTTTCCTTCCTTCCTTCCTCCCTCCCTCCTCCTCCTTCTTCCTTCCTTCCTTCCTTCCTTCCTTCCTTCCTTCCTTTCTTTCTTCCTTTCTTTCTCTCTTTCTTTTTTCTTTCTTTCCCTTGAGACGGGGTTTCTCTGTGTAACAGCCCTGGCTATCTTGGAACTCACTCTGTAGATCAGGCCAGCCTCAGACTCACAGAGATCTGCCTCTGCCTCTCCAGTGTACCAGCAGGGCCTGGCCAGGGGTATTTTCTTAATGGGCCTTTATTGCTGCTCTAGCATCACCTGGGCTTCATGTAGTGTAAGAACCACGAGAGCGTGGTCCCTCCCACTCCCACTCAGGAAAGGCGCCCCCCCCAATCAGTCACGAGAAGCAGTCTTGATGCAAAAGCATGAGATCCTTTATATTCCAAGTGCACTGGGGCCCACAGCCATACGCCACGCAGGGCTAGAGGGCTGGGGACCCTGGATACAGGCTTGAGATAGCTTTTATAGGGTTACAACAAAGCTCACGTGTCGTGTCGTGAACCAATCACCTCTTAGCATCCAGTGTGGACCAATTAACTTAAACTATCCAAGCCTGCGCTGAGCCCAGGAAGTCTGCTTTTGCACAGGCTTCTGGGTATGGTGACAAGGCTCATTTCCTGTGTTCACTCACTCACAGGTGCTGTCGTAAACATTCAAGAAGGTGACCTTCAGCTTGGGATTTAAGACTCCCAGCTTTCTGGGGTCAGTGGAGAGTTAGGCTAAATTTTTCCATCCTAACAGTAGCACATGGAAGGTGTCCAGGAAAGCACTGTGCAACATACATGGGGGACGTGACTTCTACATTATGGCCTGTGTTGCTCAACACTTCTTGAGCCCTTCCCTCAGTTTGGTAGTCTACTCCCATTCTCAGGAGTACTAACTCTATCTCAATTGACTCTATTCTGCTTCTAATCAGGTGTCCCGGATATATTTTTCCCCCTATGGAATACAAGAACCTGGACACCTCAGTAGGTCCTTCTGGGATCCAGATGGGCATCTAAAATACTTGAACCTGGCAGCCCTAGCAGCCTCGACTTGGCCACGTGTCTTCGATAGGAATCTATCTAGTAATGGTGAAAGCAGAGAAAGGGAATGTATTCAATATGACCACATTCGGAAGAGGTCCAGCGAGTCCCACCCCAAGTGCATCTTTGGAGGGTTATGACCTGAAATTTGGTTTAAATAGAAGGCAAAAGGGGTCACCACAAGCAAATGGTCCCTGTCAAGGACTGGTCCTGCCCCACCATTGTCTTGGCTTCAGTTCCTCCACAGAGCAGTGCAGAAAGTTGTCTGACCTTGTGAAATCTCTTCCTGGGAGGCAGGTTCCTCCTCTGGCTATGCCACTTTTTCTTTCTCCCTTAATGACATTCATGTACAAATTCCAGTTCTCTCAAAACCTTTGTTTGGATAGCTTCGGGCAAAGGGGGAGACTGACATAGCTGTTCACGATTTTAGTGTTGCAGGACAGTTGGTGGTGGTGTACACCTTTAACTCCAGCAGGAAGCAGAGGCAGGTAGATCTCTGTGAGATCAAAGTCAGTGCGGTCTACAGAGTGAGTTCCAGGACAGACTGGAGGACTACCCAGAGAAACCCCACCTTGAGAAACAAGAAAGAAAACAAAACAAATATATTCCAATGTTTGGAATGTTAGTTTTGAAATACTAATCGAATATCCCAGGCGTTGAAATGTTAGACATAGTTAGATAAACTAAAGGTTGGAATTTGGGAATGAACAACAAGATGATGCTATTTAATAACTCATTGGATAGGAACACTAGGAATAGATGTATGAGAAGGTCCCAAGATTGGGATAAGGATTTCTCAAGTTCTGAGAACAAGAACACCAGTAGGACCCAAGCGAGATAAATTGGGTGACCAAGGAAGAAAACCAGGAGCTGATGGGGATCTAGAAGAAATTCTCTAGGACATCAGCCATGCACAGGAATCACATGAATTTAGAGTCACCTTTGGAATCCGGGAAAGCCAGAGAGGGCTGGAAAGAGCAGAGGCTAGATACCTAATGCAAGAGCATTAGAGAGGCAACAGGAGGATGTCACACAAGGCTGGAAATATCCCTGTTTTAAAGATTTTTGCTGTGGAAGGGATGAAGAAATGTGAAAACAGCCAAATGGAGACTAGTCAAGTTTTATATACACACCTGTACATACATATGTACACATGAATTCAGAACATGTTTGCTGCTATGACTAACTGCATAGAGTACTGTTTAAGTTTCTTGCCAGAGCTAACTTATTTTTTTTTTGAATTTTTGATTTTTAAGGATGTATATGTCACTTTTGTGGATGTGCCAAATTAACAGCTGATAAAGAACAAAAATCACACTGTTCATTTTTAGTTCAAGTGACCTCCTTATCCATGGGTTCAACATCTGTGGCTTGAACCAATCTCAGAGTGTGTGTGGGGGGGTGGGGATGAGCAGAATCTATATTGGAGTAGTGACATGATTCATTGGGAAAAGCCATCGCCGGGTAAACTTGATGACCTGAATTCATTTTCTGGGATGCACATGATACAAGGAAAGGACAGATTTCAGCAAGTTCTTCTCTGACCCTTTGCTATAGCACCCAGGTGGAGTCAAGCAACACACACGAATAAACGAATATCATATGAAAATTTAAAAAATGACTAGATGTATGTAGCAAGTACTTTTTAGAAATAATCACTTCCTACATAAACCATACAACTAGCTACGAACACTGTGCAGTAGGTCTTGCCAGCGATTGTAAGATGATGTAAAGTACTCAGTGACCGTTTAGAGGCTACATGAAAAAAGAACGCCATTTTGAATGGACACATTCTGACATTCTGTACTCAAGTCCCCTGGAACAGAGAGGGACAATTGGATCTCCTGTCACAGATTCTGTGAGATCACAATCATCACTGAGTTTGTGCTGAGTTATACATACATATCTGTATAATTTTGTGGTTGCAATAAATTTGTTTGATTGTGTGTTCTTTGAGCTCACTCTGTGAACCAAGAATATGTAGGCATCAGTGACACACATGATGATGATGACGATCCTTACAAAGAACATTCTGGAAGCAGACAGCACAAAGCCGGGGCTGATAATATACCCAATTATAAAGTCATTCTTATTTTATATGCTACATCCTAGGACACTGAAACCTGCCCTTTGTCCTTCTCTTTCCTCTTCTTCTTTCCCTTCCTTCCCCTCCTCCTTCCTGCCAGGATGCCATGTACTTAATGCTGGCCTCAAACTCTCTATATAGTCAAGGATGATTTTGAGCTTAAAATACCCAAAATATTACAAATCTCAAGACAGATAACGCTGTCAGGGTTCAACCTATGTTCTGCTGAATGATGCTGTAGCCCTATCTTTTTGTATCTGTGGAATGTGACTTTACTTGGAAATCTGAATTTTACAGGTGAACAAATTAAGATGATGCCTGTATTGAAGCCTACTCTAATATGTTTATTTTATAAAAAGAAACAACTTGGGAATTGGATGGAAAAGAAAAAAGCAAAGTAAAGGATATGACTGCTGTGAAATAATCTTTTCATACGCTGTGAAGATTTGACACTCAGACTGGTTTAATAAAAAGCTGAATAGCCAATAGTTAGGCAGGATATTGGGGCAGAGAGGTAATAAGCCATGAGCCATGCAGCAGCACATAAATTAATAGAATGGGTTAATTTAAGTTATGAGTAGTTAGAAACAAGCCTACGTCATCGGCCAATTTTTTATAATTGATAACAAGTGTCTGTGTGGTTATTTGGGAGCTGGCTGGAGGAACAGAAAAAAAAATCCCCCTTACACGTGACTGCTCCTAGGTACAATGGAGGAGAAAATTTGTTATAGATATGTAGGAGTGCGCAGTTAGAGGCAGGGGCATTTGGGAGTCCAGTGTAGACATGACCAGACTAAGCTAGGACACATAGGAGAGGGGAAGGAAAAGGGAGAGAGGAGAGAGGGGAAATCAGGTGTGACAGTCAGGAGGCTACATGTTCAAAAGGAGCAGGTGATCAAATGCTTGGTTATATAGGGAAGAGCCTCCGGGAGAAGGGCAGAATCCTGGGCTGGAGACTTCAGGGTACATGGTGGGGTACGCCAGCCGTACCCTGCAACAGGTAGGTACTGAGGGATGCTGGGAGAGCCTGGAGGCCAGGTCCAGCTTTGATATGTTAAATAGGCAGGCACCTCAGCCTTTTGTCCAAGATCTGAAACTTAATAGGCAAATATACAGGGACAGATATGGAAAGGGAGACAGACTACACCTTCACAGTACAAAATGAGGGACAACTGAGGCTACCAGAAGTAGAAGAGAATGGTGTATTCTGTCAACCTGTGAGAAAGAACCCACCTTGCTGATGGTTGAACCTCCAGTGCAGTACCTCCTGCATTATCATGAATTAAGCCATATTTTAAAAATAATATCACTTATGTCAGTTTGTTTTGACATGTGAAGAAAATGAATACAATCTGAAAATTTAAGGCGTTAATATATATGTGTCTAAAGCACTAAGTAAACTAAGCACACACACAATACATTATGTTTTCTTAATTCTACATGAAAGAAAAAAATAAGGGATGGACTGTTACACAGGAAATGAATAGTCTAAGGACACTGAACATATATTTGCCTAGAACTTAATTATTTATGCAGTTGGGGGGATCGACTACTTCAAAGAAATTCATCATTGTTTCTGACTGTTGACTTCAGGATGCCTAAGCTGGTTTGCTCCTTGGCAAAGAAATTTCTCAATATTAACTCATCCAGGAGGGCCTTGCTTGTTGCCACAGGGGTTCACCTTCATGGCTAAGCTCCCCTAGTGTGTCAGCATGCCAAAGAGAATCCAGCTGAGATGATTCATTTTAGAAGTAGCCATGGCCTGGATGGGAGACTTTTAGGTGGGGACATGTGTTGATTCTTAAAAAAAATCATTTTCATTGAGGTGTAATTCACAGACCACAAAACCCTCTCCAAGTGTACAAGTCAATGAAATCAGAGTTTGTTCAACCCTCAGCACAATCTGAGTTTAGAGCATCCACGACTCTAGGCAGCAATCTTTTACTCATTAGCAATCACTTCCCACGTCCTCTCTACCCCAGCCACAGGAACTTACTAATTCAATTTCTGTCCTTCGATTTGACTTTTCCAGAAATTCTCCCTTTTCTGGAATTGCACCTTGTGTAGTCTCTGGGGATTAGTTTCTGTCAGAACTTAATCCTCCTTAAAAATAATTGATTAGTAATATTCCCTAACATTGATATGTAGCATCTGGGTTATACTAATCAGTAAATAGGCATTTGTGTTCTCCGTGACATTTCGATAATGGGAATCATGCATTTATAAATAAGTGTGTATTTCCTTTTCTGTGAACATGTTTTCATTTATCTCACATCATACTCATCCAGGGGAATTGCTGCCTCATGTGTTAACTATTCCATATAGCTTTGAGAATCTATGTGGTCCATGGTCACTCACTGTCCATGGCACACTTCTATCAGCAATGAACGACAGTCTCACTTCTCAGTGCCGTATCCAACGCATGTTATCGATTATTAAAATCACAGTCATAGCAGGTAAGAAATGGTGTTATGTGGTTTTAATTTGCTCTCTGGTAACTAAGGATGTTGAATGTATCTCCATGGCTTTATTAGTCACCTTTATGCCTTTTAAGCTGTTTGAGACATGGTTTCGTGTAGCCCAGGCATGCCTCTGATGTCTTTCACAGGCTCCTGAGGTGACTAGAGGCTAGGGAGTCTCTGGATCCTTGTAGCCTTTAAGATCAGGTTTACTGACTAAAGAGAGCAATGGCCATGTACAAAGTGAGAGCTTCCACGTCACTGAAGACCTCTGGAAAGGGACTTTGTATGACCAGTTGCACATTAAGTTTGCAAAGATTTGATCCATCACACTTCTGTAATAAAACCTACGTTACAAAGCAAATGACAATAGCCACCCCATCAGTGAATATATACAGGGAATTTTTAAGGTGTTGTGAATACATTCATGCTTTTGGAAGAAGGAGCACCTGGATAAGAATGGAAAGGAGTCTTGCGTTCAGAGTCCTTTCAGATCTGACTGTATAAATTCTTCACCTGCCTGTTTACGTAACCTTTCTAATAACTAATACAACATAAAGTATCTTCTGAGGTTATGGGAGCTGTTCTAGCATATTATAGACTCTCAGGGGCGGCTGTGCAAAGCCAAAATTTGTAGACATTTGTTTAGAAGTATGTGATTGGAGATCAAAACAGGGGCAGGCTACTAAAACATGACCCTTGAGCAGAGATCTGATGCTAACTCCAAGCCCATAGTATTGGAATTTAATTAAACCACTGGGCATCTACTCAGCGTCAGAGAGGAGGAGAATTGATTGCCAGGGTTGGGAAAAAAATCTTATGCTTTTGTCTTTTCATGATTGAATTTATGAGAACTTTTAAAATATGTTCTTCATAGAAGTGTATTATCAAGCAGGCCATTTGCAAACACCTTTTCTAATGGGATGGGCTACCTTTTCATTTTCTTCTCTGGATAATTTCATCTGGAAAGTCTTTAATACTGATGAAGCCTGATTAACATCTAGGTTTTCATCTGTCAAATATGTGTGTGCTTGTTTTATACTTGGGAAACAATTTCCTAACTCAGAGTCACAAGTATTATTCAGGGGTTTAGATGATTTCCAGTTTTAGCTTTACATTTTTTTACATTTGTTTATTTATCGTATGTGTGCATGCGTGTGTGTATGTGCGTGTGTGTATGTGTGTGTGCCCATTTACATGTGTTCCAGTGTGTGTGTGTCTGCACACTTGCTTGTATACGAGGTATTAGGAACGTGGCAAAGGATAACTTGCTGGTGTCAGTTTGCGCTAACAGAGATTGAAATCAGGTTGTCAGGATTTGTAGCAACCACTATTACCCCAGCCTCTCTAGCTTTGGCTTTGCCTTAGATCTACAGTGTATCTTTTAAACTTGGATTTTTTTGTTTTGTTTTGTTTGGGTTCATTTTATTTCTGTGTGCATGCCTGTGTTTGTGTTTGAAGATGGCTGCATGCTTCTGCATGTTTATGGACGTCAGAGGACAACTAGTGGGTGTTTGTTCTCTCCTTCTGATGTAAGGATTCCGGAGATCAAACTCATGAGGCCTGGAACTGATACCTTACCAACTGTCTTGTCAAACAGTCTTACAATGGGCTCTGAGTTAATTTGGTACCTGGTTTGACATAGAAATTCACTGACCATTTAAAAATATATTCCACTAGGCCTCTATATTATTGCTAAATCAAAACTGGATTATTATAATAACCTTCCAAATTTTGTATCTGGCAGTCAGAAGTATCCACCAGGAAAGGCAGTTCTATACCCTGCACAAGAAACAAACTCAACACCATGTCTGAGGCCAGGTGGATGGGTGTGAAATCACTGTTTGTTATCTGGACCCACTCAACCAGCTGTGGGCATTCCCTTTCATCAGATGAATCGGGAAGAGATTCATCACATTTCTTCTCACGCAGTGAGGGATTATGAAAACTAAGAGAAACGCAACCACGGAAACGTCTTAAAAATGAACCATTATCAGAACATGTTTACAATAATCAAGGTTTTTGTCCTTAAAACCATAAAATTGCAAAAGGCAAAAGGCTACAAATAACCTGACGGAAAGTTCCTGACTAGCTGATCCCCCACAGCATGGCCCAGACAGAGGGCAAACCCAAAGCTTTTTCAGAGACACCTGATGGAGACAGGAGCTCTGCAGTCACAGGCTGGTCTTCCCTCACTATGGGGCCTCTCTGCAGATTACAGTGATTTGACATGTCCATAAAGACTCCAGCAAGGATTGGCAGGAGGAGCCTGACTGTAAATGACAAAATTGTACAGGGCAGATTAAACCGTGCCAGTCAGTAGTAGAAGAAAAACTCTTACTTTATTTCTTCCTTCAATTACTGCTGTGACTGATAAAAAAAAAAAAAGTCGCCACTGTGAAAAAGCCTAATTAAAAAAGAGGTGATGTATGAGGATCATTCCTAATTAGTGATGCCTTGGGAATCAACTCCATGAGGACACAGAGGAGCCCCTGAAGATTATGCTTATAGGAAATATAAAGTTCAAATGGCTTTGAGCTGCTACAAGCTAAACACCCCCCACCCCAACAACCTTAATCCTGTCCCTACATCATCCCATGCCTAGAGATGAGATGGGTTTGATTGTTGCTGATTTTTTCTTTTACTTTCTCCCCCTGTCTCTAACAATGTGGGGGAACTTCCTCCAAGTATGTGTCTATCTTCCTCTTCTTTTCTATCACTGGAAGCATCTTGTCAATGAATGTCAGATGCATAATTTAAAAGCAAGTAAAATCTAATCATGCAACATTGTATCGGGATCAAAGACAGACTTGCAAATCGCCTTTGAAGAAAACAGAAACCTTTTACATTTATTTATGGAGTGTGCATGGCACAGGCACAGTGAGGGAGTGAAGGTTAGAGGACTACTTGTAGAAGTAGGGTCTCTCCTTCTCACCCCTCTCCTTACCGGGTTTCTAGGGACCAAAGAAAGATCGTTAGGCTTGGCATGTGGTACCTCCACCTGAGCCATCTCGCCAGCTGGAAACTGCAACATCTAAATCAATACTGGAAGAGGCATCCATAGAGTGGGGTAGAATTCCCCACAGTGTGCATAACACCTTCCATGGAACATGTTTGCAGAGGTGAATCACGTACTATCCATTTCCTTCTTCTCTGATTGTGTATATGAAAATATCTGCCCTCATCTTGAATAAAAAAAAGATTCTATCTATTGAAAAACTTTGTCAGGGGTCTCCATTCCAGTTTCCGACTGTCACCTACCTAGCTGCTCCTCACCTTTTCTAAACTAGAGTTCAGTCTACAACCATCGTACCCTGGATACTTTGTTCTCAACCAGGCCATTGTTTGCGGATTCTTTGGAAAGAAGTCTGATTGTCGAATCTCATCTGGGGGTTACGCTGCACACAAATATCCCATTATTAGTGGCAATGGTTTCCCCTTTGAGGATGTGCAATGAGGCAGTCTCAGTATGCACACGTCTGTGGGGATCCATATGTTCAACCGCTGGCCAATAGAGAGAAAATACCAGTCATTATGGCATTCCATTCTGAAGCACAATGAAGGCGACTCATCAGAAACTCACTAAAAATAGACAGCTCTGATTGTAATCAGAGAGAATGTGCATTTCTGTTTATCTTAATGTTCATCTCATTTTCACTTTTTTTTTTTTTTTTTTTTTTTGGGGTGGGCCTTGCGCCTTTAGATTCTGCCTATCCAACCACTGCTGAGTCTCCCTGTGCTACTCTGGATTCTGACCATCAGCTCAGCTCTCTCAACTCACGAGGCAAACCCACAAGGCTGTATGTAGCCTGTGGAATCCACTCACTTCCTTCTGTGCATTTGTCTCTGGGATGCTGTTACAGAGCCTTTGGCCTGGTTTTAGTACAAGGCAGGTCATCTTCCACAGCAGTCCGTATGGAAGCTCTGTATAGCGTGCCCGTCACAGCTACCAAGGGTAAAAGACTACATCTGTGCTTTGCTTTCTTCATCTTTAGAAGATTTGTTTTCCTTTTATGTGCGTATGCATGTGTGTGGTGTGTGTGTTCATGTTTGAATGTGTGCAGGCACACATGTGAGGGTGTACCTGTGTGTTCATGCATACTGAGTGCAGACGTGAACATCATTTTATTATCTCCACTTTATCTCCAGAGGCAGGACCCACATTTGAAGCCAGAGTTCATCAATAGGTTTAGTCTAACCAGCTAGCTAGACAGCTTTTCCTAGCATCCCCTGGCCCTTCACCCCAAACGGGGATTATATGTGAGCCCATACAACATTCACAAGGTTTCTGGAAACCTAAACACTGGTTTTCATTCTTGTACAGCAAGCATTTTACCCAAACGGTCAACTCCCCTTTCTTTCCTTTTTCTTTCTTTTCTTCTCTTTCCCTCTCTTTCTCTTTTCTGAGGTATGCCTTTATATGGTTCACGCTGACTTTGAATTCACCTTGTGGTAGACCCTGACCTTGGACTGTTGATTCTTTTCTCCACCTAACAAGTGCTGAAGTTACAAGCATGAGTAAGCAAAACACCAGACCCAGATATTTATGTGTATGTTTTAATTTAACTTCTTTGTTGATTTTCGGGAGTTTCACATCATGAACCCCCAATTCCACTTACCTCCCAGTCTCCCCCATAATCTCCCTTACCCCTGTACAAAAGAAAATTAAAAAAAAAATCAAATCAAATCAAAACTAAGAAAGCAAGCATGCAAACAAAAATCAGAACAAAACAAACAAAGCTTCCTGTTACTCTTTCTTTCCTGCCTCTCCAACACCCTTTATTCATCCTGGTGGCACTGGGAACCCCAGTGTATCATACAGTAGATCCTTTTGTCCAGTCAGCTTTACTGACAAATGCTCATTGTAATGAGTCACTGGTCTGGTTCAAGGCCTCTAGTTTCTAATAACCACCACACTGGACCCTCACCAGAACCCCTGTGGGATATCCTGGGCCACCTGGACTCGTGGAGACCCTGTGGGTATTGTTCCAGAACACCAGTCCTTTCTAGAGCTCCAGTAGGTCTTAGGGTAGATGTTAGGGTGGACCAACCCAAGGCCTGACTGTGGGTCATAGCTGAGCTGGCCAGTCTGCCACTGGGGTCAACTACCTTAGGTGAGGAGGCAGAATCAGCTTCCAGGGTCAGTTCAGCATCACTTCTGGGGCATCTTTGTCAAGTGCAGGGGCTAGCTCTCCAATAAGGGCTGTAGACTACATCATGGCCCTCAGACACCAACCTGGACTCAGGTGGCTGACATTCTCATGGCCCTTTCTGGCAACAGGAGTCACATATGTCAATCCAGACTCTGGACACTATAGCACCAGGGATCCAGACATGGCCTTTGGCAGCAGCCGGGCCCAGACGTCACTATGGCCAAGGGTGGCAAGCTGGCCTTTTCCATTAGTGTACTCCTCACTGTCTTCCCTTCTTCCTCTCTCCCTCTCTCCACAGCACATGAGCTGTTCTGCTTCTCTTTCTCTCCAATTACTCCACCACACATTTGCTCATCATAATAGGAACCACATGCCCAGTGTTGAGGACCCATAGGCCCTTGAGGACCCTGGCTGGCCTTTGTCTGACTAGCCCCTACTTAGGCAGAACTATGGGGGGGGGGGGGAGGGGTGGATGGATGTCATCCTGCTAGCCAGGGACTTGAGCTCAGGTGTGTGTGTGTGTGTGTGTGTGTGTGTGTGTGTGTGTGTGTGTGTGTTTAATGTGGAGTCAGCATTGTAGGACCTCCACTATGGTGGTGTAGTGATAATTGACAACTTGATAGAATCTAGACATCACCTGGGCCTCTACACATGTTTATAGGAAATCATCTTGACTGCATTAGTTGAGGTAGATTAACCAGCCCACTGTTGGTGGCATCATTCCCTAGCTGGGATCCTACGTGAGTAGAGAAGGGACCTGGGCAGTACCCTGCATTAGTTATTCTCTGCTCATGACTGTAGATGTGACAGGAGCAGAGACTTCAAGCTCCTGCCCCTTTGACTTCTCCACCGGAAGAGACTGCACACTTGAACTAGACCAGGATGTATCCTTTCTCCCTGAAGTTGCTCCAGTCAGAGCATTTTAGCACAGCAATGAGAAACTGAGACACCCACCTAACCCAGCAACTAATGTGTTCCCATGGTGTGCCCACAGCCAGCCAGCAGCTTCATTTTATTTGCATAGTTCTCCCATTCCCCATTTTAGGCCATCTGCCTTGGCTGAAGGCCCAGCTATTTCTGAAATGTTCTGTTTCCTCTAAAAGGATTTTCTAGAGCTAACACAGAAGTACTTCCAGCATATTCCCACTACGTAGTCTTTCAGCCTTCCTTAGTCTGCTTTAAAAGAGAACACCACTCTTGGAACTTCTGCTTCTGGTATATTCGGCCACTGAGGGCACAGACCTTTAGCTGCCATAGATATGCTGATGCCCTTGCTTCTGACCAACATACCTCCCACATGGGGCCAGTGATGTTACAGAAAGAGGTGTCACTAGGTCCTGTTATGATTTATCTCTACCTTTTGACATGAAGCCTTGACTGTTAAACTGCTTTGAGTCGGTCCCCTTTGGCGGATATTTTCCCATCATGCCTCAAGGCTGAACTGAACAGTCAGCAATCTCAGTTTCAAGCACCAAATATTTCATAGCTGCTCATTTCCCAGTTCATTCTTGGTGCAACCAAGGGGAAGAGGTAGGTGTGTGTGTGTGTGTGTGTGTGTGTGTGTGTGTGTGTGTGTGTGTGTGCTCACACACCCTGCAGGATGTGTGGGAAGGGAGCCTGGGATGGCAGTGTAGAATATCATTTGTCAGCATCTGTCTCTCAAAACTGTTCTAGCTTTTTGGACTTGTTTCCATAGAAGCAAAGTGGCAAGGCTGACACAGTCAAGCAGAACAGCCATATACAATAGGGAAAAAAAGAAGTTTGTGAATTAGAAATGAGTTTATTTTAGTATTTTTTATTTTGTGGTGTTTTTCATGAATGTATGCCTGAACATCATGTGTGTGCCCTGTGTTCAAGCACAGCTTGTGTAAATACAGGTTGGATGATGCTAATTTCCTTCCGATGTTCTGTGAACCTCTTGATTCTCTTGAATACGTTCACCATCCTCCCTCCCCCCCCCACAAGAGTGTGTTGCCATGATTTTGAGTCTTGATTGACCTTGGATTTAAGGATGCATAAAGTGACTTTCTCTAACTACTGATGTCCAGTACTTTATAAGCCCTGCTTTGGAAACTTAAGCTTGTAGTTACATACATGATTTGCTGATAAAATGTTTTCCGAAGCTGCAAGTACATCTTCTACAGGAAACCATTTAAAGGTGATTGTTTAAGTAAGATGTAACATGTTTTGAAATCTTTGAAGTGGAAAAAGCAAAGTACTATATGAGTTTGTGACTCACAGATGCATGCATTTATCGATGCTCGTGTTCATTTCATTGTGTATACACTTTTACCTTTTCAAAGACATAAATAAACATGAAACTCTGAGTAATAATCTGCATGCTGAAGTATTTGGGGGAAGGAAATGTGTTGATAACTATACTTTCCTGTTTTTAAGACTTCAAAAGTAGATGGATAGGTATCTGATCAAGCAAAAAATAGGGAGACGACAATTATAAAATTGAAGAGCTGGTTTTTACAGTTGCAATGTTTGCGTCTCCTTAAACTTTTGGGTGAAAATCTAGCTCCCTGTGTGAGGGGCTCATTGGGTCCTTTGAGCAGAGTCCTGATGAATGGACTTAACGTCCTTTGAAATGGGAACACCACACCTCTTCTATGGGAGAGCATGATGGCAAGGTGCCATTGTCTACGTAGAAAGGTACTCAGTGGGCACTGAACCGGCTGGCACCTTAATCCTGGAACTAAGCAGCCTTAAAATCACAAGGAATAAAATTTCTGTTAAGTACCTGTTTGAATATAATGTGTTACAACATCTCAAATGAACTAAGACACACATATATAGATTGTGTCTTTATAATTACTTTATTTTTTTCTGTATGCTCAAAAGTTGTTTGCCAGTGGTTTCAGGGATATCTCAGTGGTTAAGAGTGCTTGCTGCTTCAGTTTCCAGCACCCATGTCCTTGTTACAACTGCACATTACTCCAGCTAGGGAGAGGGAATCTGACAGCCTCTTCTGTTTTCCGAGGACACTGTACTCACATTCCCATGCCATACCCTTACATACTCAAAATTAAAAGTAGTCAAAAGCAAAAACATTGTTTATCATCATGGAAGAAAGATACACCCTTTCCTGGAATTGGGAGACATAAGGATTGGTCCCAGTATGGATATGCAAATCTGTAAAATACAATCTAGGCTTCTCATTTATGGGATCTCTCTACTTATGACATGAAAATCTTGTATATGTTGGTCTGTGTGTGGTAATGTATTATTTCTAAAAAAACACTTGGATCAAATGGTCAGAACCCATTTGTTCTCAGAAAAATTTGGATTCTCATTTTATAGTTCAAATGAAACACTGAGAATCCTATTATCTAATACTTTCCAAACAGGAAGTTCTATTGCGTCTTGCTGATAGTCTCCTGTCTCAGTGCAAACCCAGATACACAGCAGACAGGAATTATCTTCCCAAATCTTGGGTGGTAAAGATTGGTCTGAATAATTTGATAGACAAAATAGATGGTGGCCTAAAATACTCTAGTTATTTTGATCTGATTGTGTGATTGTATGATTAATGCAATCCTGTAGTATAACACTCAGCAAAATGGCCAAACACCAAGGCCAGTCTGATGGGTGGCCTTTCTTTTTAAAATATCTCCATTTCAATATCTCCATTTAAAATATATTCATTTCAAAATACCTCCCATTGTAAGTTAATTATATAAACGGGGCTGTGTGTGTGTGTGTGTGTGTGTGTGTGTGTTTATGTGTGTCCATACATGTATGTGTAAGTGTGCATCTATGGAAGCCAGAATTTGTCTTCTGCAACCTTTCTCCTAATTTTCGAGACAGGATCTCTCACCATCTGAACGCTACTCATGGCCAGGGAGCCACAAGTCCCCCTGTGTCCACCTCCTTCTACATTTCCCCTCAATCCTGGGGTTACAGACATGCACCACAATCCCTGGCTTTTACAAGGACAACGGGTATCTCAAGTCAGGTTCCCATTTTGTTAATAGGTACTTTTCCCAGCGAGCCACCTCCCAGGTAAGGCCAGGGTTTACTTTCTCATTAAAGATTCAGCTGGCGCTGGAGTCGGTACCAGAGTTTGGTAAGTTATTCAAGTACAGGGACCAGAGTGGAACAGCAGCTTCTCTGATCATTAAAAGAACCTGGAATAGATCTCTCAGGAGTAAGCCCTTAGAATCCTGAGATGACTGAGTAGATGGGCATGGGAATCGGTTCCTACAAAATGAAGACCAGAGCAGACCAGAAAAAAGAGCCACACTAATGAAAAGGCGCTTGGCCTTCCTTAACAGACCACTGGCTGAGCCAGTTCATTATACTAACACAGGGGTTCACACAACTTTTTCCAAAAAGGGTCAGGAGACAATGTTTCAGGTTCCGTAGCAGGCTGCCCTCGTTATAAACAATCCGCTCGGCCATTAAAATGATCAAGCAGCCACTGACAACACATACACCAATGTGTACAGCTCTGTGGCCGTAAAGCTTGGTTCGCGCCTACTGAAATGGATTTCCTCCAGTTCTTACATGTCATGAAATTTTATACCCCAAAAGCGCTGTTAGGTTCCAACCCCTATGCAAGTATGCAGGGACTGCATTTGGCCCTCGGATGTATCCTGCAGAACACTGCACCAGCACACACAGACACAGGAGAACCAAGCTGCTTAGCACACATATTCTTAAGCAGAAGTAGTAAAAAGCTTGCCCTAAGCACCTTCCCTTTGTCCTTATCTCTAGAACAAGAAGAGAAAGAATGCATAATCTCCCCTAAACCTAATTTTTAAAATGGCTTTGATTTCTCAAAGGATTTCCCTTTTTTCCACCTTCATCTGGGGTGAGTCTCTCTCTGTGTCTCTCCCTCTCTGCCGTCTCACTTCCTTCTTATTTCTCACTGTGCAAGTTTGTTCCCTTGCTAATAAATTTTGCTTTTACTGCCAGCAGCATTACAGGGCTTGACATTTTTAGTGAGGGTGCTGAGATTTTTGCAGCTTTTGTTTATTGCTTGCCTTTTCTCCATCCTGGACAACCTCAGACCTTCCTAAATGAAGGATTGATGCTAGCACAGCATGACCCACACCTGGAAATCTATTAACAATTAACAGCCAGTAAAAACAGAGGACTCCAAGTTCCCTAGGCTGCCAGCTTCGTGGGAGGTAAGGGACAGTTCACAGTGCCAAGGAAGTGCACAGGACTAATTAATCTAACAATTCCCACACACATGCGGGCATGTAAAACTCCACACTGGCTACAAATACTGTTGGTTTAAACACAGTCACGGCTCTACGTGCATGGCGGTTTGCAAAGCCAAACTGAGTGGTGCAAGTGAGGTGGGTTGCTGTCAGTGCTGCCCGTCCTATTAGAACACAATAAGGACAAGGATTCCGCACCAAAATGCAGCTCACTGAATCTATTCCTTCCAAAAGGATGCGAGGCCAGCAAAAACTTACCTCTGCATGAGAATAGCCCTCAGATGGAGAATAACATGCATGCCCCAAAGACACTGCTTAAGAAAGGAAGGAATGGCTGGAGAGGTGGCTCCGCCATTTAAGGAAGACAGGAGTGATTCCCAGCACTCACACAGGCAGGTCACAATCACTCATATGTCCAGCACCAGGGAGGAGGGACCCTGTTATCTGCAGTCACTTGCACTCACACAGGAACATACAAGTGCACACACGCACACACATGCACACATGCGGGCACACACGTGCGCGCACACACACCAAATGTAAGGAAAACATGACAGAAGCTTTCATGTGACACTCAGAGGTGTTGGAGTAGGGTGTGTGGACATGGAGGCACTTAATTAATTTTCAGAAATCTACGAGGCACAACTTAATAGCAGTGGCAGGAAAGGTTTTAGGAAAGGACCAGTTGTTAACGCTATAAATGTGGCTTTGACTGAGAGGACAACTGGGAATCCTTGTTCAAGTCTCAATTCTCAGGCCAAGCCAGTGTGTCGTAGGACAACGATGACTCTCCCTTTGCAGGTTCTGACAGCAAGGGGTTAAAGAGGAATATAGTCCTTTATCTGAAAGGCAGTAGAGGGGATGGTGACACAGCAGATGTCATTCAGATGTATTCTTCCCCTATGCATCCACAGAGAACACCCATGAGGACAACCAGAAGCCTTAGTCTTACCAAGGATCTGGAATTGAAGCTGGCAGATAAGCAGTGCTCTCAGAGGCAGCCTTGTTTACTAACTGACCCATCTTTATGACCAGTTTCTCTGCAATGTTGTCATGAAGGGACAATTGGAGACCTTGGTGCCGGGGAGATGGCTCACTGGCAAGAGAGTGCTCCCTGTGCATCCACTAGGACAGGAGTGCAGATCTTCCACACCGATTGAACAATCTTAATGTGGCTGTATTTGTCCCTGACTTCAAAACTGGAGGTGAGACAGGAGGACCTCCAGGACTTGTCGGCCATCAGCATAGCCACAGACTCTAGCTTTCGTAAGAGACCGTTTCTCAAGGGAATAAGGTGATGAATAATAGAGGAGGACATCCGCACACACACTCACCCTCCTCCCCAAATGCAAAAGTTCCAGCACCAGCTGGAGTACATTCCAATCCATTAGCCTCAGGGGTATTGAGAGGAGGCCTGACAAGCAAAGGGAGGCTTGAAGACTGACAAGACAGCAGACACAGATCCTGCGCAGGAGTGCGTGTGTGGCCTGGCACAGCTAGCCCAGCATGACTATGCATTCTTAATATGCTGCCCCCTCGTGGCTTCTCTTCATTTGATTCCCCTCAGTTGTTGCAGACTCAGCCTTGGTAGATAAAAGGCCTCCCTTCTTCTCTGTGCCATTCACTGGCCCGAGGAAATGGACCATTTTCACAAACTGCTAATTCTGAAAGCCTTTAGTGGACGGAGACAGGGGAAGGGGGAAAATATACAGTTTAAAGGCATGCTCTGAATTTGCTAATAGGCATGCACAGTCCTTCTGGAACTAAAATAGAATTTTTGATGAAGTACCTTGTGGCAAATTTGAAATATTGGCCTGGGGGCCCCAACAAGACGTAATTCACTCCACTGGTGAGAACAAATCTCATTTCCACATCCATCCCTCTAAACTCATTACTGACCCAGGGGAAAATGCTAGCCTACAGCAAGTTTTAATAAAGACACTGGTGGGCCTGTTGCTATATTACCAAATGCAATCATGAGCAACAAGCCACTTGGTGACAATGGACCTCTGGACCTATGGAGTTCCAAGAACACAGCTTCTAGAAGGCTTAATTGTCCACCCAGAACAGAACAAAACATCCAAAAAAAAAAAAAAAGACTCCATCATTTTAGGCAATAGATGTTGAGGAGGACACACCCTGGCTGAAACAGACTGTCTGTCAGCTTGCCTGTGAGTGTACAATGGCTGAGAATAATTTACTATACATTCAGTTTGAGTTTAAAAACTAAAAAGAAAACAGGGAGTTTCATTAGGGATATTAAACAAAAATAATGATGACCTGGAGTTCAGAAGGATCTAGATGCAAATTTAAGATCTAGGATTAACCTTATCTCCTATTGAGTTCTATCTATCTCATGAGGAGTGTGAGTCTTAGCTAAGCGCAAGTGACCTTTGGGCATAGTCAATGTCAATACTGTTTTCTGGTATGTCTTCTCATGTCATGTCATATAATAACTATGACATACGTGTCAACAAGATCTACTCTCCTGGTATGTTATGTACATTAGTGAGAGATCACTGACTGTGGTCTGACAAATGGAGAACCTGCCTAAGACCGAACTCCCTTAATATAGGTGATAATGGTGTGGCTGGGACAATATATGAAACCACTGGCAGTGGGTTTAAGATCTAATACTAATGCACAAACTGACTTAGTGGAGCCCATTCTATATGGAGAGGGAACCTTGCTCAGCCTGTACACAGGGGTGGAGAGGTGCCTTGGTCCTGGCTCAAAGACATGATGGGACAGACCTAGCAGACTTCCTAGAGGAGGCCTTACCCTAGGGAAGGAGCACATGGGAGGTGGTGTGGGGGGAAAATGAGGGAAGTGTGCAGAGTGGAGGGAGGGGGAAGTGGGATTAGAACATAAAGAATAAATTTAAATTTTTTTTTTTAAAAAGATAGATATGTAAGTCCTTTAACATGGCATAAAGTAGGTTCATAACAGATACACAGTAAATGACCTGCTGATATTTGCCTTGATGGAAAGGCTACACCAATAGGTAAGAATGCTCACTGTTTGAGCTTGTTTGTAGCAATTTCTGTAAGCCTATTACAACAGGTCAGTAACAGTTGCTGCCCAGTCCTTAGCCTTAACAAGCACACTAGAAGTTTCTTCTGGATTTCCAGAGAGCACTTGGGTTGTTACAGTCAAAAATTCTGTGCATGTTTCTAGAGGATGAAGCTAACTAGCTATTCAGAAGGAAATCTGCTTTGCCCAAAGAGTTAATGAGTCCTGACTAGGGCCTTCTCTTAACTTCTCACTGTATCTGAACTGTCTTTGTCTTCAACCTGGCCACATTGTCCCTCATATCCTTTGAAAGTAGAGTGACTTTTCCTACAATCTTCTAAGTTTGCCAATGAATAAATATGTTCAGATATGAGTACCGAGGTCAATAGGGAGCAGGAGATCATTGTAAATGCACATAAAAGGGTGTCAGTCCCCATGGCTTTTATCAAACATCTGGCATGAAACATCTTAAGGGAGGAAGGGTTTCTATTGGCTCAGAATATGAGGAAGCACAGTCCAACATGGTTGGGAAGACACGAAAGCAGGAATCTGAGGCAGATGCTCAGATCACATTTGCATCCAGGAAGCAAAATAACAACAGGAAGTGGAGCCAGTCTACGAAACTTGAAGATTTGACCCTAGTGACTTACTTCCTCCAGCTAGGCTCCGCCTCCTAAAAGGTCTACAGCTTTCTATCACCAGCTAGGGATCGAGTATTCAAACAGACAGACCTATGGAGGGCATTTCACATGTAAAACTTAACAAGAGCTTCTAGGGCAGATGGTTGCCCACGCTGAGCAAATGAAAAAAGGGAGTATCTCCAAGGTGAACAAGTAAGTCTTGGGCATATGTTGCAGCTAAAGTCGAAGCAGGCACGGAAATGATAGCCGGAGACAGAACAATCAGTGAATTAATGGCTGTGTTTATACTTCTGTTGTCAGTGCTGATTATTTGTTGGTTTGAAATAAGTTCCCTTTTCTTCATTAGTTATCCTTCCTGAATGGCTGCATGTGTGGTTTTGTGGCTTCGAAGGATGCTCCCACCTTCATAGGAAGAAGATAGCATATTGGGAACGCATATTCCCAATAGCCAAACTGGCCCTTCACTTATTTATTTAAAAAGACGTATTTGTTTATTTTGTGTATGAGTGCTCTTCTTGCATGTATGCCTTTATGCCAGATCCTACTATAGATGGCTGTGAGCCACCATGTGGTTGCTGGGATTGAACTCAGGACCTCCGGAAGAGGAATCAGTGCTCCTAACCACTGAGCCACGTATCCAGCCCCAGCCCTTTACTGTTTAATAAGAAGTGCTACTGCTGCTCTTTTCCTGCTTCGGGTTTGAGCCTTTGTTATTCTTTCTGCAAATCAAACCAACATGTGTTCATCTCTGAAGAGGGCACAGTGTCTAGGTTTCCCAGAAGAGGACAGGTCAGCAAAATCTCCTTTGCTGCTCATTCATAGGAAAATCAAACCCACTTTCCAGCTGACTCTCCTCCGGTGTCCCTCTTGCTGCCTTCCTCAAACTGTCCTCACTCATACTGGCTCACCCAGGCAGGGACTTGGTTTAGAAATCTATAGACACGAGGATGCAGAGAGATTCACTTGCCTGAGATCATTCATTTCATATTTATGAAAAAGTAGCAATTTTTCTGTTGATTTCTTTCACCTGCCCTCAGGCTTGCACCCTGGGAGTAACACACATTTTAACTTATACAAATCCTGGGACAGTAGTAGGAGGTGGCAGGAGTGGAGACAAAGACTGGAAGGAAGGACATGCTGGCCTTCATGTCAGTGCCACCCCAACACAGCAGGAGAAAGAACCACAATTTCTACCAAGCAAGGTAACAAAGGGCCATATGGAGCCTTTTATTATCCTGGCTGAAACACTGATTACATGGGAGGGAGGAGTGGAAGAGAAGAAGTTTGGGCAGGAAGACCCAAAACAGAATCATGGGAAAGTCCTCAGTCCACTCATTGCTATTATTCTTGGAGATAGCTATGGCATTTTTCTACCAATAAACCACAGGATTCTAACCACATCTATCCTCCTCAAAGGCTAGGCCTAAAGAAATCAATGGTTTTCTTTTCCTTTTCTCTCCCTGTTGAAGGAGATACTTTGTGTTTCCTTAAAAGGAAACTTTCAGTGGCGCATCTTATTTTAGATTCTCTAACTTTATCTTCAAGTTTTTTCCCTCAACTCTTTTTCTTAAATTAGAGCTGTTTGCTAATTTGTGATTTTTTTTTTTTTTTTTTTTTTTTAATAATTTCTGGCCCTACTTAGCTTGGGCTCGAGAGTCATATGTTAAAGGTGGTGTGGTACCAAAGCCACAAATGGGGAGTCTCGTGTCTGCATCATTCTCAGAAGCACTCACAGGAACTTCAGACGGTGGGGTGGGCAGTGGGGGGAGGGGCGGAGGAGGCAAACTTCAGAGTGTGCAAAAGGGAAGATGACAAGAAGACTGGAGTTGCCATCTGCTGGAGGAGGGGAAGAATGACATGTGACACTTGGAAGAGAGAAGAGCAGGTAGCGAATCTCCCCATGTTGTGTATTCCCAGTCAAGGGATACCAATTGGCCGAGGTGAGCTATCATTTCAGAAAGACAGCTTCGGGGATATGTAGACTATATCTGAAGGAATTTAAACAATAGCATACTCTGCTTCCTTGTGAACCCCCGTATAGTCTTTAAAGGGATGGTGGGCATTGGCATCCTTCCCCTTCAAATGCTGGCGTGTTCCTTCCATGTGTATTTCTTGCTTCCACCCTTGGTCCTTTGAAAATGGGGTTTCTTCTGTAAGTATAGCTAGTCAATGTTTGCAGGCTTTCCTTTCTGCTTACATAACAACTAAAAAAAAAAAAAAAATGCTTAGGCTCAATAGAAAGACCCAGGGACTGATAGTAAGTAGTAGGCACTCTCAATGGATAATTTCAATTTGCCCACAAGCTCTAAAGGACACCATAAGTCGATTGCTGTACCCCCTTTCCGTGTTGATATTTTAAAGCTGTAAAATTATGAGTGTAAGGAGGATGGGCTGCAGAGTCTAAACCATCTCGGAGGTCCTTTTTAGCTCTCCAATTCTGTGAATCTATAAGCATTCCCAACTTATGTAGCACTTAGAACATGAATATTCAAGCTAAATTCTCATCATTACTTCCACAGAATTCAGCAAAACTGTGTCTAATGGCCTGATTAATCAGACATAACCATCTTCTTTGTCAGTGGCGGGGAAAAGTTTTATCTCTTTTCATGTTATAGAGAAAAACAAAAAACAAAACAAAACACTTATTTAAACCTGATTTCTCCGATGGTGGTTTTGCTAGACTTGCTGATATTCCCCAGCCCCATAATCAGGAATAAGAAGAAGCAAATCTAAGAATCATACCACAACTGCTAGTGGCCTCTAAAACAGGAAGGAGAAACTGAAGCTAAGACCCCACCAATGCTGGAGTAATAGGTATATGGCCAAATGGATGAGATAATTCAGTTGGCAAATTCTGCTTTAACTGAAATGAACCCGACTGTGTTTCTGAGGCTCTTAGCCATGCACATCCACAGCATCTAATCTGGACACCCTTTTATTCATATTTTCATTCAGTAATTTGTTTAATGAACATATTTCTTTGTTATTATTGTTGTTGTTTGAGAAAGGGTCTCTCTACATAGCCCTGGCTGTCCTGGAACTTGTTATATAGACCAGTCTGGCTTCAAATGTACAGAGGTCCACCAGCTACTGATGATGCTGGGATTAAAGGCATGCTCCACTATTTCTGGTTTAATGAATATATTTTCGCTGCTTGCTTTTATACAGGTAGAATGGAAGACTAAAACCTGAGTTGTCATGAAGCTTCACTTATGGTTGGAGGAGAGAGAATTCTACACACACAGAACAATCATAGACAGTAGACACATGTCAGGGCCGACCATTACAGCAGAGAGCATGGTCACAATCTAATGGCCTCTGTGGACTGAGAGGTCAGGACAAGTAATCTCCAAACTGGAACTGAGTGTTAGAGATAGCATACTCATTGCTCTTCTCATTGCAAGATAAAATACCTAACAGAAGCAACTCAAGAAGAGGAAAAATGTATTTTGGTTCCCAGAGAGAATACCATACATTGTGATGGGGAAGTCGTGAGGTTGAAGCTTTGGGCAACTGGTCACATTGTATTGACGATTCCCAACTGAGACATGAACGGGGATGTTCAGCTTGCTTTCACGTCTTCTTTTGGTTCAGGAATCAACGGCATGAGGATGTTTTACTGATAATTAAAGAGAGCCTCTCCGCTACAGTTAACCAAACCTAGAATCTCCCTAACAGATACATCCAAAGAGTTGTTTCCTAGGTGATGCTAAATTCTGTCAAGTTGGCAACCAATACAAGCCCTCTTAGGTGGATGAGAGAAAGGCACTGACGAAACAGGTTGGTACTGAAGATGTAGGTCAAAGGAAGGGGTGCTGGAATGAAAACATACAAGAGGGCTAACTATACCAGGAGAGGTATAGGTACATATGAGAAAGGCCTAGATGGGATAGAGTACCATGCACTCTGCGAACATATTCTTTTCGTGGAAATCAGTCTCCCCATCTCCACAGGTTAATGTGTCTGCTGCAACTTCTCCCTATCCCTAGATGACCCAAATCCATGTACGCACAGGCTTATTAATACACAGCTGCTGGTTGGCTGACCAAATAGGGCATGAGACCTTTACATTAGCTCATATGTTAAGTAAGTGCTTAGCCAGGTTCTTATTTTAACCCTTGACCTCAAAGCCATGCAATGGTCAAGGAAGTGCCCTCTCCAAGAAGGCAAGTGACCCCTAAGATGCTGACTATGGCTCTGGAATGTGACAGTGTATCCCCTGAAGGAACATCTCATGAAGAAGGGCAGGAGAACACTTATTGAAAGCATAGTAAATGACCCACCTTGGTTGAGAGGCTCTGATGGTCTTTGTACTCACATATTACCTGGCTTTAATTGAAACTGGTACAAGTCATTCTGTAACATTTGTGCTGCTCATGCTACAAAGACCATCTTTGTCTAATACAGAAGTCCAGATAATAAGGGGGGATTAATTCAGACAGGTTATTTGACATTTTTCTTTGATACAAACTGCATTTTTTTCCCCCATGCTTTTCTTTTCTTCTGACCGTAGGGTGATCTTTAATTATAGTTTCAAGGGACGACCATACAATAAGGAGGTTGTTAAACATTATTAAAACTGAATGTCTCCAATGTTCGCTAAGAGTTATCTGACTTATTTCACATTCTGAGCTTATTTCACATTCACGAATCCATGAAATGAGTAGTCTACTGGGGATAATCTCCCTCCTTCTCCGGGGCCCACAGTGGTCTAGGGATTCTCTGAAGTGTGACAGGAAGACAGTGGCAGGTGCCTGGACCTATGCTACCCTGTTCATCTCCACAATGTACTTGAATTCAATGAGACAGAGAGGAGAGAGTAGGAGGAAAGTGGATATGGGAGTGAGAGAGAGGAAGGAGGAGGTAGCACAGGAGATGGGGGGGCGGGGAGAAAGAGGAGTAGAGTTTGAAAGACTGTGAGAAAACAAACACGAGACAGATGTGGAACATGCAAGTAGACAAGGGGCTATGTGAGTGGAGGAAGAGGGCTAGCTGGAGTGAGTGTGAGGGAAACAGAAATCAGCGAACACACACACACACACACACACACACACACACACACACACACACCCACTCTTTCACACACATACATGCCCACAAATCCATTGATCTATGAAATAACTCACGAGTCCGGATATTCTATGTTCAGATGAGAATTCCTGGCCCTCCTGCAGATCTTCCCAGAAGCAGGTTGGGATGTAAAGTGCTAAAGCTCTCCCAGGGTGATGCTCTGGGTAGTTAGACTGGCAAACTGCTGAACTAAATACGAAGGGCTGATCTGTGGTACCAAGGGACAAAGACAGAGTGACTGCCATTACCTGCCCATCCTGGTCATCTTCAGGGACTGGGACCTGCAGTGATGGCTACCTTCAAAATCGGGGCTCTGCACACTGCTTTTGCAGAGGACCAGCTCCCGGCACCCACGCCACGCCCACTGACACAGTCACTTGGGATTAGGGCTCCCGAAAGGATCCCATCCCTCACACCTCTGAGGGCACCTGCGCACACGTGCTCTCTCGCACACATAGGACGAAGCAGAGCTCTGTTAAAATGGCACATAGCCCATTTTCTGTGCTCGAATTCCCAGCACTTCTTCTCAGACACCTGAAAATGCAAGGGACCACAGACCGAGAGCCTTGGAAAGTGAAGGTCTACTTTATCAGGGCCAAGGACTAGGAGTTGGGCTGCTCAGGAGATGCAACGTGGTTGGGACTGGTTTTGGAATTACGCTTCTGATTGGCAGGATACTTTCTTTCACGTGCTCCTGACTAGCAAAAGTGGCAGGCTTTTTGGAAAATGGACAAGTCAACTCTAGCACTCATTTCCACAGGGCTTCTTTCTCATTGTCATGGTAACGCAGGCAGGCAGGCAGGCAGGCAGGCAAGGCCAAGGCTGGGGCTGCCCGTCTGAGTCCAGGCCAGGCTGCCAGGTGGGCATAGAGGGTGCATGGTCTGGAATTTCGAAAGCCTGTGGGCGACAGTCAGCCGCCGTTGGGTGCACAGTAGCCGGTGCCAGGGAATTATTGCCTCTGTGGATTAAATCTACGTGGGCTCGAACCCTGTGTTACTATGACAATGGCAAACAGGTCCTCTGGTTTCAGGGAAATGAAGCATCACTCAGATTCTGGAATGCTCTTAGATCCATGCATGGCTCCGTTTTAAGGCCTCAGAGAACGCTGTATTCATTGTACTCAGTGTGTATTTGATTGACAGTGACCCGCACTGAGTGCTTTCGTGGCTCCAGCTAGTAAGAACCTTGTCACTGGATGACAAGGAGACACTTAAGCATGCTTATCAGATGGTCATTAATTTGCTCCCTAGAAAGACAGTAAAACTAAAAGGTTCTGTAAAATCCTGCATATACTAGAAATATCTCAAGCTTCATCTTTTGAAATACACTTTTGCATTTTTGTTTTTTTAAGAGCATATTCTAATTACACACAGTAATGGATTTCACTATGACAGTTTCGTACATGTATGTAAAGTATCTTGGTCATATTCATTCCTCTTACTTCTCATGTCCCTCCTTTTATGAGACAGGTTCTCCTATATCTCAGGCTAACGTCAGCCTCTCTGCCTAGCCAAGGGTATCTTGAACTCTTTAAAAAAATGTATTATTTAATGTATATGGGCATTTTGCCTGCATGTATGCCTGTGTACCTCATGCATGACGCATGGGCAGAAGAGAGCTGTTCTGATACTCTAGACCTAGAGCTATGGTCAGTTTGTGTGCTGAGTTGAGCCAGAGTCCTCTGAACAAGCAACTTAAACACAGTTTAAGAGCTTAAATTCTTAAAATCCAAGCCATTCCTCCAGCCCTGATAGCCTCCTGCCTGCACCTTAAAAATGCTGGGATTACAGAGGTGTACCACCATACCTTGTTTATGAGGTACTGGGAACCAAACGCAGGGTATTGCAATGTATACTCTAAGGAAATACTCTACCAACTAAGCTACAACACAGCCCCCTTGCACCCACACCTAAAATCGTGTTGTTGTTGCTTCCTAAGAAAAGGGAATCATCATTATTCTCTAAAGCCCATCCACTTGAAAAAGTAAAATGAAATATACAACACCTTCAGAAAGGCTATAGCTTTTCTTAGAGTATAGATCAGCCCTCATGCCAGAGCTAACCTTGCAAAACATGTTAGAAGAAATAAGGTATTGATTAAATACAGTCACAGTGAAGACTGAGCTTACATTAGTATTTCCCAACACCAAAGACAGAACACTTTATCATTCATGTGTATACATGAATACATGTGTATATGTACACACTGGAAAAAGCAAACCTCCTTGCCATGATCAATTTGGCTAAAAATAGAAAAGATTCTAAAACACTGAAAACACAGGTTCATCACATGCTTAGAACAAATGATAGATGCCACAGTGATCTCTAGTTCATGGACATGCATTTTAAGGTGTCACTGTGCATTACAGAATCTTTTAAAATATCCTGCAAGTTTATAATAAACACAAAGTATAATAAACAAATACTTGGGATTGAAAACAGTTCTCAATAGTTAAGAGAATGCACTGCTTTTGCAAAGGAACTGAGTTCAGTTGCGAGTTCCCATGTCAGAGACCTCATAGTCTATAGCTCTAACCCTAGGGGCATCTAACACTTCTCCATGAACACACACGCAGGCACATATAATTAAAAAGAATAAAAATGAAATAACTTATTCAGGACAGACCAATGGTTTTCCCAAGCCTCTTTGGTTTCCTTGTTTTGTATACTTCTGTCATGTCCCTTTTGCCTTGGGAAAAGATCTGCTCCTATCAGTTATAATTAGCACGGACTTCCTGACTATTAGCCTTGCCCGGAGAGCCACATTAAAGACTTTTCTTTGATATGAAATTCCCAAAATTTTCCCATCATTGTAAGAAGATGTTTCATTGTGATTGGATGGCCAATAGCTAGGCAGGAAGAGGTTAGGTGGGACTTCTGGGGACAGAGAGGTCTCCGGGAAGAAGAAAGGCAGAGTCACCAGCTGGATGCAGAGGACATGTAGGAGGAGGGGTAAAAGCTAGGAGTCATGTGGCAACACATAGAAAAGAAACGGGTTAAATTATAGAGCTAGTGGGACAAGCCTAAGCCATAGGTTGAGGCTTTATAATTAATAATAAGTCTTATTGTAATTTTAGTGAGCTGGAGGCCTAAAGAAAAGTCCATCTACAGAGGCGTCCAAGTTTTTAAACACTTCCTATCTGCTATGAACTCTTCCTATTCTGTTTCATATAGTCATTTCAACTTGTGAGCATGCCAGAGAACTTATCATGGCCTACAGATGCTTGTAATTACATGTCTGTGTCATCTGGTCTGTTAAAAAGCAACCTCCATAAATACATGTATGTGTGAGTTGAGTGTTGACCTTAGCACATTTCTGGTAGAGTCAGTTGCTTAGCAGGGATTTTCTAGGGCTATCCATGTCTCTGGGGCCTCACAGATAAACATTTCTCTAATGGGGGAGACAAGCTTTGGACTCAGACCCAAACAGTTCTAAACTCAGAGTTACCCAAGACAACTGAGTATGTAGTGTATTAGACAATTTAAAGAATTGTCATTAATGCTCTAATACATATGTCATGTTTAAAAATCTTCCCTTCCTTTCCCTTCCCTTCTTTCTTTTCTTTTCTTTTCTTTTTTTTTTCCTTTTCTTTTTAAGTAACAACTAAAGCTGGGCATAGTGGCTCTTGGATTTAATACCAGCACTCAGGAGGCAGAGATTGATGGACTTCTATGAGTTCAAGGCCAGCCTAGTCTACCCAGAAAATTCCAGGTCTGTCAAAGCTACATAGTGGGACCCTGTCTCAAAAGCAGAGTAAAACAAAGAGGAGGAGGGAGGGAAGGACGGAAAGAGAGAGAGCAACAGATACATAGAGAGATAGGGAGAGACACAGACAGAGAGAAAGAGACAGAGAGGGAGAGGGAGGACAAAGGGAAGGGAAAGGGGGAGAGAGTACTAAATATTTAGCAGCAAACGATTTTTGATGTGTGATTTACTTAAAAACATTTGAAACCTGTGTTGCAAGAGTGGCAGGATACTAAGGTTTGTTCCCACCATACACTCTTACATGGAGTGAGAAACAAAGCCAGATCTACTCCTCCATGCCACATCCTTCTGTGGGGAATCCCAATGCTGTGGGGGATTCGCTTGCTCAACTGCTCTACAAGGCAGGCAGCTAACTCTCCCACTCCGGAGAAGAGATGCCATGTGTTGTTCTCAGAGTTAAGTTCAAGAGCTATCAGGTCAAAAATAAAATCCCGAGGAACTCTAAGACTGTCTCGCAATCAAGATCTCTAGTTTGTAAAAAATGTAGCTACCTTGTTAAATAAAGAAGGAACTGGCGATCTATGAATATATCTACTATTTTAGTGGCAGTCCTTATGAAAATAGAGGCACCACACAGCATAGATACAGTGTTAAAATCAGATGCTTATTTGTACCATATTACTTTTCATCTCTTAAAAGTTGTGAATCAAGGCAAGGATCTTTTTCTCTTCTTCTTTTTTTTTTTTATTTTACATATTAACCCTGTTTCCCTCCCTTCTCCCTTCTCCCACTTCCTGTCCCCATCCACACCTCAGAGGGAACAAGACTTTCTTTGGGGTGTCAACAAAGTCTGGCATACCAAGCAGAGGCAGGACCCAGCCCTCTTCCCCCACCCCTCCCACCCCGAGTCCAGGATCAAGGCTGAGTAAAGTATGCCACTATAGGGAATGGGCTCCAAAAAGCCAGTTCATGCACCCTGGATATTCCTGGTCCCATTACCAGGATTGCCCCAGAAGACCAAGCCACACCCACATTCAGAGAACCTAGCTCGGTCATATGCAGGTTCCCTAGCTGTCATTCCATAGCCCGTGACCTTCTGCTAGCTTTGGTCAGCTGTCATCTCTATGGTTTTCCCCTTCATGATCTTGACCACCCCTTAGTTCATATGATCTCTCCTCCTCTTTATTGAGCTGAACTGCAGGAGCTCAAAGGCAAGGATATTAATCCTATTTTATAGATGAAAAAGAAAAAAACTTAGTCCTGATGGTTAACAGATACAGTTGCTTAAAAAATATTTAATGGATTAAAAAAATAATAATAATGCCCAGCATTAAAGCACTTGCAAAATGTCAGAATCAGAGAAAGATTATCCTGTGGCATTTTGATTGTGACTCTGTAACATGCATTTCCTCTCTTATCAGTTCTCAAAATAGTTGTATAGAAAACACTGCCTCATTTCCTACCAGCAGGCTGCAGGAAAAGACACTGGCACAAGGACCAAGTCAGGAATTGTTAATGCCTTCCTAGGAACATCAAATGATTCCGAGAGACTTTTGAAGACTCCCCACTTTAACCTCCTGACTGCAGTCAGGTGGGTGGTAAATGCCACCCAGCGTCCTTTGTAAGTCAGGAGTTCTTATGGGCAGCACAGAATCCAAGCGAAAAAGTGGAGTTACGAAGTTAGAGACCCAGATACGAGACTCATTCCAACCAGATCACCGGAGTCACATGGGATCGCTTTTCTTTTTTCATCCACTTTAGCTTTTGAAAGAGCAAAGGCATCAAAGCAAACATCACTTTGCTCTCCTCAAGGACTGAATAATATCCTGAGCCATGTACGTGCATCTCAAAAATGTTCTAAGGTCTCCGTAGTGTTTTTAGGTACAGAAGGGAGGTGGCAGTCTCTATGTTATGTAAAGACACAACCCCTGCTTCTGTGGCCAGTTCTGCAACACGCCAGTCTCTTTCTGTTCAACTACTATATAGTTGTCTGAAACAAAGCTAACAACATTAACAATGACACTTCAAAAATTGGATGCTTTCACCAGTCCTTGTCTGGCAATTGTGTTGAAAGCAAGTGGTTGATTCCCAGTAAATAATGTTCTAATGGGTAAAAGACTCTTTGAATACCAATTATATTGAAATTAAGTATGGTAGAGGGATTTAAACTTTTATCAGAAATTTCCAGTTCTAAAGTGAGTAGTTACCTACAAAGGGTAGAGAGCCCCACCCAACACAATTACCCCATGCAAAGGGACTCAAGGTAGGCTGGGCCTTTGTTCGCTATAGGGATTGATAGTGAGTCTCCTACTGACAGCAGTTCTGGGTGTAGAAATGAGCTCCCAACATCCTACTTTGGTTTAATGTTCTGTTAAGAATTGTTCATCCAGGGGGATGGAGAGATGGCTCAGTGATTAAGAGGACTTATTCCAGAAACCTGAGTTTGGTTCCCAGTACCTTAGCCAGGCGGCTGGCAATTGTCTGCATCTCTAGATCCAGACGATCCCCGCACCTCCGACCTCTGCAGGTAACTTCATTCATGCACACATAGACACATGCAGACACACATTCCTACACAACATGAAGAATAACAAAAATATTTTTTAAAGTATTTTTAAATCACAAATGAGTAGGCTCATTCAGAACTCACCCATGTTGACTGTCTAATGTCAGGAAGAAAATTCAAAGAAATGAAGGACTGGTATTGTCAAAATTGCTCTGTAGGCCAGGGCAGCAAAGCTGTCTTAAATTCACATGAAAGGTTCATTCCTATTGCTTAAGAATTCTGTTTCAAAACCTAAGGTTCTCACCTATAAACTTGTGCAGTGTCAATCACAGAAACTCCCCTCCATGGCAGTAGCTTAAAAAGATGACATTGGAACAAGCCACCAGTACTTTTACACTGAGGATCTCTCACATTCCACAGATATTATGAGTTCTTTCCAAATTAAATAACTCATGAATGAAAGAGGTGAAAGGGATGCTAGACGTCTTATCAAACTTCTATGCTTTATGCAGAGTAATCGGCAACAAGGCACTAAGTCAGAGTTTATACATAGCCGCTGCAAGGTTACGTTCGCTACGCCCAAAGTACACTTTGAGTGAGACTGCTCTTAAGAAATTTCATGAGAAAATGGAAAGGATGTGGGTGGGGTAGGGAAACATCTGGAGAGCAGTGTAAGACAGGATTTAATGGACCACTTAATTTGGGATGAATAATAGACAAATAGGGGCCCAGATTAGTTCAGCCTACTGGGATTGTGATTACCATCCTAAGAGGCCATGGTTTCAAAGTGAAAGCACTACTGAAAATATATTTCATATCCTTTAGCACTTACCTTGTAGAGTGAGTAACCAGTACACGGTTGCTGACTCAGCAGGTGCCATGATTTGAGTATAAAATGCATCCCACAGGCTCTCAAATTTAAACAGCTAGTCCTCAGTTGGTAGCTGTGTTTCTGAAGGTGTTGGAAACTTTAAGAGGTGGAACCATGCTTGAAGAAGTGGCTTACTGGAGGCAACCTTAAATTTTTAAGGCACAATTCCACTTTCCTGTTTGCTCTCCGATTCCTGACTACAAACACAATGTGACCAGCAGCTTTCTGCCCCTGCGGCCATATCTTCTATGCGCCTTTGGAATTTATCCCCTTAAACCATAAGCTAGAGTAGACCCTTACTTAAATTGCTTCTTACCAGGCATTTTATCACAACAAGAAAAGTTGATTTTCTACAGGTGCATCTACAGCTAGGGGCATTGTGACCGGATGAGTGAATGGTCCAGAGTGAGCATGACAGACATACATGATGAAGGAGACAGATTTAAAAGGAGTCAGAATCTTCAGGACAGTGTAGTGTCTGCAGAAGAGCAAAATAAGCATTATTTACTTAGAGGCTGTTGAGAAAATAAGCCAACTGGAGCAAATGCCTCGAAGGTGTAGACAATGACTCATTTGGATGTTGTTCTAACCATGACATTGGGCATCACTTGTCCCTACGACTTCACTGGGTTATGTTTAGATTGAACTCTAAAGTACAGAGGGAGTCTGAGGAACCTTGTTAATGAATCTGGACTCCCACATTCAAAATGAGGTTTCTGAATTTGTGTGCTCATTCTATTCTGTTCTGTCCTTTTCCATGAAACAGCAACAGATGGTGATAGGGGCTGAGAGAGGAGTGGGAATCCACTAGGAAGTCTGAACTACCTCCTCTCCTTGCTTCCTAGGTTCATGCTGCATGAATCCCACAGAACAGAAGGTTGTAGAGGAGTCAAGCAAGGCTTCACATAGTCTCAAGGCTGGTTGTTCTCCAGGTCTCTTAGTTACCACATAAAGGATGAAAGGAATGTGAAAAAAATTACTTTGTGTCACCAATGCCAGCTAGAGGAAAATGGCTTAGATATTCAGTGCCTTGCTTTTTTTTATTTTTTATTTTTTTTAAACAAAGTGAACATGGTAGTTTCATCTATAAATGGGATTATGTCTTTTAAGTGCTTTTATTTACTCTCTGAAACACAGTGATCATTCTATAAAATACTTTGATGGTGGTGGTGAACATGCTCATATTTGTGAAGGTTTGTAACAAAGGTGCACGGATTCCTTGAGGAGGAATTCCTTCCTCATTCACCTAAACATTCTAGTCACCTCACTTACTGTAACATAGCTTGCTTGGGCCTCAGGGCTGTGGACTATCGTGTTCTTTATGTAGGGTCTCTCAGGTCTTAAAACTTTCCATAGTGACCTCTTATTCAACAGTCATGTTTCAACTCAAGTGACACCTCGGAGATAGTGTCCTAGTTTCATTTCTGTTGCTGTGATAAAATGTACTGACATAAAACAACTGAGAAAGAAGTTTATTTCAGTCTACAATTCAGGTTAGAATGCACTATGATTGGGGAAGAGTTGGGGCAAGGCCTTCAAACAGCTAGTCATGGTCATGCCATGTGCACAGAGCAAAGGGAGGGAGAGGGGGTGAGGAGGGAGAGGGAGAGGGAGAGGGAGAGACAGAGACAGAGGGAGGGGAATACATACATGCTGTCTTGTTTGCTTGTGTTCAGTTCTGGTTTTCTGCTAATAATGTCAGTACTTCTCCCTATGGAACTGTGAATTGAGTCATTCCACCTCAATTAACTTAGCTGAGACAACTCTCCACAAGCACAGCCATTGACTAACCCAACCTAGACAACACTTCTTCATTGATACTCTTTCCAAGTGACTATAGTTTGAGTGACGCTGACAACTAAAACAGATACCCTGTCTAACTTTTCATAAATCAGATCTCATCTCTTAGTCTGTCTCTTCTAGATAATTCTAGTATTTTCTCTATCTACCAAGGTTGATGTCTGCTTACAAGCCTACTTAGACTGGCTCTCTACTACATGCCTACCCAGAATTCGCCTGCATGGGTTAAGTGCAGAAGAGATATTTGTTAGCTTTGATGAATAGTTGATTGCTAGGTACCAACAGAATTCCCAAAGGAAACACAGTTCAAATAGCACGAAAGAGCACACCATGTTTCAAGGTGGGAAAATTCCAAGCAAACGTCACACAGAAGGACATCATTGACTTTACAGAAACTGAATCTCTCTCTTCCTCTTATTTTCTCAAAGGAAAACCAGGAAGGCAGTGTTTCTTTGGATGTTAAATTCAGTTTCTCTCACTTAAGCTAAATCCAAAATGTGAGGGGGGAAAAGCCACACATAGTTTAGCTGTGACTTGAGTGTACAAAGCCAGGTGAAATAAACTTGTTTTAAGCAGCAACTTACTGCTCTTCTCCCTTACACCTGGGAGCTACAGGGCATCTGTAGTTCTCATAACACCATTAGACACTTGCTCGGTTCTGTTAGTCTTCATATTTGAACAAAGGTCCTGAAGATTACTCAGACATATGTACATGTTCTATGGATGTTTAAATTATCAGTCAATCTTTAAGCCATTAGAAGACCAAAGTCTAGCTAAGTAATGGTTTGGGCAGAAAAGAAGTCATTTTAAGCATATCCTTCCTGACCTGATTGTGTGAAATTGCTCTAACATTTAAATGGTGTTTTCCATGCAATATATATTTTTTAAAAATATTTATGTCCTGTTGATTTAATTTTAAATTTCTATTTTTATTGGCAATGGACAACTTAGCAGAAAAATGTTACCCCCTCTCTTTCTAGCTATTCATGCTGAGAAGCAACCTGTTTTACCGTTTAAACCTGCATTTGTTCTGTTTCAATTGTGCAGAAGGAAACAGTTTTGGCACCTTTAAAAATCAAAGATCTATCACTCACCAGGACAGCATAGCAACTGCACGAAAGGGAATCATGAGCAAAAGCAGAATGCTACAGTGCTTCTAAAATCTTAGCAGGTTTATGGATCACCCAGGCATCTTGTAAAAATGGAGACTTTTTTTTTCCCTCCTGGGTCCTTCCGTCTTGAATAGAGCCCATGGCTCAGTGTTTCTAACATACTATGGGTGACACCAACACTATTAGTTCTTGGTGTTTACAGATGATACTGCTGAAGACTTAAGAAATAAAGGTCACCTGACAGTATTGAGTATTTACGGTGGGAGTGACGTCAAGCCAGTGCTGTTATTTTTAATCTGCAGAAACAAACAACTGTAAATCCTTCAAGTCTCAAGACAGGGAACCTATTTCTCTATTCCTTGAGTCAGGCTGACCATATGACTAGCTTTGGTCAATAGCAGCATTTGGTAGGTAATGCATCTTGAAAAGAACATAGATGCTGACAGATTTCTTTTGTTTTCCTTGGAAGCCTGTAGTCCTACAGGAGTGTACCTGCGCTTACTTGCTGGAGAATGCAACACTATGTGGAAGAGAACAGAGTCACCCAGTCTATGGCAATCAGATATGGCTTCAAATTATCTGCTAACTACCATCCTTGAGTGAGTGAAGTCATCCTGGATCTTCACATCTCTATCCAACACTTGTGTAAACACAGCAGAGCTCAGTGAACCAGCTCCAACAGGAGATACACTCAGTCCCTACACAGAGCTTGGAGCTAAATAAAATCATTATTGCCTTAAGGACCCCACATTGAGATATTTTTCTTTGTTGTTCAAAGTGGAAACTGTTAAGATCTTTGTGTTTAGGAGTTTTTTTCCTTCTTGTCTTAAACCTCTAATTCCTGTTTTACTCTTAAATAATGGAAATTGATATAAGTAATTATTGCAATAGCATTTGATCCATTTTTAAATATCATAATTAAGTTCCTTTTTCTCTTATTTTACAACCTTGAAAACATGGACAACCTTGTTAAACAGTACAGCAGTTTTCTGGTTCATAGGACAAATCGCACGGTTTCCTTTCAGTAATTCTTAAATGTTTCAAATTCTTCTGCCAACAGGATAAATATATCACTCTCTGTTGAAGGGCATGCCTAACCACTACCTTCTTCTATATTTGAGAAGGTGGCATAAGGTCTACCCGTAAAGACACAGGCTAAGAAGAGACACCAGTGGCAAACCTTCTTTGGGCAGGATACACTTAGCACCATCCTGCTACTACCGACAGAGTCCTTCAGTGGCCAGCCTATGACTACAGGCTTCTTTGTGTTGCTTTATCCAATCAGACATCTTCCCCTGGTCGATGACCCTTGACCATCTGGATTGGGTCTTAAACCTATGGAACTGAAGTCTATGTTTTCTTTGTATATTGGCCCATGAGATAATATTAATAATAGCTCCATGGTTGTGTTTAGATACGAAGGGTCCCTTGCCATGAACAGTTTCACAATAACTAAACTCCCCCTAGTTTTGCTTCTTTTTCCTTGTATTCTTCAGGGTTGAGAATTATTAATTTGAAAAGGGTTCTAGGGACTTTCTGAAAGCCGAGTAAACCCCAACTTAACAGAAGAAAACTTCTGTTTTTGGAATAACATTTTGTCAGAGCAAGCAGTGTGTAGGTACAATAACTACTTTTCTTTCACTGCTGTGATGAAAGCTGGAACATGGCTGGACAGATGACTCAGTGGCCAAGTGATTGTTGCCTCTCTTCCAGAGCACCATGAATTAGTTCCATGCACCAATATCAGGTGGCACTCAGCCACATGTACCTTTAGCTCCAAAGGATCTGATGTCTCCTTATGGCTTCTGAGGGAACTCACTCACACATGGCATAGACATATATTCACATTTTTTACACACATATGCACACAAATAAAAATAAATCTTAAAAACACCTTGGGTTGGAGAGTTGGCTCAATGGGTAAGAGCACTTGTTGCAAAGGATCAGGGTTCAATTCCCAGCGTGCACACGAAGATTCATCATCTCCTCAGGCACCAGGCATGCATGAAGTTGGCCATGCAGGCAAAACACTCAAATGCATAAAATAATAAAAATAAATCTGAACAAACCAAAACAAAAAGACCCAATGGAATCAACTAACAGGAGGAAGGGTCTCAGTTTAAGGCCTGTCTTCCCATGTCTACGCTACTGACTTACCTGTGGCTTCTGCCTGTGCACCATTCATGTCTAATCTTTCTTGCTGGAGCTTCCTGTCTCCTCTTACCACTATAATCACCAAGCACTTTCTAGGGAATCCCTTGCTTGCATTTCCTTGTATAGCATCTATCCAGATCTTCAAATGTTAATGTGTGCTTCATGCTCCCTATTGCCTCTCTTCTATACTCAAGATACATGCTTATTGAAATCATCTTAAATTATTTCTCCGAGGAAAATGTCACTTGAAAGACCATCATTTCCACAGCAGAACAATCATTGCCTCTGGCCTGCCCTGTCCATCTTCGATGTTAACCCATTCAGACCTATGTATTGTTGCACTTGAACAGATGGGATGGCCTCCAACTCTTCTCCTTATTTCCAGTGGCCTTAGCTTGCCCTGTTTGCTCACAAACATCATCAGAATTGCATGTCTTGTATCTACGGTTCGGAACTCAAACGCTAGATGGAAAGTCTGCTCAACCAAGCTCTAAATCCACACTCCTGTCTCACGGCTCCTTGCTCTCTCCTTCATACCTGTGCCCCCAACCTTTGCACCCCAGTGGACCTCAAAGTTTGCCTACCTTTTCTACTAACTGGTGTTATGTCATCTTGTCCCCTTCCTAACCTAGGTAATTCACACACTCACTTTCCCCCCTCCCCTGTGTGTGTGTGTGTGGTGTGTGTGTATACTCATTTGCATGTGTGTCATGCTTGTTCCTCTGTGTGAGTATGGGCACATACATGCCATAACACTCCTGCATAAGTCACATATCCTTGTTTTCATTCCACTTTACTGTGACAGGGACTCTTAACTGAAGCTGGGTATGCCAGGCTAGGTAGCCCATGAAATTCTGAAAATTCTCTTGTCTCTGCCTCCTATCTCCCTGTAGAGACACACTGGGATATAGATGCTTGTAATATTATGGCTGACTTTTATGTGGATTCTGGTGATCCAAACTCAGGTCACCGGGACTGCACAGCAAAGCACATATTTACTCACAGATCCATTTTCCCTGCTCCTCTTTGTTCCTCTGTGTTTCTCTACCTGACCTTATTCAACAAGCTAGAGAAATTTCCCAAGCCTCAGATAGACGTTTGTATCTTTGCCACAGCATAGACCATGCAGTTCACAGCTCCCCTTAGGCTCAAGGAGCAGAAAAGGCAGATGCCATTTTTTTTTTTTTTTTTTTTTTAACTTACTGCAAATTCTCAGCTGACTCTCCATGTAAGCTAACACAGAACAACACAAGCAAATAACCACACCAAAACCATTTTGATAAATAATTAAAAGGCATTCTCTGTGGCAAATTAAGCAGTTGTTCCTGAGAATAGGAAACAGTTTGCAGGTAGAGAGAAATTAATCTGAATGTATTGGAATTCCACAGGGAACTCATTGCTTATGGCTGGTGGTAGCAGGGGACCCCATATAGAATAGATCTGTGAAAGAAAACCATGCATAAATGGGAAAAACCTGTGACACCCCACCTATAAAAGTCTGTGTCTTCCAGGGTTAATATTTTTGCCTATCTCCCAATGTAATATGATGAATTTTCTATATTTACTTCAGGTTCCTTGGGCTATTGATTAGGCAAATAATCAACTCAGTGAATAAACTCAACTCAAGGGGTTGTCTATGAATCAGCAAGTAGACCAGACTACCCTAAAAAAGACATGGGGATATTATCAGATTATATGGTAATCTCAAGTCAGGTCCCTGGGGTCCCTCATATCTTATCCTTTATGTACACATGTGGAAGATGGAAGGTCTTGAAATTAGGAAAAGAACAGGTCAGTCCCTGGGGAGTTTCATTTTGTTTTACATTTATTTATTTGTGTGTGAGCATCCATGTGTGTGTTAAGTTCTCTGCTTTCACCATGTAGGCCTCAGGGATCAAACTCAGGCTTCCCAAATTGGCTGTAAGCACCGTTATCTACTCAGGCATCATACAAGTCCCTTTCTAGCCTATCTTAAGCAATACTGGATTAGGATACTGTTAGTCAACAAAGCATTTGTAAAAATAACTTGGCTGTCTTGTTAACAGAAGCCAGGGCAACCAGAAGGAACTGGAGGTCTTCAAAGACCAAGCCTCTTTATGTAGTGTGACTTCCTTTCCCCAGCGTTGAATGGAAAACTGGGTGTCAAGAAGGATGGTTCTTAGGGGTCAAGAACACACAAGTAGAGTGTTTGGTCACTGCCTCAGCTAATAGGAGAAGGCACCAAGGTGTGTTTCAATGTGTGCAGGGGTTTACCAAAGAAAAGTGAAGGCAGGGAAAGAGCTGCTGGGGATGGAATATGCATATCCTTCCAGAAGGAGAATTCAAGCATACACTAACTGTTTTCAAAAGCCCACACCTTTTGATCATCAGTTCCATTTCCAGAATAAAAGTGTGAGGTCATGTTATCTCAAGTATGCAAGGTCTATACATATGAATATATTCATCATAGCATATTCCGCAAGGCCCTAAAAAGAGTAACAAGCTGAACGCTGAGCAAGAGGAGATAAACAAGGGTAATGCATCTGACACACTGCACGGCTCATCTCTGAGTTGTTGGTTTTAGTTGCCTTACTCGTCATTATCAATTAAGTTTTTTATTTAGCTTGTAGACTCTAGTTTTTGTTTTTCTAGAATAAACATCTCTGCAATAAATATGCAGGTGGCATAATAGTGTTGGGTGGTGCTAAGAAATGGACCAACGTAAGCAAACTTTAGCAATGTTATTGATTTTATTTTTTTTTATTCTGGAAAAACAACTTCGCCTGTCCCTCTCTCATGTATCTCTCCTGTCATGTTCCTTCTATGATTGGAGGTCTGGAGAAACAAGATAGAGTGCCCCTTAGATCAGTCATAGTCTTAGGCCAGATGTCAGAATGTCATGAAATCCTAAAGATGACGGGTAACGATAAAGTAGCAGAAAGCCCTGTGAATGCTCAGTGTCTTTCCTGTACTGATGATAGGATCAGCCTTATCAGAAAGCCTTCTCTGGGCTGCAGGTTGTGACAGACCTGGACCCTGCACTTCATGCTCTTAAAATCTAGCAGGAGAGACACAATGCAGTTGCATTAGTTTGTTCCTTTTGACCAAATTCACAATGTTGAATTACAACTTAACGTTGTGTTCCTCCCATTCCTCAGTTACTAGCGAATCAATAAGGAGGCTTGGGTTTCTATTTCTGGTTAGAGTTGGGCCATTCTCTGATATAATGCTTCTCAAAAAATTTTGTTTTGTTGGTTTTAGTTTTGTCTTCATTTATTCCTCCTCCTCTTCTTGTGACAGTCTCTCTTGCATTCCACAGGTGGCCTTGAACTGAATACATAGCAAAGGGTGTCCTTGAACTCTAGATCTTTGTGCCTTTACCATTATAGATTGGCCCCACCCCATCTAGTTTATTCGATATGAGGGACAGAAACCAGGGCTACATTCATCCACAGCAAGCAATCTGCCAATGAACTACATCCTCAGGTTTGTTTCCTATTTAATGAATTTATTGAATTATCTAGGTGTTATGAGGAAAGTTCAAGATGCTGCATTTCTAACAAGCACTGAGGCTGTTCCAGCTTTTGGAGTCACAAAGCTTTAGCAACATGATCTTAGTAAACTCCCACAAATAACCTTTCAGGTAGCTATATTTTGACTTATTTGGCTGGCAATGGGAATGACATGTGTAGACTCACACTGACAAAACAAAATTCCACATGGTGGCTCATGCCTATAGTGTTAGCACTAGAGAGGTGTCATGAGTTTTGGGCTATCCTGAACTACAGAAGAAGTTCATGTTCAGACTAACTACATAAGGAAACCTTGTCTCAAGAAACAAAGAATTAAACTAATGAACAACAACAACAGAAACAGCAGAGCAGGAATCCTAACTGAGCCTCTTCATTTTGATGTTTAACCATTGGTGCAGTTCTAAAGTGGTCAATTTCTATGTGATTGCCACACTCATATGGAATGAGTAGGAATAAGAGATTAGTAAAAGTAAACAGTTAGTAGAGGGCTGGGAATGAGGGACCACTTCACATAGGATAGGGGAGGATGGAGGTCAGTTAAGTAATCCTAGACAGTGGATCTTCACACTGAAGTTAGAATGAAAGTCTCCCAGATAGAGAATAAAATAAAAGGTCCACCTAACATGTCAAAACTCAGTGCATAAGCCATCATAGAACAGACTCCTAAACAGGCCCAGGAGAGCAGGGTACTCATATTGACTTAGTTCATTCACTAAGCATGACAAGGACTTTGTCATTATTACTCTTGTTACTCATATTGCTGTCTTCTTTCAAGAGAGACATGAGGTCTGATCAGAAGGGACATCCCCCCTCTTTAATTTGTTTCCCCTAAGTAGACCTCCTGAGAGAAGTCTGGGCGTCCTCACTCCTGGGTTCCACGGGCATCTGTGGTGGCACTCCACATAAAGTGCCATCTGTGTGGCGCATACCCAGAGGAACAAAGAGGTTAATTCTCTCCTTTTGAAACCATGACTCCCACCCTCCCCCAGTTCCTCTAAGTGTTTCCTTTTAAAGAAAAGCCATGGTTCACTGCTACTGAAAATTAAAGACAACAGCATAAAGATCAAGGTCCAGGCTGGTACCAGCAATGACAGAACATTAAAATCGCTATTTGAATTTCTCTTTCCTTGAACACTGGCAAAGACTATTGAAGGGAAGACAACCACACCATAACACAGGTTAATTTCATAAACTGTCTCTCTCCCTGTGTGTGTGTGTTGTGTGTGCATTTGTGTGTGTGCTCACTAACACTGGTGTTTGGGGAGGTCAGAGGTGGATATTGAGATATCTTCCTCAATCACTTCTCTATCTTATTCTTTGAGATAGAGTCTCTCATCAAACCTCACTGTTTAATCTAGACTGCCTGGCCAATAAGCTTTCTGGATCCTTGAGGCTCCAGTGCCAGTGATAGTCTTGCAGAACACATGGGCACATCTAGCCATTAATTACATAGATGCTGGGGATGTGTATTTAGGTCTTCACGCTTGTCTTTAAGGACCCTTCCTACTCACTCCCCAACCCCATTTGAGTATGTTTCTACTTATATCTCTTCATTCATAAGACTCTTTTGGCTGAAATGAACAAGTTGAAGGTGGCCTTCAGTTTAGATGAAATGGGTGGCAATAAGTATATGGCTGCCTTCAAACCATATCACAACATGGAGTATCGAGAAAACATGAGAAGTTTTATTAGGTAAAGAATACTTTATAAGGTCCAAAAGAGAAGGAATAACTAACCAGCTCTTCCTCCTACAGACTATACTTCTAGCTTCCCCAACTGCACTTGGCTGTCTCTCTTCTACCTCTCTTCTGTTCCGGATTTACTTTGACATTCAGAATCATATCCTCTAAATCATGTTTACAAGACTCATCGTTTCTGATACCAGACTAGAGAGCTAGGCCCCCACTCCCAAGCCTATGCTGGCATGCTGTTTTTAGGTTGTGAGCTTGATGAATATTTAGCTTTAGAATTGATTGCACATTACTTCAATGAGATGGACTCAACCTCCCACCCGCCACAAATACGCCAGCTATCCTCAGGGCTCTTGAAGTATGCAGAACATTGCTCTTCAGCTATCCAACAATGAAGAATACTTTGAACAACACAAATCTGTGGTTATCCCCAACAAAGAGCCTGAGCAAGAAAATGGTGGCCACCTTACTCTTTGATGGGTTCAGCCTTCTCGTAAGACAGGCAATGAGAAAATACAGAACCACAGCTGAAGGTAAGCACGTTTATCTTCCATTTCAGTGTCTTGGGCACTTAGAAGAATGAAATGAAAATTTGTGAAAAGCAGCCATGTCAACTTGCTGTGGTGACTCAAAAGTTGTCGTTTCTCAACTCAACTTTGCTGAAACACTTGATTCATGTTGTTCTTATTTAACCTAATTTGCATTGATTTAATCAGTGCTGGTATGCTTTAAATACATAATAAATTGGAATTCTGCAACTCAGAAGACTTAGAATAGCGAAATTTCAATAAAGCTCATTTCAATCTGTTAATGTATACAGCTCTGCCAAGGGATTTAAGAGGATAGAAAAGATGCAACTTGCCACATTAGAGGTGAGAAGGGCTTAAAGATACCATGCAGACAAAATAATTCGCAGCATAATAGCATGAAAAACTATGTATAATATATGTATATCCATATATATATAATATGCATATACATTATATTATATATATGTATATACTTAATTACAGCCTAGAAGCATCTTTTACACTTTGAGTGGCAGACTTAGAAGAAAACTCACATATAAACGCAGAGCATTTAATTTTATTCTTCTTCTTTTTTGCCAACACTCAACTCTGCCTCTCTGTACCAGCTCTACAAATCAAGTGACATCCAAAGTAGGACCTCTTCTTGCCCATTTGGCAGCCTCTCTCATCCTTTTGCCAAGCTGCATGCATTACAAGGATTTTCTTCCTAGTAGCTATGGGGATTGGGTGCCTTATGCTCACAGTGCTCGCTGAATGGCTGGCCACTGTTTACCCCTGCCTGTGCCTACACAGCCCTGCTCCTCCAACCCTTTAGAGTTTATGGCTCAATCAGTCGGCATGCTGTCAGGAATAATTGTTTTGGCAAGGGGTAAAACCACTTGATGATGAAATTGTTTCTCTGTCTGTTAAAGTGTTCTGCAGCAACTCAGAAGTGCCAAAGGCCCAGTCCAGAGCTAGGTTGGAGGCTGAGTTAGGACAGGTGACCGTCCAGTCTGCCAAAGGAAGAACACAGCTCTGAGGAACAGCAAAGCTCTGTCTGTGTCAATAAGAAGGTGTACGACCTTGAATAACCCCCAGATGTCTCTGGCCTCAGTTTCGTCATGTGCAAAATGGAGAGGGTTGATTTTCTAATGTCTCCTCTAGCTCCTAAGACAGCATGTGATGTCTAGGACGTTTCAGATTTGTGTTATTTTCAATTAAATGATGCATCTTGGAGATGAATGACCAGGGCAGAGCTCAGAGGAATACAGAATGGAATGATTCATACCCCTGTTCATATGCCTTTTCCTGAAAAGTAGCACCTACCTTTGTTGACCTTAATTCTACCAGTTGGTCTTTTCAACTTTGTTGTTAAGGACCAGTCTAGTGGCTTGACCAATCTGCTTAACCTGGGAGAAATCCCAGACCACCACCGTTCCTACCAAAGTAATAGTGACAGGTAATGCTCACTTGTTTGGAGTTCACTAGGGGTAAAATGATGGGAATGTAAGGATAATAATACACCCTAACCTGTGAATCCTTCTGACACAGGTACTTAGTCATCTTTGAGGATGTGGTTCTTTCTTTCTTCCTTCCTTCCTTCCTTTCTTTCTTTCTTTCTTTCTTTCTTTCTTTCTTTCTTTCTTTTTTCCTTCCTTCCTTCCTTCTTTCCTTCCTTCCTTCCTCTCATAAAACAGATAACCACAGCTCTGCGGCAACAGGGTGGATTTCTTATAGAACAGTTTTGACTGGAGGGATATTTATTTGTTGTATGAACTCCTGCCTATAAAGGATTGAGGGTAGAAAACGCAGCAGGGGCTTTCCCTGGTATTCAGAAGCAAAGTAGCATTATTCTGTGCAGTCACAAAGCTGAATGAGAGATGCTGAGATGAGGAAAAAGGCATCCTTATCTTTTAAACCACCTCTTCTCCCCACATTTTCTACTACATTCTCCAGAGGTTCTATGTAATTACCACGAACAGCACATGCCAGTGTTAGCCTCTCCCATGTCATACAACAGCATCTTTATCCCTGACGATAGTGTGCTCCATGGACTGTGTGTAGACTGGGCGAGCCCCGTGGGATCTCCGGCAGTCGTCGTCTGTACACAGGTTGAAATTTGCCATATTGCAACCCTTTTACACCATCAGGACTCAGATGACTTCTCTAACAGAGTGGGCTTGGAAAGCATTCCCTCCACCCAGTGTTGGAGAGAGAGAGAGAGAGAGAGAGAGAGAGAGAGAGAGAGAGAGAGAGAGAGAGAGAGAGAAGAGAGAGAGAGAATCAGAGCCAAACCCCAAATCACTGCCGTCTTGTGCCTCCTCTCAAGTTGCTTTTTGGAAAGCAAAGAAACAAATGTTGATTGCTCTACAGAGTCCTACGTATCTGCTACACGCCCAGGAAGATTTAAAAAAGAGGGGGTGGGGGGGTCTATATCCCCATAGAAAGGTTGGCTGGGGGAACCGAATATGTCAGTCCCTCATTTGGATATATCTTGTCAGTGATGATGTTTCTTACCCCATCCCCTCTTTTTTTTCCGCCCTGAAATATAAACCAAAAAAAAAAAAAAAAAAAAAAAAGCTGAGAGTGTTGTTTTTCATTTCATCAAAGAACATATATTACTTTAGCGGTTTGGTTAAAAAAAAAATGTTGGTTTTCTGCCCACCCCTTTTCAATCTGCCGGAGTCGGAGGTGCTGGGAGAAGACGCACAATCGCGAGCAGCTTACGACACTCAGTGAGCAGTCGGTGCCGGTGCAGGCTCGCGCACACTCCTCGGCGGAGGGAAGGAGTCGAGCGCTGCTCCGCGCTCCGCAAACCATGAGCCAGCCAGGTTTCCGCAGCTGCCTAGGACACGAATGGCAGCCGTTCTCCAACCGGGACTCCAAGGTGGCTGCGATCCGCGGTGGTCATTGCCGATGACATTCTCCAGACTGTCAAATTCTGGGGAGTCTCCAGCCCCGAGTTTGGAGTTGATTTTTTTCTCTCACCCCCCCACCACGTCACAGTCTGAACTGCAGAGGAAAAAAAGGGGGGACCGAGGCAGGAAGGCGAGAAGCCCGGGCTCCCGGCACGTAGTTGGGAAACTTGCGGGTCCTAGAAGTCGCCTCCCCGCCTCGCCGACCGCCCCTGCAGCCCCGGAGCGCAGCAGCAAAGTGAGACATTGTGCGTCTGCCAGATCCTCGGGCCGCGGAGCAGGGCTGCCTCGGGAAACACAGAGGGGTCTTCTCTCGCCCTGCATATAATTAGCCTACACACAAAGGGAGCAGCTGAATGGAGGTTGTCACTCGCTGGAAAAGGGTGGGTAAGACACTTTTTTAATTAAATTCTTTCCAGAAAAAAAAAAATTTTTCCTCCCTTTCTTTGCTGCCGCATCTAACATGGACTGCATAACCCCGGCTTTGATCTTTCCGTGGCTCTGAACTTTGTATGCTGCCCGGTTTTCTGCATGCTTAGAGGTGAACGTGTGGCTCTGGGGAGGTGGGGGGGGGGTCCTTCTGTATTTCTCTATATTGATTTGATTTTTTTTTTGTCCCTTCCTCCCCCCTCCCCCTCCCTCTCCTCTCCCTCGGAATAAAATATGATATAGATTTCTGACCCAGCGCTTCCAATGGACATTCTCCAGTCTCTCTGGAAAGATTCTCGCTAATGGATTTCCTGCTATTCGGCCTCTGTCTACACTGGCTGCTGAGGAGGCCCTCGGGGGTGGTCTTGTGTCTGCTGGGGGCCTGCTTTCAGATGCTGCCCGCCGCCCCCAGCGGATGCCCGGGGCAGTGTCGGTGCGAGGGGCGGCTGTTGTACTGCGAGGCGCTCAACCTGACCGAGGCGCCCCACAACCTGTCCGGCCTGCTGGGCTTGTCACTGCGCTACAACAGCCTCTCGGAGCTGCGCGCCGGCCAGTTCACGGGGTTAATGCAGCTCACGTGGCTGTATCTGGATCACAATCACATCTGCTCGGTGCAGGGGGACGCCTTTCAGAAACTGCGCCGAGTTAAGGAACTCACACTTAGTTCCAACCAGATCACCCAACTGGCCAACACCACCTTCCGGCCCATGCCCAACCTGCGCAGCGTGGACCTGTCCTACAATAAGCTGCAGGCGCTGGCTCCAGACCTCTTCCACGGGCTGCGGAAGCTCACCACGCTGCACATGCGGGCCAATGCCATCCAGTTTGTGCCGGTGCGCATCTTCCAGGACTGCCGCAGCCTCAAGTTTCTCGACATTGGATACAATCAGCTCAAGAGTCTGGCGCGCAACTCTTTCGCTGGCTTGTTCAAGCTCACCGAGCTGCACCTGGAGCATAACGACTTGATCAAGGTGAACTTGGCCCACTTCCCGCGCCTCCTCTCTCTTCACTCGCTCTGCCTGAGGCGGAATAAGGTGGCCATTGTGGTCAGCTCTCTGGATTGGGTTTGGAATTTGGAGAAAATGGACTTGTCTGGCAACGAGATCGAATACATGGAGCCCCACGTGTTCGAGACCGTGCCATACCTGCAGTCCCTACAGCTGGACTCCAACCGCCTCACCTATATAGAGCCCCGTATCCTCAACTCTTGGAAGTCCCTAACGAGCATTACCCTGGCTGGGAACCTGTGGGACTGCGGGCGCAATGTGTGTGCCCTGGCCTCCTGGCTCAGCAACTTCCAGGGGCGCTATGATGCTAACTTGCAGTGCGCCAGCCCCGAGTACGCACAGGGTGAGGACGTCTTGGATGCTGTGTATGCTTTCCACCTGTGCGAGGATGGGGCTGAGCCCACCAGCGGCCACCTCCTGTCTGCTGTCACTAACCGCAGTGACCTAGCGCCCCCTGACAGCTCAGCCACCACGCTGGTGGATGGCGGGGAGGGGCTGCACGATGGCACTTTTGAGCCCATCACTGTGGCTCTCCCCGGCGGCGAGCACGCTGAGAACGCTGTGCAGATCCACAAAGTGGTCACCGGCACGATGGCTCTCATCTTCTCCTTCCTCATCGTGGTCCTCGTACTCTACGTATCCTGGAAGTGTTTCCCAGCCAGCCTCAGGCAGCTCAGACAGTGCTTTGTCACGCAACGCAGGAAGCAGAAGCAGAAACAGACCATGCATCAGATGGCTGCTATGTCTGCCCAGGAATACTACGTTGATTACAAACCCAATCACATCGAAGGGGCCCTGGTGATCATCAACGAGTATGGCTCATGTACCTGTCACCAGCAGCCCGCGAGGGAATGCGAGGTGTGATTGTCCCAGTGGCTCTCAACCTATGCGCTACCAAATACGCCTGGGCAGCCGGGAGGGCCGGCAAGCACCAGGACGGGTCTCCTCTGCGCTTTGATGTGTTGACTGAAACTGTACGGGAATCTCTCCCCGAGACTTGACATTTTAGCTTTATGTGTCTTAAAAACAAAAAAATAAAACACAACAAAAAAACCCCACCCCATAATCTTCAGGACAGTCTGTCTTAAATTTCATATGAGAGCTCCTTCCTCCCTTTGAAGACCTGTCCATATTCAGGAATCTGAGAGTGTTAAAAAAGGTACCAATCATTGATTTTTGATTTTTTTTTTTTTTGTAAACTAAAACGTTTAAAATAAAATAGCATTTACAGTTTCTACAGACTGGTGGAACCTAAATGAGCTGCTACCTGTCTTACTGGAGAAGCAGTGGTTAAAGTTTCCTTGGAAGGGAGGTGGGAGTGGGAGTGAGGGGGTCTTGGCACGTGGGGAAAAAAATCCAGAAATCATGGAGCAAAAAAATTAGGTTCTATTTGAGACGATAAGAAGGGCAAACGAAGAAAGCTTGTCACTGTGGTGGTCCTGGCAATTCATCTCTGTAGTAAGGTCCAAAAAGTCAGTAAGACCCTTCCTAGTCTGAGGAGCTACCTAAGATATCTAGCTACTTTGAAGTGATGGGCGAGGGAAGATTGGGTACCATTTCTGGCCCTCTACAGCAGAGATCAGAGATCTTGGTAAGATCATTGCAAAAGGCTTTTTAAAAGGAAATGACTGACAAGTTTGTCCTGTGAGCTAGAAACATTCCAACCCCTGCCGCCCCTTAAATGACCATCTCTCAAATCAGCTCAAGATTTTTCTCCTATGTCTTTTACTCACCAGAATTAGTAGCAATATGTAGCAATCTGTGCCCTTTATCATGCCCTCCCATGACTCAGAGAGAAAGAGAGAGAGAGAGAGAGAGAGAGAGAGAGAGAGAGAGAGAGAGAGAGAGAGAGAGAGGATGAGTATCTCAATGTTCAATACTGAAAGACAGGCTCTTTTGGAGTTAAGAGCAGGAAGCCTCAGCTTAGGAGGTACTGCTGGGAGGGGGGAGGGGGAGAGAGGAAACCCTGACTTGGGTAATGAGTTGTGGTGAGAAAATTCAGGTCCTGACTTGTCAGAACAGCCTTGCTGGGGAGGTGGGAGATAACCCTCTTTATCCCTCTGCTTGCAGAATATGATATGGGAATAACTTGCTAACACAGAACAGGAATGCTGCTGCCTCCTCTCAGATGTCTCTTTAATGTGGTGTGTGTGTTTCCTGAATTAAAAAGTGGGGAGGTGGGAGTAGAGGCAGTTGGGTGGGTTCTGGGGAGGGCAAAAAGGGAGGGGTGTGTTGATGGGTGGAGTTTTTTAACCACCTATCAATGTATTGTATTCAGATGTATGACTGAAACACACTGTCATGGAAAGCAGATAACAGCTGGACCCTGTTTCCCAAGTTACCCTTCTAACTAATACTAAAGCACAACATTTTTCTTTCTTTCTTTTATCCCCTGCCTTCCTTTCAAGTGATAAGTACAAATAGCAGGGATCAAGATGGTGTGTGTGGGGGTGGCGAACACATAAACTCTATCTCTCAAAATGCAAATATATCCAATTACCAACCTAAAGGGGAAAACCCTACTTTCTCAAATGCAGAGAAATATTATCTACCAGAAGGTTTACTGAAGCTAAGGGTTGGTGGTAGATTAATCTTATACCTTAGAAGAAACCAAAATGCCTAAAAATATGGTTTACTGTAGACTCCTTCAAGAGAAATGTTTTGCAAATATCTTTAACATGTTAAGCCTTAGGAGACAGCTTTACACACACACACACACACACACACACACACACACACACAGAGCAGCTCACACCTGATCAAGAAACTTGACCTCAGTTTGCTTTTAACAAGACGTTATGATGCATACCATGTTCTTAACACTCATTCAGACTGCAAATGTCTACAAGACAGGTGTTTTGTTTGATAACTTTATGGATGGAGTTTAGGGTTTAATTTAATCACAAGGGCGTCCATTTGCTTTCGTAAGTGGGTTAACAAACACGGAGAGGGTCGGAGTAGGAAAGTGCCTGGTATCATGGGCAACTGAACCTTACTAATAGCACTTCCTCTGGCAGAAGCATGACGTTTGCTTTAGTTTTTGTCTTACATTACAGCACTGTGGCCACTGAAGCAAGGCTCCTATTAACTTCCCTCTTCACAGAGAGACTGCAGGGGTCCAGTAGCACATGCTGTTCTGTTATCTCAGGGCTCTGATCAATATAGTGTTGGTGCGGTTGTAAGAATTTACTTCTAGAAGCAAACCTCTGTGGCAGACATGAGAACTGCAGTGTTCCTCTGGCCCCTAAATTTGTGCATTGGAATCTATAGGGTTTTTTTTTTTCCTATTCTTTTTCCTTTTCAGCATAGCTGTGAGAGAGGACATAATCGTGTTTTGTTCTCTGCTGATCCACTGTTCTCACTACAAAACATCATCTGTTTAGAGTATCTTCAGACCCTATAAATCAAATGAAGAATCTTTGAGAAGAAAAATCAGACATTGGGGATTTTCAGAGCAAATGATGTGTGGCCAGCTAAGTTCTACTGTTCATATTTGTAGGCAAGCAAGTGTATCCCCCATACACAAGGAATTCATTCATATTCCTACCTGGTTCAGTGCCTCTGGCTTTTGAGAAGGTCAGAAGCTGAACATAAGGGAGAGTGCTACTTTTAATATAGTTTTGTGATTCTTGCAATCTTTTATACCTCAAATTAATTAATCTTGGAACTTTAAGAATGCTGCTGTGACTCCTCTAAGCAGACTGCTACACACTTAAAAGGGATTTTAAAATGTGTAGTACTTTTTTTTCCCTCCCTATTTTTTTCCTCACAGAGGCTGCTAATCTCATCTTGTGCTCTCTGTAAAGAGTTCAAGACCACAATTCATGTCTCATCCTGGGCAATGTGATAGATTAACCCTGCCTTTCAGTGTTTTTCCAAGCTGATTAAAGTTCAGCAATGGTATTGAGGCTTTTAAAAAATATTTACAGAGGAAAAAAAAAAAGTGCTTTCAAATAACGAATGGCATTCTCTCATACTGGCCTTAGTCCCAGTAGATTTTGAGGTTGTGTCAGAATAATGGGTTAAGGGAAACTCATTTTACACCTACACAGAGAGGAGAGGCAGTTCCTGACTCACAGACTTCTGTCTGCATAGTAGGACCACTTGCCCCACAATAACATACACATTCTTTACACTACAAAGATTCTGTCACAAAGAAAACACTCATGAGCTCCTCACCATAGAAGGGCACCTTACTTTTGCTCCTCACTCAGAGAGGCAGATGTTTGTTGGGACTTAGCACCAACAACACATTTCTGAGGATGTGTAGGTGATTAGAGGGGCAAGCACCACTTAATTTTTACTCCACGGTTTCCTAAGCAACTGCACACATGCCATTGGTGGGCCCTGGGGACACCCGTGTTTCCTACTGGAATTAATCAAGTCGTCAGCAAATTTGATGCCATTCTGTCTAGCATGGCCAAAGTGACACCGGGCACCCCTGGATTTCACTCTGGTGAAATGAAAGTGGTCATCAGATGCTTCTTCCCCTTAGGGGAAATGATGGAAAGACCAGAGTAGTTGGTATCTCTTTTGGAGAATGAGTATAAGAATGCTTTCTTATGGTGAAGACAAGAACCCATTGGGTCGGTGATTGTATTAGCTGGGTTGAGTTGACAATTAATGGACTGCCACACTCCACACATTTAGCTAGAAAATGACTATTAAATATATTCTACAAATATACATTGAAAAGAATTGAGGGGTTTACCTCTCTGTTTCTATATCTGTCTGTCTACCTATATGTATGTATACATTTTCCTTACAAAAGCACACACACATTCACTTATAGTCTTTTATATAAGATAACAGAAACCTACACACATACACATACATACCACATGACTACTGAATACCACTAATTGCTTTTCTTCTTCTGTGATCAAGCTGCTATTTGGGAGGAAATGTGATAACAAGAGACACAAATAAAGTAAAAAAGGACTGATATGGTTGATAGTATTTTCAAATTCTGTCCCTACGCTGGTTCACACTTGGCCACTAGGTATTCTCCGTTCTTGCCACAGCAGAATGTATCCTCTTGTCTAGTGGTTAGAGCTAGAAATGACTTCATATTCTTTTGGGAATATACTTACTTTAAAACTTTTAATTTTTTTCCTTCCTTCCTTCCTTCCTTCCTTCCTTCCTTCCTTCCTCCTTCCTTCCACCCTCCCTCCCTCCCTCCCTTTCTTTTTGTCTTTGTTAAGACAGGGTTTCTCTGTAGCTTTGGAGTCTGTCCTGGAACTCCCTCTGTAGACCAGGCTGCCCTCAAACTCACCTGTCTCTGCCTTCTGAATACTGGGATTAAAGGTGTTCACCACCACCACTGGGCATTTTAATTTTTTTAATGCTCCTGTTTGTATTTGCTTGTTTTTTTCCCCCCTGTGAAAAAGTTGAGTATATAAAAATCCCAACTTCTGACTGGGACCCATAATCATGTTTTACATGGAGACAATTCCTAAATATCTTAGGTGTGTGTGTGTGTGTGTGTGTGTGTGTGTGTGTGTGTAGGCTCTGGCTGATAAATCCTTAATGATTAAAACAGAGAAGGCAAATGCTCTTAATATGTAATATACAGGCAAGCTTATCTCTACATGAGGAACCTGAGGCTTACAGAGGCTGAGAATCTAATGCAAAGAATAAAGGGCCTGAGCTAGTGAGGAGTGCTGGTTTCCACTCTGGTGACCTTTTTATTACATGGACTATTTTTCTTTGGATAGTTGTTTTCTGCACTCTTATACCCACTGAAGAGCCTAGACTGTACAGAGAGTTTATTTGCTAATATATACTGGTTGAACGCTAAACATATTCTCATTGATTGTCATGGGTGTGATGATCAAATACAGAAATTTTGCCTATGACCTTGTTAGGTCTGACCACGGGAAGATGAGTAGGGTGGAACCCTGTCAACAGAGGAGACACACATAGGGTGTCTACAGAAGAGATGTACAGTGCAGTCTCTTAACAGAAGGTTGAATTTAGAGAAGACAAGGTCTAGGCTTCCATCTGTTACTTTCAGGGATGCCCTCACATTTCTTACTTGGTGATCACATGATTGTTTATGCTAGCTAGCCATTCTCAACCAGAAATAAGTGTGCAATTTTCACAAATGAACATGCACATGTACCCAGACAGACTGGCGTGCATGTGTGCATGAGTGTGCACATGCACACACGCGCAGACACACACACACACACACACACACACACACAACACACACACACAGAGGCAAGCACACAGGAATTTACTTGGTAATGTCTGTAGACAGTTTTTTGTTTTTTGTTTAGTTTCCATGCTTAGCTGATATGCTACTGGCATCTGCAGAATAGAGGTCATACATACTGCTAGACAACAAACAGGCTATCTTTAACATGAAAAAACAAATTTGACCCCAAATATCAAGAATGCTGGGACCATGGTGGGAAAGAATACTGGGGCAGAGCCTATATAAAAACTGCTTGCACAGAGTGATCTTTCTAAATTTCTATTTCATCTACATCTTTTCCCCCTTAAGTACCCTCCCCCCTTTTAACCAGGGAGTTGCAAGTCTAAATTAAAAACCCTCAGGTTGTTTGTTAATCAGCAAAAGACATATAGTTAGCACATCCTTCCAAAGAACATATGGCAAACCTTAAATTAACTAAGACAAAACTTGTCAGAACCATCAACTGACCCATTTTTTTCCTTTAGCAAGACCTCATTTACAAAACATAGTAAGGAAATCATCAAGTTAATGGTCAAAGACTCAATTAATACAAAGGAAACTGAGACAGTCTGATATTCCTTCCATTGGGGTTCTGGAGCCTAAACATATCCAGTCAACCTTTCTCTACATTCTCCAACACCACCCAAGACTGCAATGTCTTTTAGGCAAGAATGAGCATCAGTTTGGAGGAAAAAAATGTGTTGATTCAGGTGAGTGGAGTGGGCATACAGGTGAAAGGACTTAGCTCAGATTTTAGAAACAGGCTGTCTGAAGCTGCAGACATTGCTTACAGATGTATGTGTGTGGCTAGGAAGACCAGGAACGGAACTGGGATCCAAGGGGTGGCATTGTGAGGGAACAAGAATTAAACAATTGAAGGCAAATATTTTAGGTCAGAGTGGTTCAGGCTAAACAGAACACATCTGTAGGTCAAATCAAGCTCTACAAAAAGAAGAAGAAAGAGGAGGAGGAGGAGGAGGAGGAGGAGGAGGAGGAGGAGGAGGAGGAAGAGGAGGAGCAGCAGCAGCAGCAGCAGAAGCAGGAGGAGCAGCAGGAGGAGAATGTAGATGTCAGGAGTTGTGGTCTTCAGACCTGGCGCTATCCCAGAAAAGATGAAAATTTTGGATGCCCATACCTCAGTGGGTCTAATTCACACTTTATTTTATAAGGATTTATCTGGTATTCCCCAAGGACACTTTCCATTCTGTACTTTGATTTCACCATTTATCCCATTAATAAAACATGAAACAGAAGTAGTTTTCAAGTTAGTGTCATTTAACCAGAAAATTAAAACCTCCCCAAGTTCCCATTCCCCAGATATTCTGATTCTAATTTCATATGCTGGCAAATGAAAGAGAAAGGGTAGATGAAAAACTCACTGAGAGATATGGGCTTCAGAGAGGAAGATGGAAATTCAGGTATGTGTGGTTTATATAAATCTTGATCTAGAAAATATGCAGAAAGACTTGTGGAGATAACCAGCCATCCATATGTGAGTCCTGAGATGCAGGACTAAGACATATACTCAATTACAATAATAGAAAGATAAGAAATAGTACTGGAATGAAAAGCAAGTATTTGTCTAGGATTTCTAAAATAATCCAATAAATGATTAGCATCGGGGTTGAGCAGCTGAGTGCCTCCTGTTAAAATAATAATGCAGGGGTAGAGCGGAAGAAGAAGAAAGGCATGAAGAAAGGCAAGGAAAGGGAGGAAAAGAGATAAAAGGACTGGGAAGAGTTTCAAGATTTGTGCTTTATTTTGTTGAAGCCACCATCACCAGCAGTTGATCTAGACTGACTCCTCAACCACATATAGTTGTGTCTCTTCTAACCTACCTAGTGGGCTACTTGCTTCCGCTCAGTGGGCAGCTGGGAAGCCATCTTCTTTCAGCTAGGGCGGTGCTTCTCAACCTAGGAGTATGGGGCCATTGGAGACCTTTGGTGAACTCTAATGACTAGGTCTCACCCTAAAATACTTGGACTTCATAGATCTGAGGGGTGGGGAGGTTTTATAAATCTTTCCAGGTGATTGATTACACAGGTGAGCCCAGGTTAAGAATCATGGATTTAGCCAGGTGGTGATGGGGAACATCTTTAATCCCAGCACTGTGGAGGCAGAGGCAGGCAGATCTCCGTGAGTTCAAGGCCAGCCTGGTCTACAGAGCTATTTCCAGGACAGCTATGCCCATTACACAGAGAAACCCTATCTCGAAAAACAAAAGAAAACAAACATAACCGACTTAGAGGGTCTTATGATCTGTTGTTCAGTAATACAGAAGATAAATGCCTTGGATAGCTTTTGCAGAAGATATGATGAACCAGTACCTGGGCTGGGTAGGGTCCTAGTTAAGCATGGGCATCCTTGCTGACCACCAGGTGTCATTGATGGATTCATAAGTACCTGTGATGTGGGCTTAGACTTTATTTCTGAACCCTTGTTAGTCTATCAAGCTGTGATTGTGTTTATTCCTTTATTTGATTTCATTCTCATAATAGTCTTATGAGGCAGGCATGGCATTATCCTGTTTCAAAGACATGAACACCAAACCAGCAGCTGCCACAAAGCCACTCACTTCTGAAACTTCTGCTTCTCAGCGGAGTGTCCTTACTCTTTCTTTTGCTCTCTCTGACTGATCATGCCATTATGAGGCATACCCACATCTGTCCCTCTTAGATTCTGAGTCCTAGGAGACACACTTCTACCCCTGCTTAATGTGTATCTTTCCTGTCTAGCTGGACACTGGCACACAGCCTCATCTGTGACTTCGTACATACCTCCCATTCTCCCTCACCTGACAAGCTTTTGGTGTGGTAAGAAAAAACAGCCAAAGAAATGGAAAGTTTCCAACACCCATAACACTATCTAACACCCATAACACCAAAATATTCCCTTTGTAGGCAACCCACAGCTACCAAAAGCTTTGCCACTGGCTCTTGCAAGAATGTGAAGGTAAAATCCTAATAAGACTTTGATTGATGTGGGGTGATTATTCTACTTAGAGATTCTGGCAGCTTGAACAAGAATCTTGGCCCCCTGGTGCTGAGAGACAGAGCTAACTTAGCAAAGCCAGTATCATATTTAGACACCATTCAGCCAAATAAGTAGGGTGGATATATGTATGTATGTGTGTATATATATATATATATATATATATATATATATATATATATATATATGGACAGGTGACCATTCCTTGCTCAGTGCATATACACCAGCCCATTTGTTTAAGAGCTTAAATAAAGGTCAAGGTGAAGGGTGAAGATGCATTTCTTTAATTCTTAAGGCAGCATCCTCTTTGAAAATCATGTATTTTTTTTTAAAAAAACATTTCCCAGCTCCATGTCTGTCTTCAATTAAAAATTCTACATATGAAGCTATGTGGCAGGAATTCCAGCTCAGAGATACTGTGGGCGGCCTGGAACAAAAGGGAGAAGGCTCAGCAGCATTTGGAAGCTGGATTAGTCTGTCACAGAAAGGTCTAGAAAAGCCAAGTTACACACAATTAATGGAACAATACAACAATCTGTCTTCAGCTGGCCCAGGCATTCCTGTCATTTGTCCCTCAGCTGCAGAACCATGTGCTCTGTGATTTTGTGTACTGGTTCCATCGGTTCCATCATGATGGCATTTTCAGTGAAATCTCTATTTCCAGAAACCAAAACTGGGCTTTTTCTTTTGCTTTTTTTTCTTCCTTCTTTCTTTCTTTCTTTCTTTCTTTCTTTCTTTCTTTCTTTCTTTTTTTTTCTCTAAATTTTTACTCTAACAAGAATGGTCCCTTCTTGGAACTCAGTCTTGCTGCCTAGGCCATTTTTATCTGAGCCTTTCCCCTCTTCCAAAACTAATACATATACAAAAATCAAACCACAAAGGGGGTGAGTGGATGGATGATGGTATGGCTGGGTTGTTCTGTGTAACACATCAGTCAGACCTTTTACCTTCTAATTATACTGCTCAGCTCATTCAATCAGGTAGCAGTAGTTTCTTTCCAAGGGATTAAGCACATATTTGTTGAATGAAACATAGAACAATTTAACATAAATGATTCCACCTGTGAAGGTGAGGCACAAAACCAGAAGAAGCTGGAGGCATAGTTCTGCCGGACTCACTGAGGGAGGGAGCAGAAGATGCCTCCACAGCTTCCTGATTCATTTATAAAGATGATCCCCACCATGGGTGTGCTTAATACATATACATATACATATACATATACATATACATATACATATACATATACATATACATATACATCTGTTAGTGGGTGATAGGCAAACTGTTCAGTCCTTCATATTTTCTCCTCTAAGTTCTTCCATCAAGCAGGCTTTATTTTTGTTCAGAAGACTTTTCAGCATGTGCAGTCTGAATTAGGTAAGGGATACTGAGGCTGCTGAGATGGTAAAGGAACCTGTCTCCATGTCTTAGGACACGAGTTCAAGCTTCTGGACCCCAAGGGTGGAAGGAAAGAATGAACTCCTTCAAGTGCTTTGACTAGGAATTGCCTTGCCTTTAAACCAGTGTGCTCAAGCGGGACTGGTGGGCAGACTCTACCACAGAACAGGACAACGTGTCAACACACATAAGGGGTTCGCATGGTTCTCCCACTTTACACAGACTGAAGCCTAGCGACCCTCTTCCAGAAACACTGTCTATAAAGACTTTTGGTGAGGCAACAAAACTCACTGCTACTTTAAGCTACCTGTAATTCACTGTCAGTTCCAAGAGAGGAAAGCTAGTCAATAGCTTGAGGTGACCATCCAACCCCTGTGCATTTACTCAATACTGGTGATAGTAAATTCACACCTTTAGAGAACTATTGCGTTTAAGAAGCTTTTCCTTTGCGTGCAAGAAATCGCATTTGATTCTAACAAGCAAATAGGACAAAGGATGGAGAGTACGACTGGGAAGGACACTTTGTTCTGAGGAAGGAGGTTGAGCATCAAGAGGCAGGGTCTCTGGTACAGCGTCACCAATTTCCCCCTAGATCTCGAGCTGGATGGTGCTACTCATGAAGTTCTTTCTTCCTGTGTCAGTGGTGAATTCTAGCTTTGCTTCTAGCCCTCTGATTGGGTAGTCAGGTATAGAGCACAAAAGCATAATGGAAGAAGGGGACTTCCAGCATTCTCCTGTGCTATGACTTGCTGACTGGTAAAGGGGTGAATTAGTCAGAGTTCCCCCAGAAACAGGCCCTAAGACATCTAGTTAGTCTCACATCTGGCCAGAGGACCATTCTATATCCTATGTACATGTGGAAGTCTGAATCTGCCTCAATCCACACCCCATTTTTTTTTTTTTGTGATTTTTTTCAGGGGGGAAAACTATTAAAATAATTGCTCTAGTCCAGGTTTACATAAGAACATTAGCACCACAGACAGCAGTACTGTCAGAGAAAGCTCTAACTATTAGGGAATTGAGGACATCTTTGAGTGCCAGTGTTTGAGTCTTTGTTGACTTCTTTTGTTGTTTATTTTCTGCCTCCTACCTTCCCTTTTTTCTTCCTTTCACCATCAGCCTCTCCTCATTCTATTTTTTTTTTAATTCCTCTTAAGTCAGTTCATAGTTATGAACCATACTGTACTTTCCAAACTGGGCCAAAATTGCATTGAGGGAACAAATACTGTTTTTTTTTTTTTTTTTTTTGAGAGGGTTAACAAAAATATCCCTCAAGTTTCTATAGATAAAGTACAGATATGCATATAGTGCACCAACAGTTATACAATATTTATGTGATATTAAAATCTCATGGCAATAGAGGATTAAAAATATGCAGACAGTCTGACAGTCTTTCTCAGTGGGAGGAGGTGAAAATGGGGGTGGGGGTAACATCTGAGAACACTAATCTAAGCAGTGATTGACTTGGTGAAGAGATGAGAGCAAAAGGCATCATGCTCGGTCAAGAAGAGAGCAAAGAGCATCATGTTAGGCCATCAATCAAGGTTTTGAGAAGAACAAAGGGGGTCCAGGCACTCTGAAGACAGTAAGTAAGAATCAGAAATTATGTGGACAGTAGCTATATCCACTAGAAGACATGGTCTTACCAGGCTATCCTGGATTCAACATATTCCACAATTCTCTGTTGGGAGGCTTTAGATGCATTAAAAAATTAATATGGAATTAACACACAGTCTCTGGTCCTGCCGGTTTAGCTAAATCATCTCCTTTGGACCTAAATCTTCTTGTCTATGAGATTCAGAAAAAGAAAATTCCCTTGTGGGTCTCTCTCACAATAATCTGGTTAGACTCAAAAAAGAGCCTTGAAAGTTGCAAGTCTCAATACCAAGGCTGAAGGTAGTGAGAAGTCTTAGGATAGCAGTGTCAAGAGCTGTGTGGTTCCATCTACCCTTGTGCCTTCTGAGGGCATGCCTTGCTTACATTCCTTCTGTTAGTTGTTGGTCTACCTTAGGCACCTTGGGATTACCGTGCTGAGCATGAACACTGGTCAGAAAGGAGAAGGCTCAAGACACCCAATCTATTTCCTCATTGTGTCACACAGTAAGTTTGACCCAAATGGCTTGCTTCAGTTCTACCAGTCTCAATAACCACACCTCTCAAATGGTTCTACTCATGGTGACCTTGCTGGATTTTAGGATAATTATCAGAAATCATATGCATTGGTTTTTACGAAAAGCCTGGCCAGCAATAGATGTTCATTCAACATGAATCTTGCCTGTGTCCCTTTGCAATGCAGCTGCATACCACGTGTATAAAACCAGAATGGGGGGTAATGGGATTGGCACGAGAGGCAGTTGATGCCCCGATGTGGAAACTAAGAAGAGACTTGAGGGATTATAGAAAGCACTAGATCACCACAAGAAAGAGTAAAGCGCTGGGTAGGAAGTAGTTATGGAGAGCAATTAGCAGAGAAATGGACGAAGAGAGATCCCTTTGTTGCCAGGGTCAAGCATAAATCTCAGGGCGGACAGAAGTAGCACAGACCTCACATCAGGACTTGACATAACAGACCCTTAGTGCCCGCCTGTAGTTGCACTTGTTTTCATATCATTTTCTAATAAAACGGTTCGCCTTAGTTCTGTCCACAGATTCTATATTCTCCCATCCTCCTAATGACTCTCCCTGGCCTCATATATCTGCTTCATCTCCCGAGAGCCTGGAGTCTTCTGGAGGAAGGTTGGAACTGAAATCTCACTTGGTTCAATGGTAATCATGCTTTACCATCTAAGTGTATGTGTTGCTTCCGTGAGCCTTCAAACACAGAGAGACGGCTACCGTGGTATTGCATCTGCCAGCCTTCGAGACGGCCTTGCGGTCCGGACTGCAGAGCCAAGCGGTTCTGACCTGCAGGAAAAGCCAGCCACACTCACTGCAGCAAGCTGCCCACTGGGCTCCCGTGTTTATACAGAACTGCTAATCCACAGAAACTACGCCCGAAAGAGGTGTGAGAAAGGGACACGATGCTTTTGTTTTTATTTTCTACTAAAGTCGGCTTTTTGATGGAAGAAAAAACAAGAAAAGGAAAGCAGAAAGGAAAAAGCAAAACAAAAATGAGAAGAATCACTCTCCAAGCTGGAGCTCTGCCAAGCTTCCTCCCCTCCCTTCCTTGTCCAAGCACTCCACCGTCTGTGCAGACTGTATAACAGCAAGTTCTGGAAGCAGGCTGAGAAATCTGGGCCAGTCCAGAGGCTGTGCTATCTGGGTATCTGTGCCTGCCAGGCCTTTAGAGACTTTGTTTTCCACCTTAATCTTTTATCACCTGCCAGCCCTTGGAAGCACATCTGTTACCATCAGCCTCTGTTTGTAAAGGGGGACTAAAGGTAACCTCTCCAGAGAAATTCTCGTATCGTCCCTGTGGTTCAGAACTTCCACTAACAGCCTGGCTCACAAAACATGACTACAGTGAATTAGAGAATGTTAATAAAAATGAGATAAACACCCAGGGACTATTTTTTTCGCCCCCACCGTCTCCTATGCTCCCTTCCAAACGTTATCTTGTCAGAAAATTTGCTCCCGCGATGAACGGGATTTCCCAAAGCAATTCTCTCAGAGTAGACAGATTTGCTACGATCACTAAGTAGGAGCTTTCAATCCTGTGGTGAGGAGGGCGTGGGTTCCTGTTATTTGTCTCACTTTTGGGTAAATATTCCTTTCTTGGGACACTCACCAAAGAGTGAAAACCAGAATGTGAGGTTCCCTTTTATAACATAAACAGGGACAACGGGGAGAGGAGATACTTCAAGTATCTGGATTGAACCTTGAGATGGTAATTAAGTGTTTAACTAAGAAAATAATTACCAAGACCCATGAATCTGTGCCCAGAAAAGCAATGGGCACTAAGTAGAGTAGCTTTGCAGTGCACTGAATTTTAAGCCGGCTCACACAGATTCTATACTTATGCTTTACAAGAAGGGCAAGTTAAACACACCGTGGGACAACATTTGTGCTGCTTTCTTTGACTTGTTTGCTTCAGGGACTTAAGGAATGAAAGAAACACAAAAGGTCTAGAGGTCAGCATACAAGGTGTGCATAATAGGACAAACCACCCCAAATCTGTTAGTCTAGGATGGTTCAATATCCCTACTTTAAAAATCAGGTTAAAATAACTGCATTTTGCTTATTTATAATATACATAAGCATTCAGTAAGTATTAGGAGTATTGTCACCAAAATTCTTGACACCATTCTCACATTTGTTACCAAATCTAACTGACCACACAATTGTTTTAATTATATATATATATATGTATACACACACACACACACACACACACACACACACACACACACACACACACTGAATGCCTTTTACAATGCTATTCCTAATAGTATGGTCTAGTATGGTCCTTCTAGATGCAACCGTGTGCTTCATGAGATACCATTAAGCTAGTTTAAAGTTTGTTGGATGCCTGAGGAACTGTTATGAAGTTGTCCAGTAGGTTCAGACAACAAATGGGTGCCTGCTATTTTTGCCACTTCCTCTATATTCACACCTTTTATGTCATCTCCTTTCTTTTATATTCAATCAAAATTTCATGATGGTACAAATTTTATTCAAGTTCTAAAGCCATCTCTGAAGTCTTTCCTAAGGCTTTGGTCTACTTGTGGTCCTGTCTCAGCATCAAAAGAGGTTAAAACAGCTATGGCCCTTAGCACTCATGTTTGCCAGTCTAGATTGTCCCAGGCATCTCCTCATGTTGTCTCTACTATACCATTAATTTACTTATACATCTTACATACATATATATGTACACTTATACTGTATGTATGAGTTCGTGTGTATGTGTGCATGTGTGTGTATGCACATGTGATGGCCAGAGGTCAAGACCAGTCATCTGTTGTTTTCCTCTATTGCTCTCCATCTTATCTTTGGAGAAAGAGTCTTTTATTCAACCCTATTCAGAACTACTGGCTGGCCAGCAAACACTACTGATCCTTCTGCCTCTACTTGCTCAGTTCTGGGATTCCAGAATTGCAACATCATGCTGGCAGTTCAGGAGGATCTAACTCATGTTTTCATGCTTGCCTGCCAAGCACTTTACTGACTGAGCCTTGCCTACTCTCCCTTTCTGAATTTAATTTAACATTATGTATATGGGTTCTTTGACTACACACACACACACACACACACACACACACACACACACACACACCTGTATATTACATGTGCAGTTTATGCCCACAGAGGCCGTAAGAATGCAATGGATCCCCTGAGACTGGAGTTACAGAAGGTTGTGAGCCACCATGCAGATGTTGGGAACTAAATCAGGGTCCTATGAAAGAGAAGCCATTTCTCTTAATTGCTGAGCCACCTCTCCAGCCCTTATATTGATATATTTTATGCCACATTATATATTACCCACGATCAAGGAACAGTTTCCACTAGTTCAGTTCAATTGGTCTCTAGGTACCATAGGTGCTACAAATACAGGAAACATGGTCCTGCTCTCAAAAGGTTTACAGAACGATAGGACAGGTATAAGGTCCTATCATGCAATGGGGACCAAAGGCGGGGAAGAATTCCTTAGCTCCCCCAAGTCACTGTTATGTACATACAGTTTTGCTAGGAGACAGAAAAGGGAGAGGGTTTTCTCAGCTCAAGAAATAGATGGGAGGTTGAAGAGGGTTTGATAAAGAAGGTATGCAGAGGTGAAGATTTGCCATGTCAAATGCAAAGACAGTGTTTCCCACAAGAACAATTCGCAATGTACAACGGCATGAAGGTGGGCAAAGGAATGGAAAACGCCAGCCAACTGTACGAGCAAGGTGCTCAACAGTGTGCGATGACTTGATTTTGCGTAAGTAGATAGTTAATCAGAAGGACAACTGAGAAAATAATTTTGCTCCATTTCATAAGCTATATATCCCATCTCTCTAACTCATGCTGATAGAGAAAACGAGTTACCACTCTTATGCTCTCTGCCTACATTTATCCCCAGAATGAAGACAGAAACCCTAAGGAATCCCACAGAGAAAGAGAAAGAACGATTGGAAGGTGTTGCTGCAGCACCCAAACAAAACAAGTGATTTGAAGACCATCTTCTGAAATCACAAAGATAATGACGTGGCAACACAGGGATTTTGGAAGCAGCAGGTGGGGCCCCACCATGAGGTGCTTATGAGACTCCTAAAGATGCTCTTAGGAGCCCATGTTTCATTTTCAGAAAAGTCCTCCAGCGTTCAATCTTGGCTTGCAACACCAATTCTGTCTGACTTTAGGAGACTATGTAGAAACAATGAGTGAGTATGGAAACAATGTAGCCTGGAAAGCATAGCCCTATTTTGTGATTTCTGAATCAGTATTAGACTGCCAGAACCACTGTATCATTGAGAGGAGTGAGAATGATAAAAAAAAATGTCACTTTTAGTTTGTATTGTTCTCAGTCCCTGGCAATTTATAATTTTTAGTTTATCAGTTTTCCCATTCTAAACATTTCATATAGATGAAGCATACAACATGAGGCCCTTTATCTGTCTTCTCTCACTTTGCATGTTTTCAAGGCTTGGCTGCATTGTATAGCATGTACTTTGACATGTTGTGTATATACTCATATCATGACTATTCCACACTTTGATTACCCACACCTATCCTTGATAGACGCTGGCTGCTATAAATAATGAACAAGGCTCTGCATGTTTGTGAACACATTTTATATGTTCAGACCATTTCCCTTGTTTTCATATCTAGAAGTAGAATGGCTAGCTTATAGGGTAATTTCATGTTAGACGTTTTGGAAAATTGATCTATTTTCCAAATAATTGAGCTAGCTTATATTCCCATCAACAAGGTATGCTGGCTTTATTGTACATTTTATCCATCTTCTCATTATCTTTTTACATTATAGCTAATTTTTAAAATTTTACTTATGTTTTAAGTGTGTATGTGGGGGGGTGCACGCATGTGCAAAAGAGTATGCAGATGCCCATGCAGTGCAGAAGAGGGCATCAGATTCCATGGAGCTGGGATTGCATGTGGTCATGAGCCACCCAACGTGGGTGCCAGGAAACAAAAGAGAATGCTCCAAAAGGACCACTTAACTGCTGAGCTATCTCTCCCCACCCTGATTCCCCAAATTCTAAGCTATGATTTTAAGAGGGTAGAAAAAACCTAATTATGTTTAACCACGACTTTTGGGAAGCAATTATAGATCGTACGTCATAAAGGTGGATACCATGTACTTGAACTCTGGTGGATATATAAGGAGATGTCACAAAGAAATTCACACATTCTCCTCCCACTCTGTTACGGGGACCAGGGAAAGGGCTGTATTAGACCAATGTCTGGCTGTTTGGATGTCTAGCTTCTGCCCTCATAAAGAGGTTTCTCACTGCACTAGAGAAAATTAACTGGGTTTTCTCTATATCTAAAGATATCTGCCTCAGGTATTTCATTACAGAAAAAACAAAACAAAAAACAAAAAACAAACAAACAAACAAAACCCCCAAAACTGACTAATACATTTTCCTCTTGAATTCTTCATTTCACTTTATGATCAGCATAGACAGGAGGTAGAACACCACCCTCCCTTTATGACATGACACAGGAATACTCTTCATCTTCATAGCTTCCCTCACATGCAACAAACTCACCCGCCATTGATTTTTTTTCCACTGCAGCAATACCATTAAAATAGGTACTTCCCTTGTCTATTTTGCTAGTCACTTCCCTATTGCTGTGACAGAACATCTGACAGAAACTATTAAAGGGGATGACATATTTATCTCGGTCCACAGTAATGATGCTGGCTTACTGTGGACTAAAATAAAGAGGTGAAAAGCTACCCGAGAGCTGTCTGTCTCACCCCTCTTCCCAGTGTTGAAGTTACAGGTATGTGGTGCTAAATCCAGCTTTTACATGGATGCAAGTGATTCAAACTCAAGGCCTACTGCTTACATTGTAAACACTTTAACCCCCACCCGCCCCACCCAGGCATCTCCTCAGGCTCTGGAATTACTTTTTTGATAGGTATCACATGCCTAACCTATCTCACCATTTGTCCTATGATTATCTATATCCACAAAACACAAGTATATATGCTTATAAAACAACTTATTAAACTATTTACTAATCTCTATTTACAACTAAAGCCCATGTTCTCTTATTCTTAGGTTCTGCGAGCTTGACAATAACTTGTAAATTTTAATTTTAATTTTCTTATTTGTGTGTGTGTGTGTGTGTTTGTGTGTGTGTGTGTGTGTGTGTGTGTGTGTGTGTGTACACTTGGGTCACAGGTGAAATGGACTCTGCCTGCTGAACTACTTCGCTGACCCACCTTGTGTATTTTAAAACAAACCTATCAAACTCAAGGGATATGGAAGGTCTCAAAGGTTTGATTCCTACTGATTCAGAAGATGCTCTTTACAAGAGCATGACCTCATTTGAATTATGTAAGTTATCTGCATAACCCAAACTGTATGAGCTTAGTTGTTGAATTTCTTATGAGCTCCTAAGAGTGGCTTGGAACTTGGCAACACACTGCCTTAAATGCACAGATCTTGTGTAAGTATGCAGGGATGTGTCTGAATGGGTAATTAATCTCTGGTCTGTGGGGATCCCAAATCCCTTCAGATCAATGGAGCCAAGAGGTGGTGTTTCAACAAATAGCCAATAGTATTTTATGCCTCTCTTGAGAAGGTGGAATGAAATGATGTTTCCTTTAAGTATTGCAGAGAGAAACATTTCAAGGCATAAAAGCAGCTTAACAAAGGAAACAAGCAGAGCTCTATGTTCATACAATGCCTTTCAGAGATGGGGGAGAGCCTTTTGCCAATCAAAAAATGTTCTCTGCTTCAAGAAATGAAAAATAAGAAAGTAGAGAAAAAGGTCAGTAGAATCTAAGCCTAAGCCCTCCCCTCCCCCCCCCAACAGGCTAAGTGTAACTGGGCTGAAAAATATGCTCTAGGTAGTACCTTCAAACCAAAGGCAGATGCATGTGTCTGTGTTGCATTATCCATGTCTTCAGAACTCAAGTGGATTTTTGCATTCAGAGCAACTGGATGGCCTCTTCAGGATATAAGACAAACAAGAAGGCCAGAGATAGCAGTTAAAAAAGCCTTAATTTTAGGAAAATGATTGGACCCAACACCAATGACACATTTATCACAGCTGAAGACTCTCTTTTCTTAAAACTTTGAAGATTTATTTACGTGTGTAAGTGTTTTCTCTGTATTCATGCATATTCAAGTATGTACCTGGGGTCCATGGAGTTTAGAAGAGGAATCCCCTAGAACCTGAGTTAGACCTGGCTGTGAGCCACAAGGTGGGTGCTGGGAACTAAACCCAGGCCCTCTGCAACAACAAGAGAACTCTAAACCTGTGGTGGTTTGAGCGAGAATGCCTCTGTAAGATCATATATTTGCACGCTTAGACTCTAGTTTATGGGCTGTCTGGGAAAGATTAGGCGTTGTGTCCTTGGGGGACAAGGCTTGCTCTGTTGAAGGAGATGTGCTGCAGGCGGGACACTTTGAGATTTCAGAAGCTCACTCCAGGCCCAGTGTCCCTATCTGCCGGCTGCCTGTCCATCAGGATGTAAAGCTCTGGGCTATTGATGCGGTGCTGTGCCTGCCTGCTTCGTGGCATGGTGTTAGGCATGAGACGAGTCCTCTAAGTCAGTAAGCAAGCCTTCAATTAAATTCCTTCTCTTGTAAGAATTGCCTTGGCCACAGTGTCTGTTCACCGCAATGGAACATTAAGACAAGACTTTTGAGTCATGAGAAACTTTTGTAATTTACTGGATCTCACAATATGGTCTGGTCTTGGTCATGAACATTGTTATTTGTCTGATGCTCTATAGTTGTGAAGGGAATATAGTCATTACACACACATATCTTTTTTTATTAGACTAACCAATGGATAAAAGGAGGAGAAAGAAGTCTTAAAAAGCAATGCCAGTCACCCTGGCTTGTATAGATATGTATGCCACTGGCTTCTTATACACTGGTAGGTACTACAGAGCAGCAGAGAAACAAGAAATTTTGGAATTGGAGGCATACAGCGTTCTGTAGCAAAGATTGCTCTTTTATTCCAAATTTAAAAAAATATTCGCACTTAACTGACTTTTACATTTGAGAACGAATGTGCACTGTGCACGCCATGGCATGTGCAAGGATGTTAGAGGTTATCGTATGGGGGTCAGTATTCCTCTTTCACCACTTGGGGAATGAACTCAAGTAGTCAAGCTTGGCAGCAAGTGTCCTTGTGCCCGGAGCCATCTCTCTAGCTCCCAGCAGGTCCATATAGAAACATGTATAAGTGGGAGAGAAACAACAGAGCAATTTTTTAAAATTGCAATTTCTGTCTTTGTCTCTCACTCCTTCCATTCCTCCCTAACTCCCTGCTTTGTGCATGTGTGTTTGTGTGCATGTGTGAGAAAGAGAGGGAGAGGGAGAGGGAGAAGGAGAGGGAGAGGGAGAGGGAGAGAGAGAGAGAGAGAGAGAGAGAGAGAGAGAGAGAGAGAGAGAGGTCACCACCAATGTAAAGGTCAGTAGACATATTTCAGTAGTCAATTCCCCTTTAACCATTTCGGTCCTGGGAATCAAATGCAGGTGGTGTGGCTTGGGGGCAAGGGTTAAACCTGCTGAGCTATCTCCCTCCTCCTCCTCCTAGTTACATCGGACAAATCTCTCTGCGAGTGAGCACGGATTATGATTCATAGCTTTTCACACACTGATCCTTCTATCACAATTGGCAAAATGAAAGCCCAGGACTACGACAATGTCCCTGTTGTAAAGATCAACTTCATTCGTGTACCTTTTCTGTTCAATCGGTATTCCATTTCCCCCATTGGCAGATGCCATCAAAGCAAGAGAAATGGAGCAAAAGCCAGAGGAAAAGACAGGTGCGCTTAAAAGGAGAGAAAAAAGGAGAGCATTGTAGAACTGTATGATGTCACAGATGGACAAATGCTTTTAAACATCAAAAGTCATGGTCACATTAAACAGAAGAAAAAGTCAGAATGGTTTATCTATCACTACTGTGAGAAGCAGAGCCTCAGAATGAATTAGCAGTCCCTGCATCAGGCTGGGACCTGCCATGGAGGTAGTGCTCAACATGTGTCAGCTAAGGGGGCCCACAGGAAAACTAGAGCTCTCAGCACAACCCTACGTACACACTTGCTCTCCACAGCATTGTTGGGCTGTGGAATGCTGCAATACTGCATTCTACTGGGCTACGGAATCTGCAGTGCTGCAATACTAAAGGTCTTCCTCTGGTCACCTTGGCGAGACAGGCACAAAGCTACCCAGGCCGTTTCCCTCAGGGAAGTTCTCTGCAGCGTGTCATTCTAGATGCCTCCCAGATTTCTATGCCATTGATATGCTCATACAACAGTCTGGGTGGAATCCAGAGTGTCTGGATGGGGACTGTTTGTTAGAAAGATCAATCATTTCCAAGGCCTGGGGGCACTTGCTCTTAATGCCAGCACTTTGCAAGCAGAGACAGGTGGATTTTTCCGAGTTTGAGTCCAGCTCGGTCTACATTTTTCATAGAGAAATCTTAACTCAAAAAAACCAAAACCCAAAATGAACAAACAAGCAAAAAACTAAGTATAACAAATAAAGGCTAATCAAAAGCCCAGGAGATTGGAACCAGATTGATTTAAATTGGATGACCAGTTATTTAATCACTCTTATATGAAGACAGTTCAGGACTCTAAGGCTCTGTAGCGCTTTTAAGTCAGTGAAGCCCTCAGATGAGCTGGACCACACATGGGCCTGGAATATATCAGAAACCATAAGCATCCTACACAGAAGTCTCGAATCCTCACTCTACATTGGTCTTTTCCTCAGATCTTACCCACTTGTTCATCCTTGAGGTCTCTTCTCTCTCTCTCTCTCTCTCTGTGTGTGTGTGTGTGTGTGTGTGTGTGTGTGTGTGTGTGTGTGTGTGTGTGTGTGTGTATGTGTTTAGGTAGATCTCACCATAAAGTACACTGTAGCCTTGATCTTGAGATTTTTGTCCCCCTAAATTATTCAGATTTTGAGATGACAGGTGTGCACCATTTTATTCTTTGCATAAAATCATTTAAGTCAGGTGTATCAGGCTCGCACAGAGCTTACATCCATTGGGGCATCTCACCAGCCCACTCTGCAGCATTCTTTACAAAGAATTTTGTCTTGTTGTGTCTACTCTAACTTTAGTGTCAATACAGCATTTCAGCCTTGAAGTTGAGGCAGAAATAAAGTATTTCAGAATTTATAGACAGCCATGCTATTGCCCAGGTGGCTTGAGACTATTTCTTCCTAGACCAGAAAATAAAATCAACAAGTTGTATGAAAAATGCATTCATTGAGAACACCCACCCTTCTTGCAGTCGCTCTCCTTCCTCCCCTCCATCCCTCTCTCCATTTTTCTTTCTTTTTAAAGAAAAGATTATCACCATGACTTGCCTACAGTTTTCTCGTGTATTATCAGTTAGTATTTAGCACCTTAAAGAATACTGCTGAAAAGAAAAACAAATCAAATAAAATGTACAACAGTGGAAAATATGACAACCAACTTAGACTACCAATTACAAATTTAAAAAGTAAGAGGAAGAATATGAATTTAAATAAATTCTGATATTGCCACAACATGCCAGAATGGAGATTCATGCATTTTCTTTAATTGATCAGTTTTGCTTGAGGAAAAACAACAACATCAACAACAAACCCTACATTTGTTTTGATACTGACCCCTTCGAAGCTTATACTTCTGCCTTCCCTGTACTTCCTACTCTCTCTCTCCCAGCTCGTCTCTGTTTCTCTCTTCTCATTTCCTCCTCTATCTCTGTCCATGCTGCCCCACCTTTCTCTTTCTTTCCTCTCTTCCTAAATCTTTTTAAACAACATAATAGATTTACATTCTTTGTGAGTCTCTAAAGTAGCGATACTGGGTAAACTAAGTGTCAAATTTCATACAAATTTATCAGCGATTAATTAACAATATCAACAACTCATTTTTCATTACAGATAACGCATTTCACTGACTACCAGAATCATTATTTTAAATAGAATTATTTCAAAGGCTCTTTCCTGTTATCTACTACAATAATAAAATAAATCATCATTCAATCATCATTTTAATGACTGATCATTCTCCCCTCACTAAAATTAAATCATAAAAGCTTTTAATTAAATTGAATGGTAACTGGATGACTTTAATCATGCAAAGAATTAAAATGAAGGATGAAGTTTTCTCAGATCTTGACAGCATGTAATGACCAGGTTTGACCACCATGATAAATCCTGACCATAAGTAGGTTGATGACTTCCTTGCCTTTGAGTATTACCAATAAAAGTATTGAAAAAAAGAAAAAGAGCACATCTTGTTTCTTTCATTTTGGGAGAGGGTTCGGCCAAATCATTAACATATTTACGTTTTAGGTCTTGATTTGGGTGAAGTTCATATGACCAATCAAAGAAAGCTAGGAGGTACAGAGATGGCTCAGCAGTTTAAGGTATTTGCTAATTTTCAGGACTTGAGTTCAGATTCTAGTACCCATGCCAGAAAGCTGACAATGGTCAGTCTAGTGGATCAGATGCCCTCCTCTGGCCTCCATGGGCTTCCTTACACATAATGTATACATGCACAATACACATACCACATACACATACACATAGACCAGACATGGTCTCTCTCTCTCTCTCTCTCTCTCTCTCTCTCTCTCTCTCTCTCTCTCTCTCTCTCTCTCTCTCTCTCTCTCTCTCTTACACACACACACACACACACACACACACACACACACACACACACACTCCTTCTAACAAAGGTGACATCATATTACTTAGGTTCAACAAAGAGGTTCTGCCAACCTAGTATATTTCTTTTCTTTAAAAAAATATATAAAATACTAATTCTTTGAGAATTCCATACAAATCTCAATATATTCACCCACACTCCTCCTCCCGAGTCTTTCCAAATCCACCTCTCTTCCCTCTCCTCTCTCTTTCTTCCTTGTCTGCTTTCTTTTTCTTTTCTTTCCTTCCTTCTCTTTCCCCTCTTTCCTACTCTTCCTTCTTTCTACCCTACTCACTATCTTGCTTTGGCCCTTCATTCTTATTTAATTTTTAAGTTACATTTATTTATTTTGTGTGTGCATGCGTGTGTGAATGTGCCAGAGTGACTATGAAGTCATCAGAGGACAACTGTGTGCACTGTATCTCCTACTATGTGGATCTCTGGGATCAAATTCAGGGTGTTACCCTTGGTGGCAAACTCCCTTACCTGCTGAGCTGGGTCAATAGCTCTGACTCCACTTTTCAAATAAATAACTTAGCACAAAGTTATCAGACTGTCATGTTAAACTTGAAAACCATATGATTGCAAATTATTTATCATAGGCGTGGTTCAATATTGCATGGGATATACTCATACTCAAAGCAATTACTGCTAATCTGAAATCCCTTATCTTGACAGCTCTATTTGTATGTTCACATACACTGGGCTGTTCACAACCAGCTAGATGAGGCTGAAGAGAAAGTGCAGAAAGGGAGAGAAGATGCCAAGCATGATGATTGCCCCTTTCTGCCACTTACCTGTGCCTGACTCCCAACCTATGGGTTCTGCACAGCCCAAAAGCTATTAGTTTCTGGGACTAAGACAAAACACACACACAGGGATTGAAATAAAATATTTGGCCTTTGGTAATCACATATGAAAATGTGGTCAGCTTTGTAATTAAGTTCTAAATCCTTTGATGCCATCAGTTTGGTAGCAGATGGGACGGTCCGTTTATTCATCTTTCATCCAGAGACTGAGTTTCCAGAAATCCTGAGCATAGTATTTCCAGATTCCTGCCTGAGTGACAGTTACATGTGTCTAATAATTTAGGAGAGCCAATGGATTTCTTTAAAATGAATTCAGTGAGCTGTTATTTATATAGATATGAATAATGCATCGATAAGGGGAAGAAGAGCAGTTGGGAAATTCTTTTTAAAATGATGTATTACAGTAATGATAAGTAATTATACACCAACATAGAACTTGCTGATAAGATTTAACTAGCACTGTTTTGAAGTACCTTGGCTGTGACTCACATGCCAGTGGATTCCTATCTAAAGGGATGGATGCCCTTCCACTACAGACCAGAGAACAGCCTCTGACGTCTGAAGTGAAGGGATAGCTCAGTCCGATTTAAGACATCTGCCAGGAAAGATCCTCCAAAGCTTTGAGCTTTTATTTTTCTTTTCGATTTCCGTGTGAAAATTTCCTTACACACAAATGCACAAATGTTTGCTGATAAAGCCTGAGTCATTGACACTTCAGAGCAGCCATTGGAAGAAGTTCATCCTCATGTTCCCACTATATGGGACAGACAAGTGAGACTCTGAAGGCAAAGCTTTGTCTGAGAGATGTTGTCTACTCTGGTGGCTGTGTCACATGGTTGAAGCTAAGCAGGGATGGTCTAGTTTCATTCCTGTCTCAGTGATAAAGTGCTCTAAGAACACCTTTTGGAGGAAAGTTTTTAGTTTATTTGCTGTTGTTGTTGCTATTTGTTTCATTTTTAAGCTCACAATTCCTGGTTATAGCTCATCATTGTGAGGAAGGCAAGGCAGGCTCTTGAAACACCTAGTCATGTCACATCCATAGTCACAACACTGACAGAAAAAAGTCTTCATCAACAAAGGGTCATTTAGTTTATGGGACAAAGTTAGATCGGGAAATTATATGGGGATATAACATCTCACTTTTTTAGGAGGAGGGTTGGACTTATATTTTCTTTTATTTATTAATTATTATTTATTTTCAAGACAGGGTTTCTCTGTGGCTTTGGAGGCTGTCCTAGAACTAGCTCTTGTAAACCAGGCTGGTCTTGAACTCACAGAGATTTGCCTGCATCTGCCTTCCCAGTGTTGGTATTAAAGGCATGTGCCACCACTGCCCGGCTAGGCTTATATTTTCAAACACAACCTTCCCTAGGAATAACTTTTGAAGTTATATTTTGCCCTGAACTTACATACTAGGTCTCAATCTTAAACTGCCAGTCCCATAAATAGCCATATGAGTGTGCTAGAGAGTGTGGAATGCAGACATGACTTTCCTGTGAATATCACTCCCAAAGGCCATCTGAGTGTTCAATTTGTTTTAAATTACCTATTCTTAACTGTAGTCTATGTATAGTGTTTGTTTACCTGGTAGATGGTTGAATTGTCTAAGATAGGCATTTTCTGAATTGAAATGTGTGATACTCCAAAAATTATAGTACTAACTGTTATGTGCCAATTCTTGTCAGTCTCAAAAACAGTGATTTGAAGGGAAGTCCACATCAATCAAAGCAAACTTCCAGGGACTCTCTTAAGACACCAACTAAAGCCTAACTTAATTCTACCCCAACTTTTTCTTCATTACATTAACACTCTGGTCTGGATTTGATCAGTGTCTTACATGCTGTATTCCATAACGAACCCTCTGGTGAATAAAAATGGTTATTGAGTTCTCCATTCTACCAGCAAGAAGGACAGCTCTTGGTACTGGGAGACACCACCATCTTTTCTCTTTTATGAGCCAGTTTTAAAGGTACAAATTACAGGTAAGAAACTGAAAAAAATAGAAAGAAAACCACAACAATAAAAAATAGGAAGGCTCAGCATCATCTGAATGAGTGAAAGAATTAGAGTGGAGTTAGAAAAAGAGGTGTTCATAGTATCTGAACAGGAAGAATAAATAAAGGAATGGAAGGATGTGGAACCCATAAGAGATGGTAGAGTCTCTGCAAGAAATTAGACAATTAGACAGAATATTTCTGAGATTTATCTTTCCACAGCTTCTGTTTGTATCATTTGTCTACAAATAGGAGATTTTGATTTTAATTAGAAGTTGACTTATAATTGAGAAATCTGTAAGGAAAACTGGAAAAACAGATGGGCTGTGTCCACTGACAAGTCATTTATGTTCTTGGTAGCATGACTTTGACACCTTGAAATCAAAACGATATTGAATGATATGAACTACATGTGGTGGGACCCTAAATTTTAATATACTACATGGGAAAGCTTCCTTTAGCTCTGGTAGTACCCCACATCTGTCCATCTGATGACCAATTCCATTTTCTTTGGGGCTGTGATTTGTTTGAAAACTGTACCAGAGTGTGCTTGCATCTGGGGTTCAGGACACTGAACACAGCCATTTTTGACACAGGCACAACCTTTAGGGTAGGCACTGACATTCCAAGTCTCAGGCTACTGGAAATTCCCAGAAAGCAAGGGCTGAATTTGTTAGGTCATTGGGGATGTTTTGCTTGCTTGGGCAGACTACCATTTTTTTTTTTTTTTTTTTTTGTTGTGTGTTTGTTTGTTGAGACAGGGTTTTTTTTTTTTTTTTTTTTCTTCTGTGTAATAGCCCTAGCTGTCCTGGAACTCACTGTGTAGACCAGGCTGACCACAAACTCACAGAGATCTGTCTGCCTCTTGAGTGCTGGGATTAAATGTGTAAGCACCCTGCCTGAGTGACTGGCATCATATTAGACAAGCAGAAACCCAATATGGTTTTATGAGGAAGCTTCTGGTTCAGTGGTGGACATGCCAAAGAGAAGACACTGTTGGGATGGAGGCAGTCACTCTACTAAGCATCTTCTTGTCACAAAAGGAAAAGCAATTCAGGCAGCCCTTGGCCTCTTCCTCCTTGGAATTTCTCCCAGCTCAGCTTCCTTCCGCCTGGCTTTCACTTGTCGCTGTCATTACCCAGATAGTATTAATCTTTCTTCCAAATCTCTCCCAAATGCCCTGCTCAGAAGAGGGTTTGAGGCTCCCCAGGCTCCCAGGTTTCCTGGTTTTATGCTGCCATCACACCACACTCTCCTTCCTTTTCACGTATTGGCTCTTGTGGCTATGCACCTGGCTCACAATCATCCATGAGTGCAGACAAGCATCTGTTTCTCTTGGATTTACAAGTCACAACTCACATGCCTGAAAACAGAGCTGTGCTAGGCAAAGTCTGGTTAAGTCACCATTTCAGAAGCTTGCAATGTACTGGATCCAAGATCTACTCTCTCTGTCAGTGTATGCAGTAGTGCTAGCTTGACTATGCCCCTGCAAATGCATGTATTTTTAATAGCATGCTGTTAAGATAATGTGAATTTAAGAGATGATTGGATCATAAGACCATGAGTCTCTCTCTCTCTCTCTCTCTCTCTCTCTCTCTCTCTCTCTCTCTCTGTGATCAAAGGCCTTGTAAAATAGGCTTTCACATAGCATCCGCCTTCCACCTTGGGAGTTCATGGCAATAAGGTCTTTGCCAGAGCAAATGGCAAGGCTTTGTCTTGGGTTTTGCAGCCCCCACACTGTGAGAAATCAACCCTTGCTCTGTTATTCTGTTGTAGCAGCTTAAGTTCTAGACTCTGTCTTATTTTCAGTTCTTTTTTAGTCCCTTCTGTCTACTTTCTGTCTCCCTTTCTAGTCTCCACTGTCTATCTTATTCTCTGGATGCTGTTCAAAGATGATGCCTTTGCTAAAGTTGTACCAACTGCACTGTATCCCCAAGAACCAATGGAGTACAGAGGTGGGGGAATGCCACTGAGAGCTTTCTTAGAATGTGAATGGGAGCCCTGGGGGCCAGCATCCTAACCCTTGGGTAGCCTCCAGAAGACTGTGGAGCCAGACAAGTATTTCCTTCTTGATCCTCAAAAGACATCCAGAAGACTCTGAAATAGCCTAATTTGTGCTGGGAGCACATTGAATACATAGCCCTTTCCACCTCCATCCTCATTCCCATCTGGGACACTGAATAGGAAATGTGGCCATTTAGCCTCTTTGCCTTCTGGGCTCTTGTTCTGGGAATACCCTACTTCCAGGGTTTACTTCCTAGTACTGAGCTCCATAAGGAAATTCTGAGGAAGGAAAAAGCAGGTGAGAGATGTCTAAAAATACAACACATCAATTAGTCTTCATGAACTGTGATTAGACGAGGAGGAGTTTGCTGCAGTGTCCTGCAATGAATCACCAAGCTTGCAGCACACCTGGGGTGTGGCTACGCCACCAAGGAGGCACTGTAGGCGAAAAATTGGCAAGATGCAGGAGTACAGCTGCCGCTGGCCCACAGGCTTCTGAAGAGAGCATCCCCACACCCCCAGCCACCTACTACCATCTGCTGCTCCACACAGGGCTCAAACACACATCCCAGTGGGTGAAGGCATAGGACAAGAACTTTCTGTGTGCCCACCTAAGCTATTCACACAGCCACTCTCTAGGCAAGAGGACCCCCTCCACAGAATGACAGGGAGCATTAGTAGAAGGAATTGGAAGAAAATTTACGCAGTGGAAAATAATACAGACACTGTTTAAGAACTATGAGATTATCTATCAGCCTGGAAGCCACATCCTCTAGGTAAATTCTACTACTGATAGATGCCCTCTGGCTCCAACTGCTTCAACACTAATTTCTCAAATGGGGAAATGTATTGAAGAGTGAAAAAAAAAAAAAAAAAAGGGCCCATTTCTTGATAAGACCACAGAGTCAGATTTAAAAAAAACAAAACAAAAAAAACCAATATTCAGAATTAGATACTCTCCCATGGTTATACATGCCTGATTAGAGACCAGAAGATGTGGAAATCAAATATAAAAAAATAAACAAATAAAACTTACTGACTAAATAGTCTAAATTTTAGAATCTCATTGGAAATGACAGGCCTGGAGCAATAGTTCAGTAGTTAAGAACACTTTCGGCTCTTCCATAGAGCTTGGGTTCCCAGCATCCACATCAGACAGCTCACAACCATTTGCAACTCCAGCTCTGGAGGCTACAACACCCTCTTCTGGCCTCCACAGGCACCTCAATGCACACGATCATCCACATATACACATGCACATGTACAGACAAAAAGTCAATGATTAACAAGATTTATAAAAGAAAAAAAATGACTTAATTAGATGTTCCCTAGATAGAACCAAAGAAATTTTACTTCTTAAAACCTTTTAGGTGGCAGAACAGATTTAGAAAACTATATTCCACAAGCCCATTTTGGCTGTTACTGTATGCCTTGAGGATACAAAAGCAAGGTATCCAACGATATAGAAGATCACACAGATTAAACCAGACACCAGGAAGAAAAATGGATAACAACAAAGAGTAATATGGAAGAACTGAGTCAAAAAGAGACACGCCAGCAGCAGTCGTGGTTAACTATGTAAAGAAGGAATGGGGGTGGTGCTGTGTGTGACTTTTTGAGGTAGAGAAAGGTCTTGAATAATGGGCTCTACACCTTTTACATTAGATAGGTGACAGAGGGTAAGCTGAGCAACTAGAATTGAATGCCTTTGTGCTTTTTCAATCTCAACACTATTATCACAATCTTTCTTTTATCATTTGACATCCCTTTCATTGGTTTTAATAGTGTATGCCTATTCCTTGGGACCAGGTATGCAGCCAAGTCTCTACACTACTGCTCCAAACTCTGCCATGTACATTCCCCGTCTAAGATGGCCTTTCTGAGCGCCCGTTAGCTTCTTTATCAAGGTCATGAGATACTTTCTGTCATATTTTAGTGAGATCAAAGGCAAACACTTCCTTGTGTGATGAGTGTAGATAAAAAAAAAACACCTTTAGTTTCCTTTGCAATGTTACTCCTACATGCTTTCCCCTAACGATGTCACTTCATCTCTTTTCACAGATATTCATTTTACCGCTTCTATGTTTTCTTCCCAACTTGTGCATAAACAGCAGACACACAGTCTTCCTCAAGCAGCAACTGTAACAAACAGTACCCAGTGAAGGGGGTGTATTCAACTCAATAGGAAGAAAGGATGCAGAAATAGGATGTTTTCATATCTGCATAGCCCAGGGTGACTCCAAATGTCTCAGTCCCCCCATCTGTACCATGCTGGTTTTTCCATGTATGTTTCACTGTCCTTAGCAAAAAAAAAAAAAAAAAAAAAAAAAAAGGGCTTTTAATAGGCATCAATCATTAACAAGGCAGATGGTGGTGGGCATTCATGGGCCTCTTTTGCCAGTTGGATAAAGTGAAGATCGAAAACGAAGATACGAATATCAGGGTATGGGATGATTTTTGTCATAGTTTAGTGAGATCAAAGGCAAAGAGGTTCTTGTATGATTAGTGTAGAGACAAACATCAATACTGCTGGGCCGGATATTCAAATCTAGATTAAATTTCTGGACTTATTTATGAAAATTGGTAAGCTGGGAAATGGAATCGCTATTTGTAAATCACTTTGCTATAACCTTCTCTTCTAATATTGTTAAATGGCAAAATGCAATGGATGCTATTTTAGCTATGAGCAGAAGAAAATAAATCCTTGTGGCAGCATGCATCTGTCAAGGGATTTGATGTTCCCCAAAGCATTTCTTGGTATGGAGCAAGCAATCTTACACCTCCAAGGCTTCTCATTGATATGTGTGAACCGAGTACACTATTATTTATGGTTAAGTGCAAATTCAAATTGGATATGTTTAAGAAAAATGCAAAATTAAAGGACGAGTGCATTATAAAACCTAACGGGGTAATTATGACTCCTGTGTGGATAATTTAAACACACTGACATTATAATATGCTTTAATGTTCCTGGATACAGCTTTGGAATGCAAAAATTGGTTTCTTTTAAAAGGTCTGCGTTGAGTTACAGTTAGTGTTGCTGGAGAGGTACTCCGTGCCACCAAGAGTTTCAGTGAGACCTGATGCAGAACAGTGCAATCTGCTTTAAACTACAGGTTAAAAAGAGTTATCCAAACTTAATGCAGTAATAATAATAATAAAAACAGAAACAATATCTGTACCATTCAATATGGTAGCTAGCACTGGCTATGTGTAGAAACAAAGGATTAGTGATTGAGAAATTTAATTCATATGGCAAATTTAAATAGAGGGGCACACAGAATAGTGGCTGCCATATCGAAACCTGAGCTTCCATGTGAAATTCACTGCAAGAGTGTCCCTTGCTTTGTGTTCCTCAGTTTTCTCATTTGCAAAGTGGTTAACAAAAAGTTGTTATTGTTTAAGAACTCCACACTTTAACACATAAGGCGCTCTGATCAAATCCATTTTATCGCTTCAGTCCCCTCCCTACACCACCCACTACTTTTCCCTCTCAACCTCACATTTTCTTCATTGTTTGCTTGCTTTGTTTTTAAACCCAATGAGTCCAATTATCGCTGCCTATATGTTCAAGGGTATAGGGCCATCTACAGAAGCATGGACAGCTTCTTGGTGGCCATATCCTTGAACAAAGCTGACTCTCTCACACCCAGTATCAATCCGTTGTCAACAGCTTCTCACCTAGAGATGAGACTTCATGAGCCTCTCTCCATAATGCTCAGATTTTGTTAGTTTGATCTTGTGAGGTCTGTGTGCATACCAACACAGCTGCTTTGATTTAATGTGTCATGGCCACCTAGGAAATCCTGTTTTGATGTAGATTTTTACTACCTGTGGTTCTTACAATCCCCTGCCCCCTCATTGCAGAATGACCCTTGATCCTTGGGAGATGAGGTAATACAGATGTTCCAATTATAGCTGATGACGCCACACGTCTGTATTCTCTTCATTTTGGCCATTTGTGGGTCTCTGCATTAACTGCCCTCAGCTGCCTTCAGATAAAGATGTAGAAGTTTCAGTTTCTTCCCCAGCACCATGTCTGCCTGTATAGCAGTGCCGTATCCCTCCATGATGATAATGGACTAAACCTCTGAAACGGCAAGCCAGCCCCAATTCAGCGTTTTCCTTTGTAAGGGTTGCTATGGTTGCATAGGCAGGGGAGACATGCCCTTCCTTCCCCATCAACACCCGAGGCAGGTAGAAGAGCTGGCCCCGAGGTTATGAGAGCAGGAGAGCTATTCCAGCCCACCCCCACCTCCCCCCACCCCCGCAAATTGCAATACTAGGGAGAGCAGGCCCTGCACCTCTCATAGAGGTGACCCTGTTGGCAGAGGTGTGTGTGAGCCAGTCCCAATGATGTGAGCCCGGTAGAGCTCTCCCCATTATTCATCTGTCATGGGGTGGCATGGGGGGATGAGATTTCTCCCCAACCTCAGCCCATCAACATCTGAAGCAAGTGGGAGAGCTGGCCCTGCCCCTCATCAGTGGCAGCATTTGGAAGAGTGGCTCCTACGCCTAGCCTGGCCAACACAGTAGAGCTGGCTCTGAAGGTGCAGGTGTGGAGAACGATCCCGAGGGTGTGAAAATGAGAGAGCTGGCCCAGTCCCTAATTCAGTACTGCAAGGGGTGAACTAGCCAGGGCAATGCTTGAGAGCTCACCCTGGTGGTGAGGACAGGGAGAGCTGGTGGGCTGATGAACTCTGCAGCTACCCAGACCCAGAACCAGGGTTATGTGTTGGCCCATCCAGCATCCATCTTTGATCTGCTGGAGCATGAGGTGGCTGGGAGTGTGTGTGTGTGTGTGTGTGTGTGTGTGTGTGTGTGCGTGTGTGTGGCTCACTCCTGTGGGCCCAGGGCTATATCTCCATGACACAGGGCATCAATGGCATGTCCAGGCAGAGTCACAGTGAGGGCCCCACACAGACAGTGCAAGCAGAGACCAGGGTGTTAAACCAGACCAATAAGTCTTTGCAACAAATGCCTGCATGTAAAAAATGTGCTGACAAAGGGGTTTACTGCATGACGCATTGTGTCACACTGCAGCTTCCATGATGAGATTTTTCCCCTTCTTCCCTCCCCCTTTCTTTCTCTTACATTTCATTTTTGGGAGGGGGAGGGTGATGGATGGGGTTGGGAGGCACAATATGAAAAACAGAGAATAATTAAAAAAAAAAAACTGAAAAAGTAGAGTTGCCATGGTCATGGTGTCTCTTCTCAGCAATAAAATCCTAACTAAGACACCCTGGAAATCATGAGAAATTCATTAGTTAAGTGTAAATATTATATTCTAGGATAGCAAGCAAGGGCTAATAGTCCTACTGGAACATCCTCTTTATACACAAGGAAAGCTCAAGTTCATTTTATCTTGGGTACATGTTAATAAATGGCTATACATATTCATTACTTTGTCTCTGGTTTTTGTAAACTGTAAATATAATTTTTAAATACTTAAAACAATAGATAACAATAATGATCCCTTTATGTGTATGTGTGTGCATACACCTGTTCATGTACACATGTGTGCATGCTTGTGTTTTCATGTGTACAGAGGCTGGAGAGCAACTCTGAGTGTCAGCCCTCAGGTGTCCATCCACTTTGTTTATTAACACAGGATTTCTCAATCACTTGGCCAGAGAATCTCAGGGATCCCCTTGCCTATCTCTCCTCAGAGCTAGATTACGAATAATAGCCACCATGCCCAGATTTTTCATCTGGGTCCTGAGATTCAAACTCAGATCCCCATGCTTGCACAGTAATCTCTTTTTTGACCGAGTCATCTCCTGACCCTCATAATCTCTTTACAGCATTGGAGTTGGCCACTAGAACATCCAAAGGATCATGTATGACCATATGAGTAGTTGAAGATCCACAACCACTTGGACACTGACATTTTGTCTTGACAATTTAAAGAAGCCAAATCTTCCTCTCCCACTTCATGGAAATAGCTCAAGATACAAACTGGTGTTAAAAATATATTGGGAAGTGCTTGAGAGCATGCAAACTGCTCTGTAATGAAGTCATTAAACCTGGTGAAGCTAATTTCTGAGGTACGTTCTAACCTACAACCTAAGCCAGCAAGCAGGAGTCAATAAACTTTTATGGGGTTCTATAACTGAGCCAGGCTAGGAGCTAAATTACCACAGCTCATTATAAGGTGTGTTTGACCAGCAAAGCCCGAACTGACATTTGCTGCACGAGAAAAATAAAGTTAGCAAATGGGCACTAAATTTTCTGCTAACTCCACAAGCATATGTGTCATCAAAGGAGGGTCACCATACTTATGAACAAACTGTGAAGTGAATATCACATACCATTTGAACAATGAACCTAAAGTCAAGCAATTTGTGTAAGCTTCGAAATGCAAGAGCAGTTGGTATATGGAGCTGTGCGGTCTGGCTATAGCTGAGGAGTCACTAGTTGTTCCAGCTCAAGGAAGTCAAATACCTTGCCTGTTCAGCAGATGTTGTCACTGCCTACAATGGGCCAGGCACCTGATGGAAACTACCTACGCCGTTTGAAAGAAATGCATTAGTGGTCATAAGAGAAAAATGAACCTCGTGGTTTCAAATGTTTACTCAACTACTGATTATCAATGATGACTCCTCTCTACTCCCCCCCCCCACTTTTTTCCATTGCTGGGGATTTACTCCAATGCCTTGAACACACAAGGCAAATTGTCACCACTGAAGTCACTACCTTCCACCCTACGATTCTTCTCTAAGTTTCTGAAACCCCACTGGACGGACACAAGGGAACTTATTCACAACACAAAGCAGGTTGGCTCTTCTCTTCTGTTGTCCCATACATTTCGTTTATGTACCCTACTCTGAGAATGTGGTAACAACTTCCTAACTTCTGGCCCATCTCTGATAACTGGTGGCCACACATTGTCTTGGTGTATACAAAAGAGGGCATGGTTTCTCTCTCTCTCTCTCTCTCTCTCTCTCTCTCTCTCTCTCTCTCTCTCTCTCTCCTCTATACTCTCATACACACCTACACAGACAAAGAGAAAGACAGAGAGAAAGAGATACAGAAAGTCACAGGAACAGAGAGACATAGGATGAAAGAGAGAGAGACACACACAAAGAAAGGGAAATGAATAGGCACTGCCTCCGCTTTATACAAACACTTAACTAGAAATCATAAGATAAGGCAAGACTTTAAGTCAGCCAATTCATTATTGAGCCTCCAGGCAAACACAGAGCCCTTGACACCAGTAAATGAGATATATTTGGGTATTAAATCTCTGAGAAACAGTGCTATGGCTTCACACACAAGTTATCAAAAATACAGAGCAACTGCCTGCTGGCCCTCTACTATCTTCCCCATTGTCAGAATAATAGAACATCGATCTTTTAGGTACCTGTTTACAATTGTTATTAATGGTTTCATCATGGAGGAATACTATCCTGCAGTGGCTAAGGTTGCAGCCAAAGAGGTGGGCCAGTATTTCAACCCTGCTTGGTTAGCTTATTTGAAAAGTTTTAACTCTTGCTAAGTCTCCATCATTATGGAGTATATAACAGAATAATGAAAGGACCAAAATCATCTGATTTTTGTGAACATTGAAAGAGATCAAGAGTAATAAGGAAAAAAATCTAAATTAAGTACATAGATCTGAATAATGGCTCACAGGTTATCAACTGTTTTATTCTTTTTGGCTACATGCTTTTATGGTGGTTCAATATTATAAGGCAAGTCTTTCTTTTGTGTTGAAAACACAGCTTTAAAATATACGTTTATTTCTTTTATTTTCTTGGGTTTTTTGTTTGCATGTGTATGTGTATAGCATATATGTGCTTGGAGCCCATGGAAATCAGAAGGGAACATTGGAATTCTGGGAACTGAAGTTATACATGGATCCTTTCCATGATCAAGTTGCACTTGACTTCTAAATTATCTCTCCCCCTCCCACAAATCTTATTCATCTATTAAAAATTACCCCTTAACAAAATATGCCTCTTAAGTTTTCATTTAAAATCATTTCGTAAATATTTCATTTGTACAGTCATGATCTCATACAATGTTCCATGACCCCTGAATCTCTCTCTCTCTCTCTCTCTCTCTCTCTCTCTCTCTCTCTCTCTCTCTCTCTCTCTTGACATTTTTAAAATTTCATTTCACATTCAGACCACAGTTCTTCCCCCCAGCTGACAGCTCCTCCCACCCCCTTGGTTTCTCCCCCTCCCCTCCTCACCTTCCTCCAGCCCACCCCCAGTCCACTCCTCCTCACAGGTAAGAAATTCCATGAAGAGTCAACACAGTCTGGCACAATAGGATGAGGAAGGGCCAGACCCCTCTCCCATGCTGTAAGGCTGAGCATGGCATCCTACCATAGGGAGTGTGAGCCCTGAATCTTAATCTGGAAAAATCAGTAAGGAGAAAGAAATGCCTCCAGAAAATGAGGAAATGAGACCTGGAACCCCATCTTCTACATTAGAATTTAAGCCCTATTGGGACACAAGGCTAGAAAAGAATGGAAGTTTAAAAAGCAGACTAGTAGTCTTTAGACTAAGTTGTACTCAAAAGAGAATTCTGGGCTTTAGCATACCTCAAAAACACCACAGTGTGCAATAAGTGGTCTAGGTCTTTAAATAAAGGAAGAGAGCTGAGTATTACATCCCATTTACAGGGTAGGAACAATGGGGGAGGAAGGCCACCAAGAAAAGGGATATGTGGTGATTATCACTTAGTGCCACCGTGACTGACCTCAGAATGACACATCAGCTAAGCCTGGGCAAGTGGCCAGGCAGATCAAATAACCCATGGGAGGTTTGGTTACGTAGATTTCTTAGTCTAGCTCCATCTTCAGTTACTGGTGATGTGCTCATGCCTTCTGAAAACATTGACATTCAGTGACCAGTGGGACAGATGATGCCTGGATTGGGAACTATTTCCAAACAAGTAATTTTGATGTGCATGATGATAGTTACAGCATCTATCAGACATTACTTCACACAAAAGTCCCAAGTCCAAATGGAAAAGATCAAATTAGGGCATGTGACAAGCACACCGAGATCCAAAATAATACATCCTGGAGTGGTGAGAAGACTGAGTCAGGGTTTCATTAGCTCTGGAATCTACCTAGTGCTTACCATGGTACTGATAAAGGGCCTTGCTCACACTAGTCAAGTATCTCTTCTCTGGGAGTCAAGCCACCTTCTCAGTAGAAGTGGATTTCTCCTAACATCTGTAATAGTTGTGATACGTACTTCTTTCCCTGTATTTCGCAATTACTGCAAAGTTCTTATAATTATCAACTGTGTCCACCTCGACATATGTCCTTTTGCCTGGGGGAAAGGGATCCTGGTTTAGTCAGCAGTGTTCTCATCACTTAGGGACATGTTGAATGTTGACATACCTTCTGTTGTACCTTCAGGGTAAGGCCTGGTGACTGTGCAAACAGCTGCAGTGGAAGCTGCCCAGCCCTGAGTAGAATCATGAAGTGCAATCATAAAGACCTTTAAGATTCCTCTATGCACTGGAAAGAAGGGGGATGGCAGCCAAGGCTGCCTAGATGACCATCTCCCTGCCATCTCCACTCTCCACCAGTCAACTTGTATCCTGCACCATCAATAGAGCATCACACATCACACTTTTTTTTTTTTTTTAAATAATTCTGGCGGCCTGGGGACTCTGCCTCCTCTTTCCTTAGAAAATGCCTCAGCAGAGAGGTGTCAACCAAATTAAGTTGTCTTTCCAGATACTGATTTTTATCCTTGTTTATAAATAGCCATAATCTTCCTAAATAACTAAATAACATAAAAATTTTCAAGACTGGAAGAGGTTTAAAAAGCAAGTTTCACTGGCTTTGGTCTGAGAAAAACTGGCTGCTACTATGCCCAGGGTAAGAGCTCAGATATATAATAGTTAAAGATGTTACAGCAAGAGGAAGCTATGTTTTTAGCGATCTCTTTATTTTGTATCTACTTGGAAGAATGTATTGTAAAATGCTGGACTGTTAAGATAAAACACTTTAGGAAATTTCTCAGAATCAGTAGGAATGTCTGTGTCTGCGGCATTCACAACATATCCTACCTACTCTCACGCAGTAGCCACGTCCACAACTGGATGAGAAGATGTTGAATTTAACTGCAGATGTACTTGCTGACTTTGAGGTGCCTTGCTTCTGGGTACAAATAAAATTTAGCATGCTAGTGGCAGAGATGATTGTCAGGGTGTGGTTTCATCATGGGATCCTCTGTATTCATGGACAGCAACCTCTGGCCTCCTTGTTCTATCCTTGACAAAGTGCCAGAGGCAGAGCTGTAATGTAAGTGAGAGCATCAACGCCAGGGGAGAAGATGGATCCTCATGAATGGCTCCAGACTAAGCTGCACAGTGCCTGGTAACTCACAGTCAGGGACTGATGAATCACATTCAGCGGAACTCCTGGAAGACCTACCTTTCAGCCTCTCCCCTCTGCACTGCATTCATCACTGAGGTGCTACGTGAAGGCCACAAAATGTGATCAATAGTCTCTTTTCCTGTCTGCCATTTCCCAGAGCTTAGAGAGGATCATTAGCATTCACAGGGCTTTCTACATTTTAAGAAGTCCTTTTCCACATGCATCATCTTGAATCGTGCCCCCTTGACAATGCTCTTAGGTAGGTGTCATCATTACATTTACTTTAAGATCAGTTAAATACTTTGCCAAGGAGAATGCTGCCAATGCAATGTGGCTGTAGGTTTAGAAGGTCAGATGCCTGACTCTAAAAGACTATATATTACATGCACAGATACATTTATATTTATGTGTATTGTTTTATACTTTTTCAATGGCAAGAATTATGAAGACCCGATGGAGTGGAAGTTGATTTGTTATTCTGTAGGCATTTCCTAATTAGAAAGATGATCTTTTAAGATTATTATTGAAAATATATCCTTCTCTCACGTAATACATCCTGAGCATGTTATCTTTAAACTTCTGCTAAGAATGCAGGAGAGACCATTGAGTGCCATTACTAATTCAGTAGTCTGAATCACATAGCTGGTCTTGTTCAGTTTTTGTAATATCCACACATTCACAGCTTTGCAGGGACCTGTCGTATGTCTAGTCCAGCAGGATTTTGGTTTCTTCTTAATAGAGAATCAAGATTTTTGACATCCTAAGCCCCACCCCCAACGATGAGGTAGGTTGGACTACTTTAGCTTTTGTTGCTGGCATTATTAAAAGTAGGATGTCACATGACTCTAAGGATGTTGTGAATGACTCACGTCCCAAGTTGGAGGAAATCTGAGTAAGTAGTATGGGTTTCTTATAGGTAGGACCAGTGCATTGAAAATGTTTCGATGGGTTTCCCAAAGAATCTTGACTAGCTCCTGCAAAGTGTCCTCAATTCCTTGTCACATGACCTTAATTTTCACTGCCTTTGCATTTGGATGTGCCATGGTTTTCTTAATGCACAGGGAAAGGAAAGAAGCAGAGAAGAGCTCCTAAAACATCGATCAGTAAGAGGGCCTCAACACAAGACTTAAAATCCAGAGTGTGGGAGGGAGTGGCGCTGGCTGGATAGAGCCTCCAGGGGAATCTCCTCTGACACAGAGGAGGAAAACTGAATTCACACTGCATGGCTGAGAGAAGCAACAATAGGCTCTACCTCTAATGGGTTTCTGAAAATGCTACCTTCTGCCTCTTGGCAAAAGAAGCCTATTAGTGAAGGGAGAGTGTCTGGGAACCAGCTACAGACAGTAGGGCCATGCAGGCTCACTGTGATCAGAAAGCTTGTTGCTTAATATATCCCCAGTCCACGTTGAAACAGCTTCATTTAATAAAGCAGCATTCTGCTGACATAAATGTGTGAAGAAGCAGGCACGAGTGGGACCTAATGCTTCCAGAGAACATTCCATTTCTTGGGAGGAAGATTAGCAGGCAAGTGGGGATCTCAGTGGTCTTTCTCCTATCCTTCCCTCCCCCTACTCTCTCTCTCTCTGTATACTTATGCAGGTGCATGCATATTTTGTGTGTGTGTGTGTGTGTGTGTGTGTGTGTGCGTGTGTGTGTGTGTGTGTTTGCATGCACCAGATGACAAGCTAGGCTGTGGCTCCTCGGGTGAAGTCCTGTATTTGAGACAGTGTATGACATAAGTCTGGCCACATAGCCAAGATTCACTGACCACCAAGCCCCAGAGATTTGCCTGCCTCTGCTCCCTCAGAGTGGGGTTACAAATGGGGAGCTGAGCACAAGTCCTCATGCTTGGAAGCCAAGTACTTTAGTGACTAAGCTATCATCTCAGACCCTGGATTTGCAACTTTCTCCTAATTGCTAAACAACAGCTTCAGGGTGGTGGTGGGTGGTATGTTGTTACTGCTGGTGGCAATGGAGATGAATAGATATAAAACATCTGTCATGGATTGTGTAGGGGAAAATTCACATTAAGTACACACACTTACACTAGTTAAACAGTGCACTGTTTTGTCCTTTCCAAGTGTTTTCATTTCCTATCTGTTGCTATGATAAAACACCGTGACCAACAACAGCATGGTATGGGACAAAGGGTGTTATCTGGCTTCCAATTAATTCTTAATTACAATTTATAGTTGGGGGAAGTCAAGGCAGGCACTTGAAGCATCGAGCAGTCAAGAAGGAGGGTGGAAAGAGAGTAAACACATGGATTCTGTTCACTAATTTGCTTTTTCTCAGTCACTTCTACACACTGCAGGGCCTAGCCCACGAAACATGAATTCTTCCATGTCACCACGGTTAAGGCAATCAAGATGATCCACCACAGACTTGTCTACAGTCCAACCTCATGTAGGCAGTTCCTCAATGGAAGTTCTCCTGTGAGATTTTCTCTATGTCAAGTTGAATGCTATGAGTAACCAGAACATAAAGGAACCATGAGAACGTCAGCGATTTGTCAAAGCAATATTCTCTTCAAAAGCATTATTTTTGTCTCAGGGGAATGTGGGGCATTTTATCTGGCCATGACAAAACTAAGTGTGTGTGTGTGTGTGTGTGTGTGTGTGTGGAGGGTGTTAAGAATATCAAATCTCCAAAAAAGACACAGAAGTGTGATGGGCAATTTTTCTCATCAAAATGCATTAGTCATTTATTTATCTCCCGAGACAATTCACGCAGACAAGGCTCAGAAAGCAGTCTGAAAGAAATCAGCGTTATAAAATATAAATATGGAAGTGAAGCCCAGCAATTATGCCTCATTCAGATCATCCTCTGTTTTCCTTTCTTCCTGGGGGTGGGGAGAAAAAACAGGGGTCAGCTGTGAGAAGTGACTGCAGCCTTTATTGCCTCACTGTGACCACTGAAGCAGGGGTAACAGAGCTCCACCCCCCCCAGGATTGTGTGAGTACTCAAAGCGCTTCTGTGAAAGATTGTATCTGCAGAGCGTTATAGCGAGGTGCTATAATCCTGCAAGGAAAGGAGAATCCGCGGCTGCATAGACCAGTCAAAGAGCAAACTCTGCTCGTGACGCTGAAACATGGATAATAGTCACAGGGAGTTTGAAATCCAAAGGGCTCTAGGGGTTGGGACTAATTCACACCTCTGGGCACATTTAGGCCAATTCCAGTGAGGGTAGCACAATTTCGTTTAGTTTCTTTGTGGACCTCAGAGTCAGAGAAGGACTATGGAACCTGTCCACATGAGCAATGGTGCCCAGCACATGGGTTTCTGTCTACTATACTTCAGCCAAGTCAAATTTCTCCTCAGAAACAAAGGGATTTCTCCAAATCGGAATACCACCTTCATAGTTTTTTTTTTCTTTCTATCTCCATATCCCATCTATTTCGTTAAGAAGCAATCTTTTTTTATAGTTGATGAGAAGAAAACCTCATTCATTACCTTTGTATGTGGAAGATGAGTCTCTTTTATCCCTATAACACACATTAAAGCACAAAGCACCATTCCAAACTCATTCTAAGATGCCCAGCTATGACAACAGGAAGTGCTTCATGCTTTGGAAACACTGACTCAGATAATTGCTGACTTAGTTGAGCTCTGGATGCGTGTATTCCACTGTTTCAAAGGGCCAAGCACGAAGAGGCCCTAATACCTTCTCTCTGAACCCATGACTTCTCTCTCTCTTACTGACTTCCCACTCTTTTTCAACTATTTTCGCTTAATCTCTTCTTATTTTTCTACAGTCATTCCTGTTCTTCAATGCAAATGCTATCAAGTTTTTCAGGAATGTAATGTGGGCCAAAGCACATGAAAGGTTAGTTATTGGGGATTACCAAATGTAAACATCATATGTACAAATAAAGACATATGAAGAAGTTTAAGTAAAATACATACTAAGAAACACAGCAGAATGCATATGATAACACAGTACAATAGAGACAGAGGACAAGTTGAAGAATAAGCATTTAAACATTCCCTCACAAATGAAAAGAGTTCATCATAACAAGGATGACCCCAGCTCTTGATTACCAGTGAAATCACTTGCCACGTTTAATCCAAAATGATGCTTGCAGAGTGCCCTACACTTCTACTGAATACTGAAACAATAATATAATAAAATAATAGTAAGTAATAAAATCTGGGAGGAAGAGATTTTTATTACGTGTATGTATGCACATATACGACTCTCTTTCTCTCCCTCTCTAAATATGCTGGTAACAGCACCCATGCAGAAATCAAACAACTTGAAAGAGTCTGTTCACTCTTACTGTGTAGGTGCCAGATATCAAACTCAGTCTGTAGGTGCATACTTTTACCCCCTGGGCCTTCTTTCCAACCTAGGATTGTTTTTAGTTTTGTTTTGTGGAAGGTACAAAGGAAAAGAGGCAAAAAGGACATGACTGATAAACGTAGGTTTTAGGGAGAGACATATTCAAGAAAACAAAGTCAGTGTAGAAACAAAGTGAAGCAACACAGGTAGACGCGCAAGCAAATTCAAATCCTGCAGAGGGCTGAAAGGCAGAAATGTTTGCAAGATGAGAAACAGTAGCACTGGAAAGCCTGTGTCCTATCTGAATGATTTCAAAGTTAGCTTAGGAAGCACTATGCAGACGAAAAATGATTATCTCTCCATATTCCATTTTAGAATGCATATGGGACTGGCCTGGAAAAACCAAGTAGTTATGAGAAATAGCAGGGTTTGGAAATAAATCCGGTTATCCAAGTACATTTACTTGGATATATCATACACGGTGAAATGCAATGTATCTCAAGGAGAGAAAAAACTGACAAGTGTTGGACAACCTACTCAAGTTTGTCTGTCTGAGCCAACAAGAGACGTATCCCATCATTTGCTTTAGTACTTTCAGGTTGGTATGTTTTCCTACTTCTCTTGTGCTGAATAAGGAAGATGGTGTGAACATATTGTTTTGGGAAGTAAGGCTAGCTACGGTGTGCACAGAGGATCACAGAAGATAAGTGGAAGCAGAGAAATGAATCGGCAGCTGCTGTTTATTCTGGGCCCTCGGGCATCTTCATTGGAGTCACCGATATCGTTAGTACTCCTCTCCCCAAGAACTTGATAATTCAAAATCAAATCTCTTACCCCCCCCAAGTTACCAACTTACCATTCCCACCCACCCTTCCCATTATGCCTCCTGCAGATATTTCACCTTGCAAACAAGTTACCTCCTACAAGCCCTCTTGTAACCCTGAGAGCTTGCATAACTTCTATTACAGCAGCACAGAGCCAAGGAACAGTCAATGGCTGATCATGTTCCAAAGCTCGTAGGATGCATTCCTGAGCAGCTAGAGGGCCATTTGCTTCCAGTCTGCCCAGTCTGTGTCAACAGTTCACTTTTTGACTTTTGAAATTGCAAAGAGTTTCTTTCTGTTGGCCGAAATTTATTGAGCTATTTTAGAAAACACATAATATCAGCTATGGGAACTATTTTTTTATCACTGTATGTTGTTTAACAGCTCTTGATGGTGATCAAATTTATTATATCTATAAAAGGCAGGACAACCCAAGAGGCTTAGCCAAGAGCTTTGAATTTCTAAAAAACTAAGTATTGTAAAGATTTGAACCTATACCTCACAAGACCAACAGAAATTATATTACTATAAACATAAAGTCATAAAGAGTTAAGCATATTCACCCCTCATAAAGGAAACTTCTCTATGCAACAGATACAATCACAGATCACAGAGAACCATGACCAATCAGAATACAAAATTTTGGAGTCCATTTCCAATAGATACATCTACAAAACACTTTCACACCCAAGGCTCATGGAATATTGCAGAGGGTGGTCAAAAAGAGCCCTAAAACAGGAAGTTTGTTGTGAGATTTTTGTCCTTGGAATGACAGAAAATACATGCATAAATTCTCACCAACATTATTTTCCAAGCATGAGCAACCAAAATGCTTGCCAAAGTGGATGGGGGAAAACCTATTAAATCTCAATTCTATACAACTATAGGCAACTGCAGAAAGCTGGACGCTAGAGAGGTGGTCTTCCTTAGGGAATTCAGACCAATTGGTTGTCCAGTAGCAAATAGTCAGCCCTGAAAACCTACATACATGTAAAATTTTATAGGCTGAGTATATTATGTTTAAGAATATATAAGTACATATATAAACATGTAAGTATACAAAATAAAGAAATTAGAGGCCATGGATTTGAAAGAGAGTAGGGAGGTATATATGGCAGGGTTTGGAGGGAAGGAAGGGCAGGGGAAAGTGTTGTAACTATAATCTCGAAAAAAAAAATAAAAACAAGAGGAAAAAAGAGTTAAGCATATAATCAAATAGGCATCTATTCTAAATACTTTCTATGATGATGATGGCACATGCTTATAAACCGAGTAATTCAGAAGTGGACGCAGAAGAATTCAAAGTTTGAGGCTATCCTGGGCTATATAGTAAGATGCTATTGGTAAAATCTAAGAACATGAGTTGTGATTCAGTGATAGAACCCACACTCACCCTACTCCCACACACCACCATCACTACCATCATCAGTACCACCATCACCACCATCATCAGTACCACCACAACTTTTACACTGCCACCACCAGCCAATCTTCAGTTTATTAACCTAGAAAAACAGTTATGAAGAGCATAGGGTTCTAAGACCAAAGTATTGCATAAAATATCCAGAGGGAAAAGAAAACAGAATCCAGGTTCATATCTTTGCCTTTCAAAACTACTCCTATTTAGCAGTGCAGCAAGGTGTTTTAAATATGGCAAAGGAGGCCCAAACAATGTGCTGAGTTGCCCAGGAGGTTGGTTCAGGAAACTTTGTAAGATTTGATGACCATACTAACAAAATCTAACAAGTTAGATGCAATGATGTGGATTAAATCAAATTCTTTTGAATGTAAATTAATTAAAAATTTCTAAAACTGAAAATATTTAAAATATTGACATCTTATCTATAAGCACATTAATAGAACTGGGATTTAAAAATATGGTGGCAATCTTTTGAATGTTAGTTGGCTATTCTCCACCAGTAAGAGAAAAAGCCTGAAGCTTGTGTGAAGTCCAATGTTCAGACAGTAGTTTGGGCTTTCCCAGGTAAGGAGACTGACACAATGCATGAAGATGGTCTGTTCTCCGTTCTTCTCCTCTCTCCTCTCCTCTACCCTCCCCTTCATCCCTTCCCCTCCCTTCCATTTCCCTCTCTTCTCTTCTTCCCTTTCTTCTTGTCCTCTAAGAATTCAGAAAAGAGAAATCATTATACAGAAATGAAAAATAATTCTACAATGAAGAAAACTGGAGCCAACTGCATCAGTACACATTGGAAAGTAGGTAATCTATGGAATGGTAGAATCTTTGGTTTCATTTACTTTCTTTATAATATAATGGGGAAAGCTTGGTTGGTTCTAGCTGAGCCTTCTTGAGTCTTCTTCTTCTTCTTCTTCTTCTTCTTCTTCTTCTTCTTCTTCTTCTTCTTCTTCTTCTTCCTTTTCTGTCATAGACTAGTAGGGCTGACTTGAAGCTTCTTCTCTTTATGGATTTCCATTTCTGAAACTGGAATGTTGGAGGTCTTCTGAACACAGGATAGTGGTTGGTATTATAGAACACCAAGTAGGAACGAATGTCGAATCTTAGAAATCTTTGCACAAACTCCTACTGTAGTACCAGTCTGATTGTTGCAAAAATTATTTTTAAAGATGATATTTGAATGATGACTAAGCCAAGGTGTAAAACTAAAGAAGCATACCAGGTGTGACACACATGGTTCATGAATGTCCTGTTTGCTTTCTGTTGCTGTGGCAAACACAATGACTGAAAGCAACTTGGAGAGAAAACAGTTTCATCTTACAGATCTTCTCTCTTACAGTCCATCAGGAAAGGAAGTTAGGGCAAGAACTCAAGACAGGAACGCAGAGGCAAAAAGAGAAGCAAAATCTAGGGAGGATTGCTGCTTCCTGGCTTCTTCTCAATGGCTTGCTCACCCTGATTTCTGATACCACCCAAGACTACCTGGCTATCTGTAACCACACATCTAGTGATCTGGACCTCCCACATCACTCATCAATGAAGAAAATGCTTCACAGACTTGTCTGCCTGCCAAGTGATAGACAGCTTTTCTGAACCGAAGTTGCCTCTTCCCAGATAACCCTAGTTTGCCTTAAGTTTACAAAAAGACTAACCAGTACTATGAATAAGAAAGATATCAAGATATAGGTTCTTATAAACTCAGAACCTATGCTCCCAAGGAATATATAGGAGAAAGCACTAATAATGAGATACCAAAGCCCAGGTAGCATGGCAAGTACAAATCTCAATGTTTGAAATGAAAATAAATAAATGGCCAGGAAAGTAACAATGATATTCAGGAGGCCAGGTATTTGTCTCTTCCTAATATGCATCTATCTGGCTTAAATTTGAGAAGCAAAACAGGTGTATCATTTATCCTTGAATGTTGTCTTGGATGGTTGAAGGGAGCTTAACACGTACTATATAAACATCACATTACAATTGGATATAGGTAATCTATTCAGTAAATGTCATGGCACATGTTACTTAAACCAGGAGGGATAACCTACTTCCCAAGGTCATGAGGTACTGGGGCCAGATCTAGAAGACCAGTCTACTGATGATCCAATAAAACGAGGGTCAGGTTGCATTGTGGAAAGAAAGTGAGGCAAAAATAAGTAAGTAGAAAAGTAGATCATGTTCATTGACTAGAAGAATTAATATCACACACACACACACACACACACACACACACACACACACAAACCCACATCACCAGTGGTATAATTAGATAGTGTAGATCATCTGTTCTTATTAGAGTGAAATGATGTTTCAATTTTCTTTCACTGGTGACTATCAATGTTGGAATATTATACCCTGTGACTACATTGTATTAAATCAGGAACAATATCACTCATATGTAGAACATACATATATTGATCTCATAGTCTACTAGAATTGTGAGCAAGCATTGGGATGGCTTATAGAAGAGGATATGGAGATGTTGATTACAGGATACAGACAAAGTAATGAATATCAAGCTTATAACATGGTTATTATAGTTAAAAGTACATTATTTTAAGCAAAACATGGTGTCATGGCATATGGCATAGGCGATCTTGATGACTTCCAAATCACTGTGTATCCTACGCCATTCTTGAAACATCCTGTGTATCCTTCTGCCTCAGCCTAAGAGCTGGGATGACAGTAATGCCCCACAATACCTGGCAATCTAGTGATGTATTCTTAACAAACCCAAGAGAGCATATGAAAATTACTACATATACACATGAAAAGATAACTGTGAGAGGGAATAAATATGTTCATTAATACAATTTAGTTATTTCACATGATACAGACTTTTATACACTACGTTATATACACTAAATGTATACAATTTTATCAGTCAATATGAATCTTTTTTTGTTATTATAGAACTCAACCCAGTATCCAGAGAAAGGGAAAATAAAAGAATTCTAGTGTCTGCCTTTGACTGTGACTCTCTGTGCCTTTATCTCTGCTTTGTCTGCTATGATACGGAGCTAAGAAAATTATGACCAGATTGTCATTTTTTTTTTCTGCTGAAGGGTTCTGCCAATGCTACAGGAGCCAAAGGTGCTGAAACATCTTTGCAGAAACAGATTCAGGATCTGCACCTGACCCTGTGATCCCAATGTTCAGCTGTGAGTTAGCCAGGCTTACACTTTCATCGGTTCCTTCACCTCGAATACTCCCCCACCCCACATCAGTATCAATTCTAGTACCGTCTGAAGTGCAGACATTTTAGTTATGGAATAGCTTCAAAAACATGATTAAAGAGAACCTTGTGCTTCACTACTCAGCCGTTCCACAGAAAATTTCTATTCTTTTTTTTTTCTCTTGATTTTGGGGCGCCCACCCCTGTATGTTCTAGAGGCACTTGTACAACCATCCAATATAAGAAAGGAGTCAGCCTACTCTAATCAAGTCCACAACAGTTCCCAGGAGGAAATCCTGAGGGATCTCACAGGTAGTTGGTGAGAGACACATACTGTGGGGACACTGCTCAGCGGTTGGAAGACAGCAGGCAGATACAAGCTGGGCTGCAAAGTGGCTGTGTTTGCTTCTCATAAATATGAACCAATGTGACAGTAATGGAATGAAACTATTTTTCATGCAGCAAGTCTCAAGAAAGCAAAGCAGGTTCTTCAAACCTTCACCCAGGCACTATGGGTAAAGCACAAAGGACTGAGAACAAATTAGGGGTCAGAACTTTAAGAACCACCTCCTCAGCAAACAAATGACAGGTTTTAATTTCCTCTGGCAGGAGATTGATGATCACATCTGAAACAACGAGAGGGATCTGTGAGCTGTTTCCAAAGCAGAGCAGGAGAGGCTGTGCTGCCAAAGACTCTAAACTCCCATCTACCCTGAGAAGGATTTACCTAGCAACAGAAGGGAGAACTTATACTCGCTGCAATGAGCATCAAAGAGGCCACAGTGGGAATGATCAGAGACCCTCATCGGACTAATCAGAACAGAGAGAAGTGTCAATTAGTCCACGACTGGAAAAAAGAAAAAGGTCACAATTTACAACACAGATACCCAGAATCTGTAACACAGTTCTTAAATGGTGGCTCGTGAGCTCCACAAGGGTTACATATCAGTAACCTGTATATCACAGTTTTACATTATGACTCATAACAGTAGGAAAATACAGTTAGAAACCAGCAATGAAATGATTTTATGGTTGGGCGTCACTATAACACGAGAACCCGTTTAAAGGGTTGCAGCATTTGGAAGGTTGAGAACCACTACTTTAGAAGAGTTTGCCCTTGAAGGGAGAGATGGAGATGAGAGGGGGAGGGAGGCAGGGAAGGAATATGAATATCAATGTTAAAGCTTTTAAAACACTAACTATACACATCAGTGGGAAAATTTGGTTTTAGCAACTCACAGGACAAGACAACTTGGTATAATTTCCATGTCTTCTGAAGTTCAAGCAATATAAGAATCAATTTCCTTCTTCTAATTTTATTTTCCTCCAGACTTCATGCCTTATTAAGTTTTGCGTATTCCCCTGCATGATCTAAGTTATGTAAGCTTGTGGGTGAGTGGTTTTGTTTATGTGTTTGTTTTTTGTTTTTGTTTTTGTTTTTTTAACACGCCAAAGAGAATTTATTTAGAAAGCATCAGAAACCTGGACATGAACAATTCAGAGCATTCTAAAAATGAAGAATGGTTAGGTGAAGCTCCAAGAAGCTGCTGATGAGCTGTGAAACTGTGAAAACCTAAAGACAGTTTAAGCTTTCTCTCCAGTCTCAGCAGGGAGACTATTCCAAATACCCTGCGCATCAGCTAAGGCCCGCAGAGCTCTAGAAGTGAAATAGGCTTCGTTCTGGCCAGAGTAGGAAGGGTCTCACATGATCTGGGATAACTGATACAGAGGATAATAAAAGGTCGGTTATTGTCTGTTCAAGGTCTCCAGCCTCAACATTTAGTGGATAAAGACAGTGAAAACCCAAATATTGGTCAAATACTAGTTAACTTTCCCAGGTACTATGACAAAATACCCGACAGAAGAAAGCCCACAGAAGGAAGGATTTGTTTGGGTTCACAGCGTTAGAGTTCAGTTCATGGTGGCGTAGACCTTGTGCTTGGGCAGGACATCCTGGTGGTTGGAACCCGTGCCTTTCATAGCTGGTCAGGAAGCAGAGAAAGGGAGAAAATAGACTCCTAAACTATTTAGCAAGTAGTTTCCCTGATGAATGATGATGAAAACCATCATTACATTTATGCCATGCCTTTCGATATTGTGACATCCAATTTCTAATCTGATTTATAAGAGGTATTTATCTCTGGGCACAAGAATATCCAAGATGTACACATTTACCTTTGTGGCAATTTTATAGAACCTTATATCAAAATCTCTTTAATTGACTATATTCAAACTATACTCAATCTATATATTCATTGTTTTTCATGGATTGTCATTGCTGTACTAGCAAAAGGTTAATTTAACATCAATAATACATTTTGAAAAGGCAGGCTAATCAATACCATTGTGATATATATGGGCGTTGAAATTTACCATACTACTTACAGCAGCAAGTTATAGCAGTTGTTTACAGGGATTTATTCCATCTTTTTAGTTATTTCCTCCCTTCTCTGCTACACTCAATGAACTCTTGTGAAGCCATGGATGAGGAAGACTTTGAATGAGTGCATAGGACACTTTCTACACAGCCAGTGATGAAAGGGCAGCTAGAGAGAAACCAATTAGCTCAGATGCCTTTCGCCCCTTAGCAGCTGGTCATTGCTCACATACGTCAGTTACTTGCCAACCACCTGTGAAATCCTGTCATGAAGTTCACCATTCAGGAATGTCACCATTGCTACAACAGACACCAAAGTCAAGCAAGAGTGGTCCTGGTTTGAAGGAGTGATAAATGTGTGCATAGACAAAAAGGGAAGTAGTGGTAACAACTATGCATTTTAGTCTTAGATTACACATAGGAAAGGTGCCGTGAATATCAAAGGATTAGCTCTCAGATGACTGGTACAGAAAACCATCACCACATAGAATAAAGGGCAAGTGATATCTCTAGGCTTTTTATGACTTCATAAATCACAGAGAAAGGGCAAATAATTAGACACTGAATGACAAGCAGGACTGAGGTGGCAAAAGGAGAGAAAACATGGCAAAAGAGGTAGACATTACAGAAATGGAAGCAACAAAAAGCTAACCTTATTGAACAGACAGGTAAGGACCCTGGATGCTGTACATAAGGTAGCACGCTCTACATAAGATGCTTTGCATTAAAGAATGCTCCAGAGAACTCAAGGGGGGCATGCATTCAAGCAGCTAGTAGAGTTAAAATTGGTGTTCCAAAATAGGTATGACCAAAACAAATGATCAGGAAGGTGTTTTCCATCAGGTCTCATGTTTGCCGGGGACTAGAGTAAGAGGTGGGGTTCATCACAAAGCCTTTGCAAACAGCAAGACAAAGTTTGGAAAGGCTGCATGCCACCTTTGCATATCATCTCCAGAAGCTACCAGTCATAACACCACACATTTTCAGCGCAGCTGTCCTGGCATTCCAAAGCAAACGCTGTCTTGAGTTAATAAATTCCAAGAGGGAATTCAAGTGTGAACACTTTGCAAGGCTCAGCAGCGTGGAAAATCCTTTTGTGCACTTTATAATTTTCTGTTTGTTTTAGTCCCCACACGGTGCAAGTGCCTCCTTTGTAGCAAGCTCAGATAAGGTAGACTCAGGTGCAGAGGTGGTGTCATCCACCTGCATCCCACATGCAGACATGCTTGTTATTCCATGTGGGCTTCCTGTGTCCTCTGCCGAGATGTCTGATGTGCCATGGAAAAGACAACAGGGCTCAGTGTTTCTCTGTAAGCACCACCCATTCTCAGGAGGGGTGATTCTTCATTTGAGGGGTAAAATAGGTCAGGTAGCAAACATTTTATTGGCATATGTTCCACACCTGGGCTTCAACCTCCTTGTTTCCCACTAACAATCAACCCCCGAACCTGTGGGGCTAACATTCTGAAAGGAGAATTTATTGTAGTGAAGCTCATAAAAAAAGACAGGAGTATTTATATATAAAATTCTCACTTCTTCTTTTTGTTATTATTTCCCAAATACAAATACCAGATGCTTAAAAGCATCTGTCAGCAAGCCTTGAGCTTAGACAGAGCTGGGTTAAACTCTAACCTAGGTTTATAATATAGACTAAGTTACGTATTTGTCTGCTGAGGGAATTCCACACATAACATAGAACTGAACCCTAGATTAAATGAGGTAAATGATGTAAAAGGAATCTAGCAGAGTAACTCACTAAAACTATTTGCTTCATTTTGATTTGCCTTTCTTAGTGGATATTGACCTAAGATGCTCTTGTGTATATGAGCTGAACTTGACCTTCACACATGATGACACATATACAATGACATCATACTATTACAGCTTTCATGTTAGAGATTTGGTAGTCAGCTGCTGGTTCTATACAGGGTGACTGGATCATGAAGGCTTTAATAGAGTTAATATTGATAATATTAGTAATGTTGATAATAATAACAATAGATAAATAGGCCATTAGCATGTGAGATTAAGTTGAAGAAAGCAGGTCTAAAGACAGTATGGTCTTAAAGGGTATAACATGCACCAAGGCTCTTCCTATTCCTTCCCGATTCCAGGCTACCACTTGATGAAGAACTTCACTTAACCATGTGTTCCCACCATGACATATTTTCACTCAATACGCAACTTAAACCAAATGACCATGGGCAGAAATATTTGAAATCAAGAGGCAAAATAAAAATTTCCTGGTTGTAACTGCTTATTTTGTCACATTAACAAAAATTGGGCTAATTCTCTTCTTTTACTTATATTTAAAAAGTGAAGTCTGTGTGTGTTTATGGAGAGAGAGAGAGAGAGAGAGAGAGAGAGAGAGAGAGAGAGAGAGAGAGAGAGAGAGAGAGAGAGAACAGTGCTTGCACACACCAGAAGAGGACACTGGCTGCTCCAATGTCGGTGCTGGGAACTAAACCTGGGTCTTCTGCAAGAGCAGTAAGTACCCTTTACTCTCAAGCCACTTTCCAACCCCCCATGTTCTCTTAACAGTTAAAAAGCTATGAATGTTTAATGGCATGTAAATATCTCAATACTAGGTTACAGTTGCAGATGGAATTCTGAAAAGACATTACACTCAATGTTTTGATTCTCATCTTGGCCAAATGTTATTTAGATAAATGTATGGATAATGAATATGTTATTTGGTAATAAATGAAGATGCTCCAAGCAAAACATCTTCAGGTCCATTTTCCATTCTCTGATTTAATCAGCAAAGCTCTGGCACCCGATTCTGGCCACTGTATTGTGAGACATATGAGCATAGACATCACATCAGTTCCTGCTCACTTAACTTTTCTGTCCCTTAAAGACCCTGTCCTTGGGCTAGAGGATGGTTCACAACTTAAGAGCACTTGCTGGTCATTCAGAAGATCTGAGCTTAGTTACCTGCATTCATATTGGGCACTGTAAAACTGCCAGGAACTCCAGTTACAGGGATTTGACTCCCTCTTCTAGATACACATAGTGCACACACATTTACACAGGCACACACATGAGATAAAGAAGTAAATCTGCAAAGACCAGTCTTGTAGCATCACTGCTCTCTGATGCTACCAACTAAATAAAAAGAAGATTGAGTCGGAGGACAAATAGACAAGAGCAAAAAACAAAACAAAAACAACAATAACAAAAAACCAGAGAGAAAGAGAGAGAGAGAGAGAGAGAGAGAGAGAGAGAGAGAGAGAGAGAGAGAGAGAGAGAGAGACCATAATAGAGAGAGCAGCTATAGGTTTGAAGAGAGAACTGACTATGGAAAAGTGTCCAGAAGCCTACAAGGATGACCCCAACTAACAATCTGAGCAACAGTAGAAAGGCTACCATAAACACTCTTCCCTGATAATGAGATTATAATTAACTTATCCACTATCATAGAGCCCTCATTTAGTAGCTGATGAAAACAGAAGCAGACACCCACAGCTGAATACTGAGCCAAACTCCTGGAATCCAGTTGCAGAGAGGGAAGAGTGATAAGAAAAAGGGTCAAGACCAGGCTACAGAAACCCACAGAGAGAGCTGACCTGAACAAGGGAGAGCTCATGGACCCCCAAGCTGATAGCTGGGAAACCAGCATTGGACAGACTCAGACCCCCTGAACATGAGTCTCAGTTAGAAGGCCTGAGCAGTCTAAGGAACCTCTGACAGTGGAACAAGGATGTATCCTTATGCACAAAAGGATTTTGGGAGCCCATTCCCCATGAGGCAGGAGGGACGGCCTAGGCCCTACTCCAAATGACTGGACAGACTTTGATGATCCCACCTGGAAGGCATCACCCTCCCTGTGGAGTGGGGGGGGTGGGATGGGGTGGGATGGAGGGTGTCGAGGGCATGGGAGGAAGGGAGAGTGAACTGGGATCAATATGTAAAATAATAAAAAATAATAAATATAAGAAAAAAGTAAGTTTTTTGATGCATTCATCCTAACTTTCAAAGATCTTTCCCATACTTCTATAGGGAACACTTGTAAGACCTCTACAATCCCTAAAATCTCAGACCCCCTCCATTGTTTTAGTTCTATGGGAGAAGATGGTGATGACTCTCTTTATTTGCCCTTTCATGGGGTTCTGCTATTTAGTAGGAAATATCTGAAGAAAGCATGGTTGGACAGGAAAAATTATATATAACTATCTTAGCAACAGAGAATTTGAGATGGTATTCTCTTTTATTTTTATTTTTCATATTTTCTATTGTAGTGGGCTAACTGGTATAGAAAGGACATGCCTCATCACACCAGGGGCAGAACAGCACACAAGTTGGTACATAATTATCTCTCTCTTTCTACCCTTGGAATTAAAGAAACAAAAATAAAACACACATGAAAGGCAACTAACTTCAGTTCTCGGTATCCCATGTTTCTGCCCCATCAGCATGGCTGCTGTGAGCTCAAGCAGAGGTTAATTTTATCATCTCTAAAGATTTCAGGTTCTTTGTTTGACTGAGAAATGAACATGACAGCAGCTGGTCTCCTCTTTTTTTTTTTTTTTTTCTATCTCACCTTGCCTCTTTCTTTCTTTAAGTGAAGAGACTCCTGTTTAACTCGATTGGCAAATAGCTCTTATATTGCATGTAGACAAATGACTCAGTTGCTAGGATCCTGTTTCTCCTCCTTACCACAAAGCTGGTTGTCAGGGACACAACTGGAGAGTTACTGGTCCTGGTCCTGATACTATAGAAGATACTCCCTGACCTATTGGAAAGGCAGGGGTGATGCTACTGTATAAAGCCCAGTGGGCTTCTGACATGCTGGAACTAGTGGAGATGTGTAGATGACAAAGTCTGCCAATGTTCTGAGTCACTTCACATGCCCAGGCCACCAGTACTCATCAATTCTTTTCTTTCTTCCTTCCTTCCTTCCTTCCTTCCTTCCTTCCTTCCTTCCTTCTTTAAATTAAATGTATTCATTTATTTTACATCCAACCACAGTTTCCCGTCCCTCCTGTTATCCAACTCTTTCCCCCACCTCCTCTTTCCCTACTTCAATACACTCCTCTGTTTCTGTTCAGAAATGGGCTGGCCTTACATGGGTGTCAACAAAGCATGGCATAATAAGTTGAGGTAGGATTAAGTGCCTCCTTTTGTATTAAGGCTGGGTAAGGCAACCCAGTATGAGGAAGACTTTCCCCAAAGCCTGCCAAAGTGTCAGGGACAGGCCCCACTCTCACTGCTAGGAGTCCCCACAAGTAGACCAAGTTATACAACTGTCACACATATGTAGAGGGACTAGGTTGGTCCCATGCACACTCTTTTGCTATTGTTAAAGTGTCTGTGGGCTCCTATGAGGCCAGGTCAGCCATTTATATTACCACTCTGAGTTGTATACTTGTCAGGTCTTTAATGGTCTGTTAAAACCTGCCATGCAAGACAACCCTAAGGGTGCAGTAGTGACACACATACCTTGGTAGTAACCACCAGCTCTCAGATTGGACTTAAGTTCTATTCAACAAGAGGGAAATCAAGTCTGACACCAGAATCCCAGGGGTAGTGAAGATTTGAGTCTTGAAGGAAAACCTACCACTGCTACTTTACTACAGCACCATAATCTCCATCTGATTCTAAATATTTATCCTTATACCCACAGATAAGTGTAGTCTTCATCCCTCCATCCTTTTGCAGCAGATGAAGACAATTACCAAAATTCAAAACCAATCAAAATGCAGAGTTGTGTAACTGAGACTCAGAGGGCACATTACAATAATAACTTATTGTAAATTTATCTTGTTCGCCTAACTGAACAAGAGTAACAGTAGTAGACCTGGTAAAATGGATGGGCAAAGCCTAAATAGGACCTCAATCCTATACAAAGATCTACAGTTAACTAGGAAATGCTGAGAATGGGAAATAGCGCATTTCCCCAGGATATCCACTGATTATCCTACACCAAAAGATCAGGCCTGAAAACACACATACAGGGTACATTTTACAGACTGAGTAGGTTATGTTTAGAAATACATATTAAGTACATAATATTTATATGTAACAACAATTAATAAAAAACTAAGCCTTGAATTGGAAAAAGAATGAGGAGTGCTACCCGGGAGGGTTTGGAGGGAGGAAAGGGAAGAGGAAATGATACAATTATAATCTAAAAGTTCAAGAAATAATTTAAAAAAATATTTCCATTTGGTAAAACTTGACCCACATCATTGGTTTCTCCAGAGAGAAGTGAGTCCTAAATTGTAACAAGATACAAATAGGACTTCCTTTATAGGAATTTGGGATAAGTAGCCCTGGAAATTGCTTCTTTGCCTGAAGATACATCTAAAATATATTTAAAAACATATTTACTAACATTTTAGTCAACTTATGAGCAATACTTACTGGTTTCTAAGAAATTTAGGACAACATATATTCAATTCTGAGGGCTTGGGAGATGGGTCAGGGGTTAAAAAGCTTGCCAGACAAACATGAAGACTCGAGAGTTCAGATCCCTAGAATCTTACACAAATCCTTGATGAGTGTGACTGCCTACCTGTAATTCCAGCCTTAGAAAGCAAAAGTAGCCAATCACTAGAGCCAGCTGTCCAGCAAGATTAGCCACATCTGTTAGCTCTGAGTTTGGCTGAGAGGCCCTGCCTCAATGAATAAGGTAGAAGAATGATTCTGGAGATCAACGTCTGGCCTCCACATGTGTACACATGTACCCACATATAAATATACTCCATGCAAGCAAAAATGTGAATACATATATGTATGCACCACACACATAAGAAGAAAAAAAATTCACTTTCTTTTTATTCTACAGATTAGAGGTCAGGAATTTTCATCCATATTAGCATATTGCTTCTTGATTCTGATAGTCTGAAAAAGTTCCTTCCTTCCTTAACTTCCTTCCTTTTCTCCTTTCTTCCTTCCTTTTCTCCTTTCTTCCTTCCTTCCTTCCTCCCTCCCTTTTTCCTCCTTTCTTCCATTGTTACTTCTTTCATTCCTTCATTTATTCATTTGTTCATTCATCTCCCTCCTTTTGTCCCTCCCTCCCTCCCTCTCTCTCTTCCTTCCTTTCCTTTCTTTCTTTCTTTTTTTCTTTCTTCCTTTCTTTCTTCTTTCTTTTTTTTTCTATCTCATAACACATACAGCTCATTTTACTCTATGGTCATTAATATCACCCATTCTAGTGTTTTCTCTCTTTGTTAAACCCAAATCTTAGCACTGATATGTGGACAGAAATAAAGACCACCCTAGACATATGTGGTCATGTGGGCTAGCCATATCTATTCCTGGAACAATAATAAAACAAAACACAAAGTTAGTCAGGATATGATATAGAGTGGAGGGATTTGGATTTGATGCTTGATAAATTATTAAAAACTTCTGGGTAATTTCATAGAACCACTTATGCAAAAGTCTAGAAAGCATAAACTCATTTATAGCAATAAAAACATGTAGTTGCCTAGAGGTGGAAGCATGATGGGAAGGGGCAGCAGGGAGGGAGTATGAAGCATCCAAGAATATTTGCAAGAGTCATGAATTTATAATCCTGACTGTGGCGATGAGCCACAGAACCCATAAAATGAAAAACAGCTTGTCACTTAAAATATGAACATCAGTTATACTTCAATATGCAAGACTCAAATAGGCAGGGCACAAAGGGAGATGAGAGAGATATACCCATGGTGTCTGCAGGATGAGCCCATAAAATGTATTTCTCCTCAACAGTGGGATAAAATTCAAACAAATAGCATAGCTGTGTTTGAAGAAGGAAGTCCCACCTGAACACACAGTCTACCATTGTCTCTTAATTGTGTATATGTGAGGGTGGTATATGCATGTGTGCACAAGTGGGAGCATCTTTACTTTTGTAGGACATAGAAGGACATCTGGTGTCCTGCTCTGTCGTTCTCCATCCTGTTACAGAGAAAGGACCTCTCATTGAATCCAGAGCACCTGATTTCCTGCTACACTGGAAGGAAAGCAAGACCCTGTGATCTTCCTGTTCCCTCCACCCCAACCCCCCATGTTGGGCTTATAGATGCATGGTCACATTTGATGTTCTTTTGTGGTTTGGGGGATTTTCTTATAAGAGAATGAATACCCTTACCTACTAAGTAATCTCTCTAGTCAGTGATGCTCTCACCTTTAAAAAGACTTATGAAATCACCAATAATTCTGAGCTGCATTTGGACCTATACTGAAACTACTTATCTTTTCAACTCTCGGAGGAACCCATAACCTTTGTTGTGTTCCCTGCCTGTCTCCCCCTGAGCTCCACATGAACACTTTGAGACTGGGATCCGTAGCATCTCAGCTACTCTGCTCCATCTAGTGGGATCACTGAGAATGAAGACAATCCACCTGTCTTGAGTCATCACCAAAAGAAGGGACAAACAAGATTTAGCCTGGCCTAGGACCAGCAGCATTGAAGCTCAGCCTCCATCATGGATGAGGGAGGCAGCTTAGGACACAGAGACTAGAAATGCCACTGTTTGACATGACACTTTCAGCGGGATGGGACAGATGTAAACACAGCCTGCTGCAGAGCTACATAAAAGGCCACAGGAGGCTGGTTCCTCTGGCTTGGCTCTCTCAGCACCACAAGCAAAGTCAGCGATGCTGGATGCTGAGCTATTTTTAGTGTTCAAAGAGCCTTACAAAAGATTTATGACTACAATATGTAGTGTGGGAGATGAATTGAAGCAAGGCTCTCCCAGTTCCAACAAAGGAGTGAGCCTGGTCAATAAAGTATTTAAGTCCTGAGTGCTGTGTGGGTTGTCATAGATTAAAATTTGAAACTCTTTCACGGCGTAACAAGGTCCTTAATTATAACTTGGGCTTTGGGTCATTTGCAGGTTGCACAAACAGCAAGAGTTATGCCTTAGTGATCATCCTTGGATAAAATAGCCTTTAAATCCAACATCCATGGGAGAAAACACTCAATTCTCAAGTTTGAAATGACTTTTCTAAAAAGAAAGGAGTCTGAGAAATGTCTGCTTTAAAATCCTCTCCCGTCTCAATTATACCTGGCATTGCTTCTCTCTTACATGGAATTCACAGAAGCTAATGAGCTGGCTGAAGCCTTAAGATGGCTCTGCTTTTGACTTTGTCACTCAATACCATTACAGCCATCTCACTCTCTGCAATCCAAGCATGCGGTTATGTCACCTGCTGTGGATAGTAATTGCTGGCTAACTTTGTAAGTTGATGAATAAAAGTTTTAACTACTATCAATAAATCACATTCAAGGATTTTTGATTTTTCAAGAATGATTTACATCATCTGTGGTACGTATTTTCAGGCTCTACAATAGTTTGATTAAGAATGGTCCTCATAAGCTCATAAGTTTGAATGCTTGATGCCCTATTAGTGGAAGTGTTTGGGAAGGATTATGAAGTGTGGCCTCTTTGGAGTATGTGTGTTAAAAGAGGTGGGTGGTTGCAAAACAGGATATAAATATCTCAGCTATCGCTACAGCACAATACCTGACTGCTTTTCAGCATGACGATGATGATCCTGGATTAACCTTTGGAAACTGTAAGGCAGCCCTCCATTAAGTCCTTTCTTCTCTAAAGTTGCCTTGGCCATAGTGTGTCCTCACAGACATAGAACCTTGACTAAGACAGGCTGTGCTTGGGACTGGCTGCTAGATCCAATTGCCATATATCTCAGAGTTACAAGCTCATCCCTAGGATCCTTTCCTTATAAAACTGACCACCTATAAGTGGGTACATATCACACACATTTATATACATATAAATACATGCTTCATGTATGCAGACATGAACACACACACACACACACACACATGTACAGCACACACATGAATGAAACACCCCTCTCCCCATCCTTCCCTTACCATTCTGTTTACCATTCACAAGACAACTCCCAAATATTTTACAATAAAAGCTTTCATCTAGCTTATATTCCTCAATTTTCCTGTTCGTTGAGTAAACAGACACCTAGTGTATTATAAGCACCCCCATGTGAAAGAAAATGACAGTGAAGTCCATGGAGTCAACAGAATTTGTAATGACAGTAACTTCCAGTTTACTAAACAGGTTTCTGGGTATAACTGGCCTTTAAATATAAGGAAGACTGGGTAAGATAATGTAGGTGTCCTTGGGGGTTGATCCCATTGTCTCATCCAGATATCAGAGCCTCAGTACACCAAAAGAACATGTGTTAGCATTATTCCTCCCTACAAAACATGAAGCTTTGGTCATAACCTGTGGTGATATATTATTTATGATTTATGAAAGCTTCCCTGAGGGTTCAGAATGAAAAGCTATCCACAAGCCACAGAGCCAGGCAGGGGTGATACACACCCTTTTATCCCAGGAGTCATACTAGTTAACCATAGATAGAGCCAGGGGGTGGTGGCACACGTCTTTAGTCCCAGAACTCATGAGCCAAGCAGGTGGATCTCTGTTAGTTCAAGGCCACTCTGAGATACATGAAACTGATTCAGTCCAAAAGAGAAACAGCTCACACAAAGGTGATCTCAGCACTTGGGATCACACACCTTCAATTGCTGCACTTGAGGTATGTAAGATACAAGCAGGTGTTAAGTCTAGGGCATTTTGTTCTCCAGCCATGTACATGGAAAGATTGCTTCAGTCTGGGTAGACGTAAGAGCTACTGGCTTGGCTGCTTTGCTTCTCTGATCTTTCAGCTCGAACCCCAATCTCTCTCTCTCTCTCTCTCTCTCTCTCTCTCTCTCTCTCTCTCTCTCTCTCTCTCTCTCTCTCTCTCTCTCACATTATTCATGTTACACAAACCACATCAGCCTTTCTTCCCCAGCTAAAATTTGTCATCAGACTTATGCTGCTATAAATCTCTTTTTTTCAACGTTATCACTTGACCTAGTAAGGTTGTTGGATGGGAGGTGGGGAGTGCATTGGCCTCTTCATCTCAAACAAAGACATATGCCTCATAGTTGTATTTACAGTTACATTTGAGACAAGCAAAATGCACTTAGGTACAAACTATATTGCTACCACAGAAATTGAACCTAATGTTTCTACGTCTTTCATTAAAAGCTGATTCTCTCAAACAGCTAATCCCTACCTCTTGATAGGAGTTCAGGCCAAATCTTAGCTCTACTATCATTCTCTGAACAACCCCACACAGTCACTCTATAATTGACAGTATGCTGACAGGAATATTAGTATTCATGACGAGGAAGGAAGAGAAACTAAAATCATGAACATGATGGGAAGAAGAAGAGATATATTATCTTGGACATTATACTGTGTGAAAAGAAGAGGGATGATGAGTAACAATGTATGGTAATGTACCATGTGAGCTGAGTGTTGGCTCTGTGTGACATTGCTTAGGGACAATATGGGAAAGTAGTGTTGAGAGTTGGCTTATGGATGGCTAAATGCAAAAAAAGTGAGTTATCTGTTGGAAACCAGCAGTGTAGACAACCACCAAGGAAGCAGAAAGTACTCACCACAAAAGTTCTCAAATTTGGTAGAAGTTCAATTCATTTTGTGCCTTCTCAAAAATACCCCACATCCATGGTCATGTGATAATCTTCTAGCATGATTATCTCACATGGCTCTTAGAGGCCCTGTTGAGACTGGATGAGGACTTGGTTCTGTTCTTTTTTTCTCCTATTATTCTCAGTGGGATGAGATAACTTCACTGAGGGCATTAATACTTAGGGTTTGTTTCCTCCAACCTTTTCCGATATCCATGCAGGATGCTCATCACTGCTTTGTTTTAATTCAGGAAAGCCTTCTAATGTGTGAGCACACTGACTTGCTGGGAGGGTAACATGCCTAGGTAAGGCTGGGATGCCCTTTGACAACATCGTCCCCACTCCAGACATTAGACTAAGCATGCTTTTTTCTTAAGTTGCATTATTTATAAGAAAGAAATAGGAATAGGAAAAGAAAAAATAGAGGCTGGCGTGATGGCCCTGCACACCTGGCAACTTGAGTTCACATTCCATCACAAAGTTGTTATAAAACATTTACACATGCTCAGTGCCTTATGTGCCCCCTCTATTATACACACAGTAGTAAATAAAAGCAAATATTAAAACAACAAAACAAATCTATTTGTATATATATACACCAACATACTCCCTCCATGCATGGGCTCCATGACACCATAAGCTATTAGCTTTCCAACAGCTACTGATATTTATTCGCATCGCTTAGTTGAATATCACTAAAATTTCAACTGTTGGTCAAATTTTCAGCACTGACAATTCTCTCAGCACGAGAACACTGCATTCAGATTACACCAGAAGTAGGATTCTGTGGAGTCACTCTATCCTTAAAAGGGATTTAAAACAGCATAATAACTAGAACCTCCCAATACTTGCATGGGTGGATGATGTACAGGCAGCTGCTGTACTCAATCATCCTTAGAGTCACGATCGTCTACCCTTTAGTTGGCTAAATTTTCAAGGGGAGAACTGTATTGCAATCACAGAATCAACGCCTAAGCGTTGTGAACAGCCTAAGCTGCCTTTGACTTGAGAACTTTTATAGCAATTAGCCTGTTATGAGGAAGGACTTGAGTGAACTTTCCATGGACTCAACATATCAGCTTGTGTTCTACTTGCAGCCACTATGTGGTCAATGTTAACTGCCTTGGTGATCCCTTAAGGTGAGCTCTGGAGTGACTCTGAGGTGTTACTATCTCTTCAATGTCTTCTGGCCTTGAAGCCAGCTTTACTTACTCTGCGCTACGTCCCCTGTTCCTTGATTCTGAATCTTCTCTTAACCCACACAGGAGCCCCAGGACATGGGTCACAACTCAATTCTTTAAAGCTAAGCCACATGACTTGTCAGAAAGTGCCTCACTTAAGATTTCACCAAAGGCTGAGACCCACGGAAGCCCCTGAGTTGTCTCTGTGTGATTATGTTGTCTTCATTATTCTGTTGTCTACAGTGTATTTCACATCTGCCTAATAAACACCCTTGATGCTCCTCCTCCATATCCCCTTGCCCAGCCTCATCATGCAAAAGCACAGGTCTCTGTAATAAGTGCTTGTCAAGACTGAAGGGCTTCTAATTAATTCCTTGTAATACTATTTCTTATATCAATTAAGTTCTGCAGAATTAGCAACTCCCTGTCAAGGCCAGCTATTTGCAACTGCAGAGAAAATGGATTTTTATACAGATATAGTTTAGGGACCTGCATGGATGCACACACCTCTGCCAGCTCCCTTCTTGGGAGACTTGTGGCCATGCTTCTATGCTCTACAGCCTCAGATGATCTTTGAATGAAGACTCACAGAGAAAAATAGGAGTTCATTATCGGTTGCACTATGTAAGAATCCATGAGTCTTTGGACCACTGAATTGTCAGGGCCAGGGAATGTACTTAGAAGACATAGGTCACTTTGTGGCATGAGCAAGTAGAAAGGCCAGAGACAAGAAGGAATATAGAGTGTCATGTTTGTGCTGGAAGATGACTCAGTCAGCAAAGTATTTGCATTTCAGAAATGAAAAGCTGAGTTAGAACCTCGGTACCCTCATGAACACGGTATACTGGGAAGGTGGATCCAAGGTGTTTTGGCCAGTGAGTCTAGTGACTATAGCCTATTTGGTGAACCTCAGGTCAATGTGGGATTGTGTGTCAAAGAGGTTCAGAGTGACCTGAAGATGACGCCAAAGGCTGACCTTTGTTCTATACACACACAGAGGCACCCATACTTACTTAAATATGTACACACACACACACACACACACACACACACACACACACACACACACACACACAGAGAGAGAGAGAGAGAGAGAGAGAGAGAGAGAGAGAGAGAGAGAGAGGGAGGAGGGGGGATGTGGTGTTACAGAAAATGTAAATGTAAATACTGCCCTCAGTGGGATGTTCAGAGCAAGTTAAGTAACTGGGAGGAAGAGAAGGTAGCATCAAACAAAGGACAGGTTGAAGACCTACTGAGTTCTCCATCATTCTGCCCAGGCTACAGTCCCTTCACTGCGCTGATAATTTCCTCTGTCGTGCGGTTTCCCAGTCTCCACTTCCATATTCCAAACAGCATTCTGAGACCTGAGAGCTCAGTGGCACAGAGAGATCCACCCAGCTCTCTAGACTACACTATAGACCAGACTCATTAGTTGTTGTTCACAGTATACTGCAGAGTTTGAAGTGGTATTTGAAGTTTGGCTACCAGCAGGTATAATAGGTGTCCATCCCACAGGTACGATCTGACAAAGCCCACCCCTTTCTCACTTTATGCTGGAAGAAACTTCTATTATAGATACCTTGAACTCACTATGAAACACAAGCTGGCCTCCAATGTGGGCCTCAGGTTCCTTATAAGGGACTTCAATTAGAAGAACCCAGTCCTATTCCTTTACCTACGGCTACTTTATTTCAGAGCTGCCTACTTAGAAATGTGAAATAAAACGGTTAATACTGCCTGTCAATTTGACAGGATCTAGAGTCACCCACAAGACGGTCCCAGGAGCACATCAGTAAATGGTCATTCAGGTTAGGGTAGCCGCTGGGCATGCTGATGAGCGCTTGGACTCTGTATGGCTAATTGAGGGGGAAAGACCTACCCAAATGAAGGCCGCACCTTCAAGCAATCACCCAGATATGAGCAGATCCCGGAGGAAAGGTTTTTTTGCTTTGTCTCTTTGCCTTCACTTCCTGCTCGTGACTGCTGCTGTCATCTTTTACGGCATTAGAACCCAGCTTTCCTGGATTTCCAACATTTATGGACACCACTGACCCTTCAGAAATCTTTGAGATCTTTGACACCAGATTGGGACTGCTGAGGCACCCTAGCAGACTAAGTAGATACTGGACTCCCATCTACCTAGTGTGAAACAGCCATTGTTGGAATACACAAACTGTATTCTGTAAGCCAATATCATGAGTCTCCTTTTAATGCATGTTCATTCAATTGATAATGTTCCTCCAGGGAACCCCAATACGGCCCTCAAAGCTAAAGAGTTTATTTATTTAGTTATGTGTTTGTCCATTTATTTTGACAGAGGGTTTTACCATGTGGCTTTGGCGGCTTAGAAATCAAAATCCTACATTCCTAAGTGTTGGGATTGCAGATGTGTGTCATCAAGATCACCTAAGAAAGACATGTAACATTTATTCATTTACAACAGCTTCTGGAGTGTATGACCCATCTTCCATCTTCCGTCCTCTTGTTCTCACTGCTAGAATCACCACTTTGGTAGATTCTGCCCTCCTCCTAAAGCAGTAGCTCCTCATTTGTTCCCTATCATTATTTCCCCTCAGCCTCTTGCCCGGGCCTTTGCCCATGATAATCTCCCCTATAGGACTCAATCAGCTAACCCACTCTCAATAGCGTCAATCAAGTTGTGAACGATAGAATCTCTGCTTTTAACTTTGAGAGGTCATAAGCAAAAGAACCCTTCTCTGAATAAGCTTGAAAGAGTATAATGAGAGATGAGCTAGTGGAATGTTGATTTGATCATTTGCCCAGAAGTGCTCCCACCTCACCAAGAAAAGGCACGTGAGGGGGAGCCAGATAAAGAGAAAGTGATGCAGGGAGTTAACATGTTTTGACATTTATGTTGACTCTGACCTGGAGATGGAGGAGGATTGTATAACCCACTGACCAATGCTGCCATACTACACAGCAAATGTTCTGTTTACATCTGCTGTGACATTAAAGGCCTTGAAAGACTAAGCATAGCCTCCTGCGAGGATAACGCACAATATTATTAGAAGTCTTTCTTGATCTGGCATGCAATGAAGCAGCTCTTCAAAGTTATTAAGCTAAGGTCTAGGGGTGATTACCTGGACGAATGAAGACAACATTCAGCCCCTGACAGGGCAGGTGTCCTAAGGATACAGCTGAAATCCACTTGTGCAGATATTTCTCAACAGCTACGTTCCCTAGTCTTCACTGGTAATTGTAATCACCCTTAAAGAGATGTCTTTTCTAGCAGTGTATCACAGCATTAACTCAAATCCTTGCCAATATAATTAAGTTTCAGTCTGTCTGTCACATCACAGATAAGGGCTGAGTGCATTTCCATTAAATTTGGAGGTTATATGTCATATGCCAAAATTAATCTGAAGGACTACTGAAGGAATCATTGCCAAGAAGTCCCCACAACAACAACAAATTAAAAAAAAAAAAGCAAAGTGGTTACTCTATATGGCAGGTCTAATAGAGGTAAGATGAAGGTTTAGAAGCTTCTTGGCCAACAGAGCTGGCCATAATATTAAATTCTATGAGAAAATAAGCTATCGCTCCAAAGGGGTCTCAGATTGATACCCCAGGGGTAACTTTTCTGTTCCAATAAGGGGTTGTTTCTTATTTTAGAGACTCTAGGCATTATCCAGGGTTCTCTAGAGAGAGAGAACCAGTGGAATGGATACATGAGGATTTATAGGATTAGCTTACATGGTAAAGGCTGGGGACTCCAGCAATGGTTGCCTGAAGGGAATGAGAACTCTGTAGCTGCTTAGTCTACAAGGCTCGATGCCTCAGCCATCCCAGCCTGCTGCTATTGGCCTTCGGGAATTCTTCGGAGCCATTTGTGGTCAGTTCACACTGGAAGGCTGATGAAGCTTGCCACCAACATCAACAAAGGACTGCAGCAGCAGCAACACTAGCAGAGTAGATGCACTCACTGGTGGGGTCAGTAAAAGGGGAAGCACTTTGCACTCAGTTTGCTCAGTTAACCCTTCCGGGAAAACACCCTCTCATACCCACAGGAGACATCTTAGCTGATTCCAGATTCAAACAAGGCCATAACCAAGATAAAGCCCCAAAGAGTGGGATTATACGAACTCCTAGTCAATAACAATTAATAAATGTCAGACCACTTCTAAGACAATCACATCTTCAGCCCCTTAAGAAGATACTGTTTATGTCATTGTTCGTTTATCCAGCCTCACTTTTATGGTTACCCTGCTTGCGCCTGGATATTCAATCTGGCAATATTGTAAGCCATTCAATTTTCATCAAGGACATTCCAAAGCAGCTGAAGAGTAATTTTCTTTTCTCTGATATATGACAGGGAACAGTCACAGAATATTTTAGGAGTAAAGTAGAGGAATTGATCTTTCTTGGTCACTTAACCAGCAAGTGAAATGGAAAACAGAGGTTATAAAGTTAGACAAACTAGGCTGAGTCTCAGCTTGCTACAAATCAGCTTTAGTTAACCTGTCTCATGTTTGTCTGCATTGCCCATAAATTGAGTTAAAAAGTAACCCCTGTGTCAGACAGGTTTCTTTAGAGGCAGGACACAGATGCTTTCCAAAGCCATTGTAAACCCATGTTCACTGAGCAAGCTTCGTCTGTAATAGAGATCCTGAGATGGTTTGACCTTGGTTCACCAGAATACGGTGATTGTGGAGAGACGGGATGTTGTAGGTTGAGAGCCAAAATTATCTTGTGCTATCTTAAGCCCTTTAATAGCCAATTACTTTAACTTTTGTATCTGCCCTAACATCTTCTAAGAGGCAAACTTCTCAAAATATAATGTTAGGCTCAGCTGACCTAGAACCTCCACCAGCCCTAAAGCTAAGAGCACTATAAATAGTATCTGAGACCTGTAAATGCACCCATCTGTGCTGAGGCCCACCAGCCTGATTTGCCTCTGCAAGGGATTAGCTAAGCGCTGTACCCTATGGCTGTCCGTCTTTCATTCTGTGACTGTAAAAGTCTTCCTCATGCTTCCATAGTGTAATGTGCTATTCAGCGAACCCCACACCCACATTTTGGGCTTTGATGATTAATCTTAAAAGTCAACGTGAGGAGATTCAGGATCACCAAGAAGACAAATCTTTGAGTTTGTCTGTAAGGGATTGCCTAGGTTTTGTTGGTTGAGATGGAGATACTCCAGATGTAGATGGCATCCTTCCACTATTTGGGAACCTGGACTTAGTTTAAAAGGAGAAAGCTAGATGAACATCATTAGTATTTATCTCTTCTGCTTAATGACCGAGCTGCCTCAAGCTCCTGCCACAATAGCTTTCCCATCGTGAGCCTCAAACCATGAGTCCTTCTTTAAATTGCTTCTGTCAGTCATTTTGTTGCAGTAATGAGGAAACAAACACATAGGCCGTTGTTATTCATTTGACTCAGAATAAATTATGCTCTTCATTTAATGCAGATTAGTTAGTTTATACTGATACTATTTATGGATGAAGTGAGTTTTGATCTCAAGTAGAGGGAAGATGGACCATTCCTCAGAAAAGACTGGAAGGTAAGTGGAGACTGGCTTCCTGGGATCTGTCTCTATGCTAACTTCCTAATTGCTGTTCCCAATCAGCACGCTTTGCAGAAAATGCACTTGGCAGAAGAATGCACACTCCTAGCTTGCCATCCATTCGGCATCCCAGTAAAAGTGTTCACTTACAACAACAAGGCAGTCTATTAGGTTCATACACAAAATCTGATCGCTCAGCCTGGTTGGTTTCTAAATCACATACTCATTTATGGTCCAAGGCTGGGCAAGCTTAAGGAGGTGGATGAGCAAGAACATTCACACTTAAATGAAAAAACAACCAAGACTAAGTGTGCTAGGAAAATTGGGCCTCTCAGAGTTTCCTAAGAGCAAAGGGAAACAGAGAGAGCCATTCGTTTCCATGATACATCCTTTCCCACCACATCCATATTTAATGGAGTGACTTTTGGAAGGCTCTGCAGAGATATGGGTGCTGGTTGTTATGGGAAACAATCATTGGATCACATGTGATTGGTAATTGCTACCCATGGCAAAAGACTGACACCAGCAACTATGCTAGTAATACAAACAACACAATCAAATGGACAGAATCTGGGGAGATTATATGCAGCTAGGGGGTGGTTCTTTTGGTCTATTTAGCTCTCCTATATCTGCATCACTTACATTAAGTCAGCAACCTAAAAGTAAGCCTATTGCCTGAGCTCTGTAAGCTGCACTAGCAAATTACTGGGTATAAAGTAGGGTCATGGGAACATTTGATTTCTACAGGGTCTGTCAGATGCACAGGTAAGAACCTGGACTCTCAATTCATGTCAAAAGTGGAAAGAGTCTGTCTTTTGGGAATGTACCCTTAGTCTCTGGGGTCTGATGCTATCTCCAGTTTGCAGTTGGATTAATGTTAGGTTAAGCAGTTGGTAGTCACAGAAAATTAGAGGACTGCTTATGGTGGGAATTTGTCCTTTCTCATCTTAATCATAAATTAAGTTTGAGTGTCATATTGGTAAAACAGTAGGATGAAGTAAAAAAGGGATTTTCTCTTTCAATTACACACACTCAGTCATCTGACTCCTTTTGTAACTGTGATACAGAAGAAAATGTAAATCTTGTAAGGAAAGGTAAGAGTAAACATTGCAAAGAAATTTACCTGATATCATTTGCATGCCTGGAATTCTTATGGGCATCCATTCTCCAAACTGGACTGTGGTTATTTCCATTTGAACCGTACATAAACCAAATCTAAATGCCTAATAGAAGTAAGAGTTTGTGTTTGCTGTTGCAGAATAAGAATTGACATAGGAAGCACAACACACTAGACTGAAGCAAGTCTAATAGCAGGGGTCTCAGGAATACACGGTCTTAAAGAGGGACATCATCTAAGATCCCTAGCCTTGTCTTTAGGACTTCTCTGTAGCTTTCTGTTGCAGTTTGACAACATGCATGCACCCTCTTTTCCTTTGATAGTTGTTCAAAATGATAGTTCTTAGGATAAAGAGAGTGACTTCGGCATCCTCTGCAATGTGTCTCCCCCAGTAGGCTTGAAAATTCATTCATTCATTCATTCATTCATTCATTCATTCATTATATTTTTTTCTTCCTTCCTTCCTTCCTTCCTCCCTTCCTTCCTTCCTTCCTTCCTTCCTTCCTTCCTTCCTTCCTTCCTTCCTTCCTTCCTTCCTTCCTTCCTAACTCTCCTTCTCCTTTCCTCCCTTCTTCTTTCCTTTCTTTCTTTCTTTCTTTCTGTCTGTCTGTCTGTCTGTCTGTCTTTCCTGGTGACGTTAGAATAAGTCAGTACCTAGGTAGGTGAAACAGACCTGAAGAACCAAGGCTGAGGGGTTATTATTTTTCAGCTTCAACACCTCTTATGTTAAAGCTGAATCCCTACTGCTATTGCTTTTACAGGCGGGGCCTCAGGGAGAAAAACAGCTTAGGAACTCCAAGCTTTTTTTTTTTATATATATACACAAAGAGTAACTTCACAAAAAAGGATCAAGGGAGCACAATTACCTCTTGCACTCTACGGAGTTGTGCAGAAAGGGACAGTGGAGAAAGGTGAGAAATTTTATTACATATCAAATGATACCATGATGGTAGTCAGCCATGCCCCTAGAACCATATGATACATATCTCATACATATGAATATATATATGCAAATGATAGTCCAATATGTTTTATCACTGAAGCACAAGCACACAAAGGCAATGGCCAATCTTACGATGAACACAATTTTACAGAATACTTGCAGTGCCCATATGCACTTATGGAAATACTGTCTACATTTGGTGTTGCTAGGCAGAAAAGCAGCTTGTTTGATTCATAGCTCAAACACAGGATTTCATTTCATATATTCCTCACCCACAAAAGAGGATATTTTTGGGATAAAAATTCCCTGGAGATTTCCCTTTCTCAAATTTGCCCATGTTTCCTAATGCTCCACGCACACAATGGCTTTATAAAGTACCTTGTTACTCTACACTGGGATCTTGTAATAGATGCCATTTCTTTGGCATTTTGTCTTTATACGTCAGTAAACTGCCAAACACCCAAGTTTCTCCCAGACCTTTCAGAGAAATCATAAATGTCATCTCTACTGTGTTTCTTCATCAATCAATCCTGTCCACGTCTGTGGTCCAGTGAAGCAGAACAGTTTTGGGAGAGCTGGAGAAACAGGATGCTCCCTGTGCACGTGACAAGGTCCTGAAACATTCGCAGGGAGAATCATTGCCAAAGGCACAACTTGGGCTCACATCTGTGGACAGGAAGGGCCACGAGCAAAGTCAAGAATCAGCTTCTGTGTGTACATCTCTTGAGAGGCATAATTATCTAATGGCATGCTGGAATGCCTAGGAATGTCACATCAGGGGCAGGGGCATCACAATTGGTGACATAAACGCACAAATTCAAGCATCCCAATAAACTTGGACAAGTTTCTAGTGCTTCCTAGTACAAAGTGAAGAGAGTTTGATTCCCTCTTTCAGTACTCAGCACTGTTAGAGGGAAAAGTTAAGTCAGAAAATACACTGGAAACATTATTCAAAATTGACAGTACATAGTCAAAGCCAATTGTCTTTCTTCTTATAATTTTACGAGATATATCTAAAGTTGTGTCCATTCTTGGACACACAGGACTGTAAAACGTTCATGTCTAGTTATAAAATGAAACATATTGTATCATTTAAGCAATAAGACCAGACAAAGTGAGCCCTCAGGGTCAGTCTACAGTGGATTATCCAATGTTTTCCTTCTCATTGATGTGATAAAATACCTTGACAGTAAGCAATTTGGGCCAAAAGTTTTTATTTTAGATTACAATTCCAGGTTACTGGCCAGCACCATGGGGAACACAGAGTAGCAGAGCCTTGAGACAGCTAGTCATATCATATCCACAGTCAAGTGCAGAGAGAATCGATGCATTCATGCTTTGCACTCAGCTAAGATTTTGGGGTTGATTCTCTGAGAATGACATGAAGATGAAGTAGGATGAGGCAGAGTTATTTCTTTTGTCCCGAGGACCAATTGGAAGATGGAATGCCCAGGGTACATGTGTAAGTTGAAATGAGGGACAGATGGAGATGGTCTCTTGATAAATACCACAGTAACCTTTCTGAAGTTTTGGTCACTTTAGCCATTAGTTTCATGTAGCAACTTTACTGAAATCCAAGGAGAAGGCAGGGTGGAAATCGATGCCAGAAAACAGAATGCAGGGCTGTCCTGATAGTGAGCTGTGGGACACTGTGCTCCCTGTTGAGTTACACCCAGCAGTTATGTGCAAAACACAGCCCCTATAAATTGTCAGTGGCACTCCAAGTCATCTGTGTCTGTTTGTGGCCTCCTATTAACAAATACAGCTGGAATCCAGCATCACAATCTTCAGTGCTATAGTATGAACTCAAGCCTCTGTAGCTCAAGGTCCAGCTATCATGAGACAGACCTCTAGGCCCTCAAAGGAATTCTGTTCTTACCATGCCCTTATCCCCCCACCCCCGCTTTTTTCTTTTACAAAGCCATAGTTTTGTGTCTAATTAGACACAGATTAAAATCACAGACCCATAAAGAGGGGGCAGTTGTAACTACAAAAAAAAAAAAAAAAAAAAAAAAAAAAAGCCCAGCTATTTGTTCCCAACCTTACAAATTTAGGCACGTTTCCTAAAACATGTCCCATTAACTGAAGTCACCCACGGTCACCATGAAGATGTGCTGCAATCCTTCTCTGACAGTGAGTGCCACGGGAACAAAAATAATGCATTAATACTTTATGGACTTAACACAGAAAGTTATTGGTTAAAATCTCTCAATGTTACGGACACATCCTTAGTGTATAGGAAAAGTATCATGCCAAACTGTCTTTGAATTGAGTTTAAAAAAAAATGACTCTCTGTATCAGATCAGTATTTTTGTTGTTGTTGATGTTATAGCCACGACTTAACAACAACACAAATCCACCATCAGATAAACACTAATAGCACATCCAAAGGAAATTGAAATTGATTTCTGCCCTTGTGTGTACTAGCTCAACAAATTTCATTTATGTAAGATCTCATTGCTTTGACTAAAGGCTGAGTGGGATACCAAGTAACTATTTTAATAAAATCTAATCCTGCAGAAAAAAAATTATTCTAAATTCATGTCTCAGTGGGAGAATAAGTCTGACAGAGCCATAATATTCTATATACATAGTTGTTTTCACTGAAGTTACTTCAAGATGTTTCCCTTCCATGTCACTGGAAGGGCTTTTTTCTTTTTTTAAAAAAAAAATTAAAAATAGGCAATTGCTGTCATAAAACATATACACCACAAAGGACTCATATTCCGCATTTTTCTTAAACCATTTACCATAAAACCTTCATTTTTTTATGGCCAACTTGGTGCTGATTTCATGATTCACAGCCTGAAACAACTGATTTCACAGCATCACTCGGTCATAAATCCTAAGGACCTAAGTTCCAAATCCCAGAGCAGCTGCCCCAAGACACAACGAGATTTCTCCCAGCAACTTGTGACTTGTGTTTGCAGCTCTGGTTAAAAAGAACAAAGATGAGACTGTGGAAGCTGTCTTCCCCTTTCTATTGTAACTCAGAAAAAAAAAATGTTTTAATGTTTTTCCAGCCACGGCCACAAGTAGCTCAGAGTAGACACGATAAAGGACAGCCATCTGCAGACAGTGACAAACATTCTTATTGTAAGAGGGAATCTGGCCTTCCTTGGCATCCCTCGGATTACTTGTTGAATCAAACTTATTTTTTTTTAAGCTTTGAATCGGGGTCTCATGCGAGTCAGGTTGGCTTCAGAAAATGATGGTTAGTGACACAACCCAGTATCTTCTAGGAGGAAAGCTACTTGCCATACTTGTGGTGGATTATCTTAAGTTAGTTGATGTGGGAAGACTCATCCTGACTATGGTTGAGACCGTTTCCTGTGAAGGAAGTCATGAAGAAACTAGCCACAGGGAACTAAGCAGCAATATGCATGCATTTCTCCATTCCCTTTTGCTTATGAACTGTGGATTTGACCAGTGGCTTCCAGGTCTTGTTGCCTGGACGATGAACTGTTGCTTTAGTCCTGGAGCTAAAATAAGCCCTTCTTTGTTTAAGTTGCCTTTGCTGGAGTGTTTTATTATAGCAACAGGAAAGAAAGCGAGGACAATACTCTTGAACTTCCGCTCTTCATGTCTTTTTCTCCCAAGTACCAGGATAGCAGGCGTGTACCAGCATGCACAGTTTTATGTAGTAGTAAGGATTGAACCCAAGGCTTTATGCAAGCCAGGCAGGCTCATTATCAAATGAACTATATCTCTATTTGGACCTCATTATACTTCTCCTTTGAGAACCTATACTGCAACACTCAAACAGGGTCCATATATTTGTGAACGGGATGTTGAGGTGTGTGGAAATTCACATGCACAGGGAATGGTTGAGCTATCTCAGGTTATTGCATAGGCTGCACATAAGGTGTAAAGGAGTGTTTTGATGTGAATGATTCTTCAGTTTTAACAACTATAATATAAAGAAGAATCATACTTAATTTGTGACAGGTAGAAAAGTATGGGGAGGAAAAAAAAGACCTTTGCAATGAAGGGACTAAGCACTATAAACACTTAAAGAAGGAAAGATGGTTTGATAAGTAGGGGTTGGTCACTTGAAGCATTGACAAATTAGGAAGTTCAGATCTGTGTATGTAGTCAGTAGAAGAAACTGGACTCATAAGATTGCAAATACAACCCACAAGACAGACTTTGAAGAAGGAGCTAGATCCTGGACCAGAGGCAAAATCTTTATTATGAAGGAGAAGGGGACAGGCAGGAAGAATTCAATGAAGATAAGTTGGCTGATATAATTGATAGGTGATGAGTTATTTGTGGAAGCAGAGAGAAGAGGGTACCTCATTTTTTGCATTTCTTATGCCACGAGAAAGATGGTGAGCTGTGGGAAAACAAAAGAGACTTTATGGCCATAATCTGAATATGTTTTTTTTTTTTTTTTTTTTTTTTTTTTGGCTTGAAGCCTGGCATCCACTGGGCTGTATAAAGCACAAAGTCATTATGGTAGGTACGGTAGGATCTATGAATGGGCAGTGGATAATGCTTTTCTTAGCTATATTGTGTCAACTTTCTTATTTATTAATGCTAATGCCTGGTATGATACCAAAACAGTATGACAAACTTAAGGCTTGAACTCCACACCATGAGTTTGATAAGCTGGGAAAAGAGTTACATCTCCCTGAGATTCCCAGCTCTTTGTGAATCCATGAAATTAAGATTGATTCAAGGTCGATAGAATCAAATTCTCCAAGGTCAATAGAATCAAATTCTCCAAGCCAGACATTAGGCCTGTTCCTTCTGTGGATAGTTGATTTTTTTCCTAAGAAGTGTTCATTCTACTGTTCTAGCTGAATATGGAATGAAAATTATAGGAAGTGATTGTTTTAGATTAAGCCTTTACACTGAGACCTGACAGACCAGACTAATGGTCAGATCAAGTCAGAAATAGTAATATTCTGTATCACCAAACTGAAACAAAGTTGTGGTATGACCTTCAGGCTAGCGACACAATACAATCAGGCTAGAGGAATAATAGCTAAATTATCCAAACTGGCCTATTTCAATGGCAGGATAATGAAGTTCCTGCTATGTTAATTCTTATCCCCCCCAAAGAAAACTGAAATAGCCTGGTGTTAACCAATCAGTTATTTCTCTATTGTTGTCTTCCTTTCCCTGTCAAATTACCAACCTGCTTGGTGCTTTGTCCCTGCTTTCTTTTGTCTTTAGAACCAATCCTTTCTTTTTGGTTCATTGGAATACTTATTCTATTACATGGAATTAAGATTTGACCAATTACAGAATCACAAATAGGGCCAACTGAGATACTGCAGTGCAATTCATTGTCATTATTTTCTTTGGTGAGAAGATTGAAGTGTTATCAGTTCTTTTTGTTAGTTTTGTTTTTGCTTTCGCCTTTGTTCTTTAAGAAGGATCCCACATAACACAGGCTGGCCTCAAACTCCCTATGTAGCCACAGATGGCCTTACTCACGATTCACTAAGCTCTACCTCCTAAGTACTGGAATTACAGATGGGAGGCATCACTGAATCTTACAGGCTCACTGCACTTCTTTTAGAACATGGTTGCTTAGGAAAAAAATGTGTAACAGGTAAAATGTGGTCTTGTCAACAGTTCATCTCATTGCTCTTTTCTTGTGACTATCTGAGGTTTGCTTTGTCGTTGGGGTTACACATTAGTACCACAAACAAACATCCTCCTTCATTTCAGCTTCCTGCCAGACTCTGTGAAACCACAGAAGAATATAATAACACTGTTTTCAAATTTCAACACCTGTTGAATTTGACTCACTATTTTAACTTACTAATCAACCGCAAAAGAAGAACACCGAGATGTCACATTACACATATAATTCTGACCCTGGCTTACAACTTTTCCAACGTTCCGATTGTGTGAATGTGACACACATTCAGAAAAAAGTGTACTTAATTTTGGAATTTTGATCTTTTCCTGGGCCAGCAATATAAGACAAATATGCTCCTTTCTTTAATAAGTACAGTATTTGATAAATTACACAATATATTCAATGCTTTCACATAAAAGTGTGATGCTGTGAAGTGATTTTTCCCCTAGAACAAGTTAATGTGTTTTTAAAAAAATCTAATATTTTAAACTTACAATTAATTGACTACAGTGCAACTCCATCATGGAAGTTAAAGTGCACATGTATTGGATAATGCAGAGAAGGCATGAGAATGTAAGCTGGTAAGTTCTGACAATGTAGCCATAGGGATTGAGCCATGAAGCTACTACTGCCTAATTGTGTGACCTTTGGCTACAAAGAGATAATACATCCCTCCAGATTTTTTTATATATATATTCACAATCAAGGTAGCTATCTAGAGTTTGCTCTCTGGTTGAATGATTTACAAATTGCTATGCAAAGTCAGAGAGAAGACTGAGATTAGACCTAGATTTAAAAGACCTGAGTTCTAGCTAATTCTGAGTCTGCTGCTAGCTATGCATGCCACATCAATCATTGACTGCATTCCCTTGGAGCTCACTGTGTTTTTAATGGGGAACGGTCTACCCCTATCCTAACTGGCTTATGTGTTTGAACAACTGGGACTCAGCTTGTGGCCCTAGGATGGAAAGTTGTAGAAGTTGACATGTGTTCCCTACCAAAAAATACTAGTGACTGGTGAATGTTCAAGATATAATCTGAAATCAAATAAATAACATATTTAGGTGGGATTTTTGTGAATATGTTATTTGCTTTGAATATAAACAGACCATCGATTCCGGTGCCCTTCTCAGAGCCTCCTGAGGCTTGGGCCTGCGCATGCTCAGAGGAGTCCACCCAGGCAGACCAGCCTGTCCAGAGTCTGCCAGTGTCCTTATCCCACATCCACCCATGGAAGGAGCCCGCCTTCCGGAGCCCTGCTCCGAGCTTCCTGAGGATTGGGGACTGCATGCAGCTTCCCTGAATGTGGTGTTAGTTGGGAGGACTGTGCAGTCTATGGGGCCTCTGATAGTGGATCAGTATTTATTCCTAGTATTCAAATGCACTTTGGGAGCCCATTCCACACAGAGGAATACTCCTTCAGCCTAGACACATTAAGGAGGGACTAGGCCCTGCTCCAAATGGTATGTCGGACTTTGAAGACTCCCCATGGAAGGCCTCACCCTCCCTGGGGAGCAGAAAGGGGATGGGATGGGGGTTTGTAGGGGGAACAGGGGAAGAGGGGAGGATGCAGGAACTGAGACTGACATGTAAAACAAGCTTGTTTCAAATTTAAATAAAAAATAATCAAAAAATTAAAAATATAAACAGAATATCGAATTCTGGGGCAATCAATGTTTCATACAAAGGGTCACAGACAAGTCGAGTGCATTAGGTAGTGTTTTAAGTCTATTTTGTCTCTTCACTTCATGTTCCTGCCTCTTGTATCACTTTATTTTGTCAAACTTTTAAAAGGCCCTGTAGTTTGGAATTGGTGACCGCGAGTGTCAGAGGAAGGCTGGGTAGCAATGGTTAAGAACTGTCAAAGGCTTCTAGAAGACAGTGAAACTGTGTCAAACGTAGTGGTTTTATTATAAGGCAATTTGGCTCAATAGTCAACTGCCTTCCATTTAAAGTTATACAGCTAGAGGTGATTAATCACAGAAATTAAGATCCTATTAAAGGCATCCCAGTCAAAGGATCAGTCTAGCATTAATTGTGACCAGCAATCTGAATTCTCCTTAGCTATCTAACACTATTTCATCCTTTCTTTTATCTCTGTGATCCATAAACAGTTTAGAAGGTACCAAGGCTGGCTGTATACTATTCCCATCATTTTCTCTCCTTCTTCATGCAATTTAAGATGAGTCAGGAGAAGTACAGACAGAAGAAGGGAAGCTATGAGCCAGAAAGCTACCATAGCAGGAAGGGACTTATGATAGTAGAGATATGTGCTCTGCCTGATTTTTTCAAACACAGTAACCAGCCTGGCACATCAGCCTTCATGTAGTTAGCTAAACCTATAATTAACACACTATACAACAAAAGCGCAAAGAATTGATACCTTCAATTTCAAAGTGGGGATCATCATGGGAAACGCAATTCCCTTTCTGCATTCAAGCTGGTTTGGGGTCATCAGACCTACTCTAGCTCCAATATAACACACTTCAATAGATCCACACTTTCAATACTTACTACTTAAGGGGAGGATGAGAGCGTGGATCTACTAATTGCTGGTGTTGTACAGTCTGTAAAATATCCTGAGATAGCTAATACTCATAATTAAATATTCATGATATCTAATTTAAATTGTACTTAAAAGGAAGCAAGAAAGTCTTAGTATCTGAAAGAGGACCATGGTGCTATACTGAGTGAACTACGCACCCACAGACTTGATTCCATTGTAAGTGATTTGCGGCTAACAAAGCAAGGTCCCAATGCTTAGATTCTCCTACTGGACATGTTTACCTGTAAGGAATATAGATGCATTCCCCAGACTTGTGGAGAGAGGCTAAAAGGTTGAAATTTAACACTAACAGCAGCAGAAGCTAAAGATCAAGGGGAAAACCAAAGATACATCAGGGACAAGAGCCTAGACGATTCCTCAAAGGGACACTGACTCAATTTAAGACCAGGCCATATAACATACATCAAGGATTAAGAGGTAGCAGAAATTGAGGTTCCATATGAGAGTCAGTGAGTTTTGTTACTTACAAACCCATGCAGTAAGTAGCCCTTCTGAAGTTCTGATCTGATACCAGTAAGCTATGGAAGCAGGGATATTCTGAATTTTCCTTTCAGGTGGACTTGCTATCTGTGTCTTGATGGCAGAACAAGGCAAGCGAGTTCTTTAAAAGTGGCCAGATTTTTACCAATATAATTAAAATAAGGCTGTATCATATGCCCTCAAGCATAGTGTAGTTACACCAAAGGCAAGATATTAAAAATGGATGCTACTTGGGAGGCTTTTATTGTTTTGGTTGGTTGATTATCATTTTTTTCCTTTTTCAATTTAATGTCTTATGATACAAAGAATAAGCATGTATCTGTTATATCATAAAAATGAAATAGTTGATATAAAATGTAAGACAATTAAAAATAGAACTCTATAGACAAACCTATCTCAATGCATGTAACTTAAGTGAGAGAAAATCAAGGGTTCTAATGAAAACAGTGATAACTAAGGAAACAGAGAACCAGAAAAAAGAACTAGATTCACTTACCTCTGCTTCCCAAGTGCTGCTCCAAATGTTAACACAGTGGGACACAAAGCAAAGCATATTCTATGAAGTATTAAAATGAGTTCAAAATGATACTGTCCCCCTTTTTCCTTCCTGAAAGTGGATTTTTATAATTTCTGTTAAGAATTATCACCATAGTCAGGTATCCTAAGAGTAGTGTACACTGGTGATCATAGTTTACCCGTAAGATAGGGTTCACCATAATGTGAACTGGAAGCTTCATGGGTGTAACCACTCATTACAAAACCACACAATTAAATATTTCTTCTGGCTGGGCAGTGGTGGTGCACGCCTCTAATCCCAGCACTTGGGAGGCAGAGGCAGGCACGATCTCTGTGAGTTCAAGATGAGCTTGGTCTACAAGAACTAGTTCCAGGACAGGCTCCAAAGGTACACAGAGAAAATCTGTCTCGAAAAACCAAAAAAAAAAAAAAAAAAAAAAAAACCAAACCAAAACAAAAAAAACAAAACAACAACAACAAAACACACACACACACACACACACACAAAAAAAACAAAAACAAAAACAAAAACAAAAAAACTTTCCTGATAAGTATTATGCTATACTGCTATATCTTAGGTGATTCTAAGCATTAAATACATTATAGTATCAATTCAATGACTCTAAATATTCTTAAATATATTTCACCTTGCCAAATGGAGAGAAAGTCAGAGAACTAAAGCAAGCCAACATGAATACAAACAGCCTTATTGAGTCCTTACTGTGGGTCAGACATTGGCCTGAGAGATTTAAATGCTTTATGCCTTCTGAATTCACTCCATCCCTGTGAGTAAAGACTGTGATTCTCCTCATTTTAAGATTGAGAGATCTGAGCATGAAAGAGGATAAGGAATGTACTTATCCAAGCTCTTTCTTCCACTTTTCATTGTGTTGATTCATGGTTACATGTGTGCCCCAGGCAATCTCTTTAATATAGACTGTCTGGTCTTTTCATTAATACTCAAATCACTGTCAATTAGCACAGGATTTCCTAAAGGCCCAACTGCCTCTGGGCACTGAACAAAACCCTGCCATCCTGTTCAATGAGCACCTGTTTCTCCCTGTTCCCTTGGCCTCTCCCCACAAAAAGGCAGAAGCAGATACCCACAACCAACTTTCCTTCCTCCCTCCCTCCCTCCCTCCCTCCCTCCCTCCCTCCCTCCCTCCCTCCCTTCCTCCCTCCCTCCCTCCCTCCCTTCCTTTTCCAAAGTCAAGAGAAGCGCATCTCATTGTGGTCAGAAACTAAGGGATGGGTAAGCTTGAGAGAGGATTTCTCACACCATTAGTCCCTTATTACAAAAAACAGGCAAAGAAAAGAAACAACCTCTAGATAATTGGTGTCATGTGGGAACATTCATATTTAGAAAATTATTTTACTCTGGATGAAGTCACAGGGCAAATTCAAACACTTTGAGAGGACGAATTATGACGGGTCATCAACACATAACACACCCTCATGCCTACAGCCATAAAAGCCAGTCACCTTCTCCCAATGAGCAAGGAACATTTCTTTAAGGCCACTGGCTTTCAGAGCCACTGAACAGGTCAGGGACTGGGAAAAGTCTTTCAATTTTAGTTTGTTGTTTAATTCTCTGCAAGGCACAGATTATGTATAGTTTACAGGTGACCAAACCTAGGTGTAGAGAGATTCAACAATTTGTAGGCTTGCACTGTCCATATGTCACAGATGGGCACTTAGCCAGAGGAGTCTCTTGTCCCTAAGACAGTAGATTCCAGAAATACAGTTATGAATTGTGGACTCATGTAAAATGAACATTCCGGGACATTAATCTAGCTTTGGCTACACACACACACACACACACACACACACACACACACACACACACACATGCCAACATTGTTTGGTTTGTTTCCAAAGCCACATAGAAAGTAGATAGGTCCTTAACATTTTGTGAAATCCCTAAGAGATGGGATTACTCAGGCTAAGCCAGAACTCCTTAAAATGTGTCTGCCATGATGTCTATGGAGGCTTTCTTGACTATTCTTAGTCCAAGTCAGTGATGGTATAAGGAAGCAGCACAGATTTGATAGTTTACAAATAACAGGAAATTAGAGATGTTATAAAACTATAATCAAGGTGGCGAAAGTGATGAGTTCTAACAAGAATCTTGTCCTGGGCTGAGGCTATCTCTTCTCTGAGCCATCACATGGCAGACAACAGTGACCATACAACTTCTATAGCTCTATGGCTGTAGACCTCACTCACAAGGGTGTCAATTGCCTCCATATCTCGTCTTCTGTTTCTATCTTACCATAATAGTGCTTTAACAAGAAATTGGGGAGGTATAGCTCTTTCAAATAATTCATCTTCTTGTTTTTTTTGTTGTTTTTTGAATAATTCTTCTTCTTGATTATTATTTCTTTTATAAAATTTATTATTTAAGCAGTTGCAAAGGAATGTACCTGGAATAGTACTAGAAAGGGTGGTTTGAGTGAAATATCAGATGGAATACTATATCCATGTAAAAATGGCATGGGGGAGACTAATCAGTGGTTAAAGTACTTTTCACACAAGTGTGAGGACTGGAGTAAGGCTCTCTAGAAATCACCTTACAGGTATGTTGGCTCATCTGTAATTCTCACCTCAGAAGGCAGGGACAGAGAATCCATAAAGCAAACTGGTTAGCAAGATGAGCCATGTTGGTGAGTTATGGGTTTTACTGGCAGACATTGCTTCAAGGAATAAGATGGAAGAATGATGAGATGGATTGAGAGTGATTGCTGACATCAACCTCAGGCCCTACATGCACATTCACACATATGTATATGTAAGAATAAGTTGTGTCTACCACTTGATCAGCCATGTTCATTGCTTCTGAATTCATAAAATCTAGAATTGCAAACATCCTAGATGTCCCTTAAGGAAAGAATGGATAAAGGAAATATGATAATTTACATAGTGGAATATTACACAGCTGTTAAAATGGAATCATTGAATTTGTAGGCAAAATTTGGAACTGGAAAAAAAGGATCCTCCTCAGTGAGATAACCCAGACCAACAAAAATAAGTATGACATGAATTCACTTATATGTTTATACTAGCCACTAAATAAATGATAACCAAGCTCTAACATATAGACTCAGATAGAATAGGCATAGAAGAAGAGACTCCAGGGGAACACATAAAGGAAATGGAATATATTTTCTGGGTATATTGGGCTCTTGGTAGAGGGACAGGTTGTGATGAGGAGGGGAGACTGGGTTGAAGGAGGGGATATTTGGAGTGATAGCTAGAATTGAAGAGCATATGAAGGGTGGTAGGTGAACCCAGTTCAGTAGAAACTTCTTAAAATATATGAATATTATCCTAATGAAGTCTACAAATAGTAAGGGAGATGGACCCCCAACTGGTCATTTCTTGTCATCAAATTGATGACAAGTACCAGGACTGGGATACATCCAACTGAGTTGTGGGCCAAAAAGTGTCCCATGGAAATCCACAAACAACCCAGGCTATTACCAAAGCAATGAGATGCTCTCCCCAAACTGACAGTAAGGTCTTACTGCTGAAAATAGCACCTCTATGACTCACTGAACACTCAGAGGCAAACTCGGTGCTTACATTGAACCTTCACCCCTGTGTTCTAGTGTCTTTGGTACAGGACTGTACTTAGCAGGCTACTGAAAGTTAACTTAAAACACCAGCCCATGAACAAACCCTTTGATTTACAATCTGTCCTGCTTGCAAAATGTGTTAAGGCAATGGTGTCGCAAAGATTGTGGAAGAAACCAACCAATGTGATTTGACGGAAGGCCCACTCCAAAAGATGGAACCCATATTCAAAAATGCTAGGGTGATCAAGAATCATAGTAGACTAGATAGCTCAGAGATGTAGGATAAAACCAAATTCTTCTATTCTAAACAACAACAGTGACAATAAAATGACCCCCTAATGATATTATTCTCGTAGACTGGTGCTTTATTTAGCCATCATCAGATTGGCTTCCTCCTGTAGTAGATGGAAACAGAGACATTATTCTAGGAAAGAGAACCTGGGACACACAGCTCAAAATGAGATGTCTTCATCATATCTCTCTCCTTAGAGCTCAGGGAACCCCAAGAAAGAAGAGGCAGAAGGAGTGTGTGGGTTAGGGGGAATGGAGGATACTAGGAGAAGTAGGACCTCCAAATCAATTGAGCAAAGCCTCTATGAACTCACGGAGTCTGAAGCAGCACACACAAGATCTACACAGGTATGCACCACCATGTCCTCTGCATGCATATCTATCTCTATCTTTATATCTATCTATCTATCTATCTATCTATCTATCTATCTATCTATCTATCTTTATATTTATCTATCCCTTTGCTTTCAATGTAGTACTTTCATGGGACTCTTTTAAACACGTGAATGAGAGACTCTGATTCTTGTGACTTCTCTTGTAGCTCTTTTCCTTCTGGTGGTTTGCCTTGTCCAACTTTGAGGTGATGGTTTTTGTTTTATCTTATTTTATTTTGTTTCAACAATGCTATTGAAACAAAAGGTAAAGAATAACAAAGAAAACCGTCCTGGTTTTTCAATGCAAAGTCAAATTACAAGCATGAATATATGCATGCCTAAAACTCCAGCTCAGTAAATTGAGACTTTGATTAAAGGGATGCCAATGGAATGCATTATGACGTTTTTGTTACCTGTGTTATTAATAATAAGATGGACATTAACAAAACTAATAAACTATAAAGTTCCAAAACCAATAAAAAATTAATGTGTGTCCACATACATGCAAAAACAATTGCATACATCCAAGTACACCACACATGCAAACATGGAGATAGGCAACAGAGAAAAATAAAATTAAAAAAAAAACTTAAGTGACTTCTAATACTGACAGAGAGATATATTTAGTAGGAACTATTTAAGAACTGTAGAACAGGGACTGGTAGGTTGGCCCAACAGATGAAGGTGCTAAATGCAAAGTATGGCAGTCTGAGCTCAATCCCTGGACACACGTGGTGGAGGGAGAGAACCAACTCTTCCGAGCTGCCCCCTAATCTCCACTCCTGCACGATGGCACCCACATTACCACCCCCAACACATGCATACAATTAAACGACTGCCACAACCACAATTGACGGTAGAATTGTGAAGCCACAGGTGTGGTTAGGATGCTGTAATAAAGCACGCATTTAAGAACATTTCTTCTCTCGTGGGCAAAGCAAATTTCTCATCTGCAAAACGTACCAAGCAGATCACAGCTTTTGCCTCTGGGGACGGAGCTTCTGTGGCCATCCATTTCCCTCAGCTATATTGTTTCTCCAGTGCTTCCACTGTCACGTAAGACACCACCAATCGTTTTGAAACCCAGAAAGCAATAATTACATTAAAAAATAAAAGAAAAATAAATGACAATGCTAGTGCTCTGGCTGTCTGTGATTTCTACTCTTTATTTTCTAATCTTGCACAGCTTTACCAAAACAGTTAGGTGAAGAAACTGATGGAAAGAAAGGATTTTCTGGTAGAGTGCCAGACCATATCTCACTAAACTAAAGGTAGGTGGGAAATGCCATGGCGGTATGCTGAAGCTGGCTGTTCTGTTTTGTGTTCCTTTGAGACACTCTCTCTATGTAGCCCTGACCGAGCTAGAACTCACTATGTACACCAAGTTGGTTCAAACTTACAGAGACCTACTTGCCTCTGTTGGGACTAAAGGTATGTGTCACCGTACCCATTTGCATGCTGTTTTTATGTTGGGCATTAGGAAGAGGGTTTGGACTAAGATGAAGAGATTCAAGTGAGAATAACTTCTTAATTTTTACTCTTCTGAGAATTCCCAGACTTTGCAGCAAAATGAAAATTCTCCTCCAAAGTCTAGGTTTAAGGGAAGTAGATTTTGCCTCCAAATGTCATTTTCATTCAACACAAAGATGTCAGTGTGCCACGGTGTCATCTATGGTTTCCTCCCTTCTCACTTTTAGCTTTGTAGCTTAACATACTCATCACAGTAAAGAGAATAAGATAGTCAGCATTTTCTTTAGTTTAATTCCCATTGATGGACACAGAGGCAATTGAAATTATTTCCCATGAAAGGTCACTGGAAAGTCCTCCTGGACACATGTCTATCTATATCAGGAGCTTTGCACAAGGGATAAAAAGGGACTTCCATTGCTGATACTGGGCTTCTATTAATTAGAATGTTAGGACATGTAGATGGACAACATCTTCATTTGACACTCTAGATCTGCTAAACTAATTCAGAGACATTAAATTTGCAAGAAAAGAAAAATAACTATCTAGGTCTAAGGCTTAGATGGTCAGATACAGCACCTCCAGTTTGAGCCTTAAGAGCTTCTGGGCCTAGATACAGCCAGGCAGAACTTCTTGCATTATTACTTCTAGGAAGTAACAAATGCTAACTCTCAAAAAACGGTCTGGTTTACCTGAAGTGAACCTCTCCTGGAAGGTGTTGTTCAGAGAACTTATTCAGCTAAAAGCTTGGAATCCATCAATTCATTTGTTATGACAGCTGCCTTCATTGTAAATGTTAGCAGTATAGCTTGCTTGCTACAAATATTTGATACTGATTGTATGCCTATTTGTATGTATGTATGTATGTATGTATGTATGTATGTATGTATGTGTATGTATGTATCTACCTACCCACCTATCCACCAGTCTACCTATCTATCAGCAATTTATCTAGTTATCGTTTGTCATCTAATATGCATATACCTGTCATTATCTATCCATAAATGCCTCTAATAACTTTGCAATTGTATGTGATCAAATCGGTTTTTAGTGTGTGTGTGTGTGTGTGTGTGTGTGTGTGTGTGTGTGTGTATGTGTGTGTGTGTCACTCCTGTATATGCATGTGCATGCAGGTGCCCAGAGAAGCCAGAAAAGGGCAACAGATTCCCTGGAGCTGGAGTTACAACAGAGTGGTAACTAATTCCAGTGCTCTGCTAAAGCAGCAGGCACTTTCAATGTCTGAGCCATCTATCTCTTCAGCCCCTGTACTGACTTGTTAAATCAAATTTTAAAGACTTCTGTTTTAGAAAAAAAAAAAACAAAAAAGTAGGAGGGAGAAATGGTAAATGATAAAGTTAAATTAGTTTTGAATAGAAGTCATGATGTTTTGGGTAGAAAAAGAGAGTAGAGTGGCTGACTCGTGTGTTTAGAGAATTATGGTTCTGTAAAGGAAGCTGGTGCAGACATGCTAGTGCACAGGTAGGCAGTAGACGTTTTCTGGAAACGCGCGCGAGTTTTCTCCCAGCTCTATCGAGATGCACACACATTCTGGGTGACTTCGTTCTTACTGATCTGAGCTCTCCTTGAGCAGCAGCACTGACAATATCTTTTTGCCTGCAATGCCACCCAAGCTCTTCTCTTAGATACCAGGCTATTCTTTCTGAGTTTCCTTTTAAAAATCCCTTTCCTTCCCAGAGTTCCATCCTCCAGATTGTCTTTCCTTGAGACATTTTTTTTCTCATGCCCGAGTTCTACAGCCCCACACCTCTTTGCTTCTATATATATCACACCTTTACTTAACATCATTCACCCTGTCAGTATGCCCTTCAGCTCAGTGTGTCCCAGACCAAACTCAGTGTCTCCTTCCAGCTTCGGCATTGTCCGTACCACTGAGTTTCCAAGTCATATCAGTTCTCCTCCTTAGCCACTACTCACAACTCCATGTTTGCTCATTTGTTAGAACACAAGCCTTGTTCCAAACACTCCCCGCCTCCCCACTGGACCACCACTATGTAGCCTTCTCTGACTCCCTGATTTTTCCACCAATTATTAGTCCTTTTACATGTTTAAAGCACATTAAATCTGATCTCATCTTGACCTTAAGCATGAACCCCCATCTTGGCACAAAGTCCATAGGCATGACTAGCCTGTGTGTAGTCACATCTCAGTTTTGCTGGCTCTTTCCCCCATCCCACCTAGTTCCCTTCTTATCAATAAAATCTACAACACCCTATAGTCAATCTCTTTGCAATAAAACAGTGAGTACTACAACCTGTTTTGGTAGATTAAGGTATGTTAAACTATTCCCTTATCCATGTTACAAGGCCATTTTAGGATAGTCCTGTATAATTTTTTTTTTTTTTGCCAAGTCCTTAGATATCAGAAGGTAAAGCTGGACTGCAAAAACTAAGTGGATTATTACAAAACCTACTGACATATATGGAGTGGAGTACAAGACAGATCACGAAACTTCCCAATCTAGAACAAAGGAGCCTTCAAATGGCAACACTACTGTCCTGATTGCTCATCCCCAGTACTAAAGATACACTCAGAGAGGGCACCAGCCTTTCTCCAAACTAGTCTGAACCTAACGAGCAAGAAAGAACAAATTTTATCTTTAGAGATGCTCAGCAGTGCATGATTCAAAGAGGATTAATAGAAAACTAATTGGTGTATCAGTAAGAATGATTTCAGGTGAAAATATTATAGATTTTTAAGAGTATTTGAAGCACCCCCCAGGGTGAAATCTTTGGAGAAGGGAGGGGCTGGTGAGGTGAGAATGGAATATAACTCCCAGTATCACAGAGAGAAACAGACATAGCCAGCACATGCTTCTTCCCAACCCCATTTTATAGACACGCCTTCTCTCTATTTTCCATATACTGCTTTACATTGGTCTTGTTTCACAATGAAAGCACATCAAATCTTTGAATGTGAAAACATATCATCTCCTATTAAAGAACATCAAATGTGCTAAGATGTTACAAATATCTGTTCAACATTCCAACAGTCACATTGTATGTGTAGTTTATATTAAGGCTCAGTCTTCACATCATTCGATAGTGTGAAGGTCTCTCCTCATTTGGGCTATGCCCAGAAACAGAGATGCCCCAGGGTGTGGGACACATTGGTTATTCATATCAGGATTGGGTTCACAGTCTCTTTCCAAACACCCATATCTGCTTCTGACGACTCCATAGCTTTTTTTTGTGATGATACCATGCTGCATTTACAGGTCTACATTCATCCATGCTCCGAGCAGGAAAATAATAGGTCTAAGTATGACTAAGAGGTGTATGCTGATTATTATGAAGAAAAGCAATTGTGAGTCAGATTATTATGGTAAGTATGAAAAGGAAACCCTTAAAATGGATTACCATGACAAGAAAGGTGAACACAATATAATTCATCGTAACATGAAAGGCTGTATCAAAAGCCACTACATCCAAATAAAGCACTTTATAAATATGTTTTAAATGCATTTTGTGCATCAATTAATAAAAAAGCCTCCTGGCATTAATTATTATTCCTTTGCAGGGTGTTAGAACTTTGGAATTTTTATTAAGCATTTCTTTCTTCCATAGACAATTACAAAAAGAGGCCCTAGTTTTAAGGAAACACTGCATACCACACACCTACAGACACACACACACACACACACACACACACACACACACACACATATATATATATACATACACATACACAAAACATGCATGTGTGCACACATACACACGCACACACACATAAACATGCACTATAAACACACACACCCACCCACACATACAGACACACACCACAGCTTCCCCCATAAATAGTTGCACCACACACCCACTGCACACATACATAAACAAATCACATATGTATTTTACTTTTCACAGACTCCCCTATTTTAACATTGGAAACAGAGTCAACTTTTATGTGAGGCATGGCTTAGGACATCCAGAAAGAATTCCAGTAGTGAAAGTTTGTCTTTCTGGGAAACTATAAGAGATACTAAGCTCAGAGAAAATAACAAATAGTCACCTGTGAAACTCTAGCTTTTGTTGGTTGACATTAATTCCTGCTGAGAAGAAGATTGTGTTCAATTCACTCTAACTTTTGTGTCACTAGTGACTTAACTTTCTCAATATCTGGAATGTGGGTTTCTTTAATGAAATATGTCTTTCTGTGGTGGTTGGTGCCTTGTTACTAATGACAATGGTGGTCCTTTATAGAACACAGTTAACACTGGGAGACATTGAGAAAGCTGGGGACCTCCTACAATTCTTAGCTGCTGGGTCTGTTTCTCTCCATAGCTAAGATTTGATAATTTGCCTTCTACATTAGGTTTGTATGTTTTCTTTTTTGTTACTTAGTTGGGTTTTGCTCTCTTTTAATTAGTTTACTATTTTAATAGGGGTATTTTAAAGTAACTTGTAACATTTTCTTAATGGGAGTGGTGCTGAATTGTAGAAAGGAGATATGAAGAGAGTCCATAGCATTATGAAATGATGCAAATGAATCCATTTCCTGCATATGCAAATGAACTCTGTGATTTCTCCCATTACTCCCCCAATGGTTCAATCATTATAAACATCAGCCATTCCAGGAAGACTTCATTGCCCCCTAGACTACACTAGGAGCTCCTTTTCTGTGCTCCTCTGACATCATCTTCTATTCTTTATGGTTGTGGTAACACAAATTAATTATAATAGTTTTATATTTTGGGGGTATCTTGATTACTGCTTTTGGAGGCCAAGATTGGTGCCTCTGGGACTTAGAGAGTTATTTCATGATGGATGATGGATGAATGTAGTCAGAGGCGCGTAGGGAATTAGTGAGGGAGAAAGAAGCGGTACTGAACATCAAAGGAAGAGAGCAAGCAGAAGAACAAGTGAAACATTCAGTAGTGTAGGTGGCATGGTCATAGCCAAAAGAGATGTCAGTAAAGTCATGCAAAACCTACGCATGATGAAACACAGGGACACAGTACAGGGATGGAGGAGGAAGGGAAAAGGAACACTTTCCATGCTTAGCTGGGGTGCTGAAGAGAGTAGATGATAGGGATAAATTAGCTCCATTAAAATATTCAGAGGGCAGGAGATTAATGTTGTCTCCCAAAAGGTGGCAGTTCTGGGCTCATTCTTTAATTAGTGTTTAACAGAGAAAAGAAAATTGGGCAATTAGGAAAATAACATCCAGTCAGCAAAGAACACCTCTTGAAAGGAACCCAGGCAGAGAAAGAATACACCTAAACCATAGCATCAGTCTTACACTTGAGATATGTAGGGACTTGGCATGTTTGCAGAATGCGTTTTCAAGAGAAATCTGTGGATTTTATAAAATATGACAAAATAGTCCCAAATTCAAAGTCTTTTGAATCCATGTTTGGAACAGAAACATCTTTCTCCTTCTTCTTTGCAGCTCTATTCTTGGTTGTCTCCTCCAGCTTTACAGCCTCTGTGGTGGGTTGAGCAGGTATCATCCCCATGGACTCATGTGTGTTTCAATGCCTGGACCATAAGGAGTGGCACTCTTAGGAGGTGTGGTATTGTTGGAACTGGTGTAACTTTGGAGGAAGTGCGTCACTGTTGGGGGCAGGCTTTGAGGTCTCCTGTGCTCAAGCTACACCCAATGTCACAGTTCACTTCCTACTGCCTGTGGATCAACATGTAGAACTCTCAGCTCCTTCTCCAGCACCATGTCTGCCTGCATGCTGCCATGCTTTGCTCCATGATGAGAGTGGACTAAACGTCTGAAACTGTAAGCCACCCACAATTAAATGCCTTAAAAAAAATAAGAGTTGCTATGGTGTTTGTTCACATCAATAGAAATCCTAACTAAGACAGTTCCCATCCAGGAAGAAAGTTATCAGGTTGATAAAGCATTCTCTTATTCACAATATCAATGCATGTGTTCACATGCATGTGTGTGTGCTCATATAATGGGGAACAGTGTTTAATAGTCTTCTGTGAACTACACTGATTATGCAGCATAGCGTATTGATTGCAGATAAAACAATAGCCATGGGAATTAAAAAAATTCACAGGTTCCTGAGCCTCATAAAACTAATCCAGTTGTCATGTGACACCTTTCAGTGGACTTCTCTTTTGAAAGAGAGTAAAAGAACAGACTTAGGAGGTACTTCATATAAAGTACTTGGAACATTGTTTGGCACAAGGCAAATTAATAAACACGGATGACCTTTCTTATTTCAGAGGCCAATGTGGGAAAGTGCTACTGATTAATTTTTATTCTGGATCCTCTTATAGCCAAAATCAGTTGGTAGTTATAAATAGAGAAATGACATTGGGTTGCTTAAGACAATGAAATTGTCTTTAGACATTTGAAGAGGTTGGTTTCCTGGGTATAACTAAGGGAAGTCTCAAAGAGTAGCTTATTTTCTTGAGTACCTGAGAAAGATGACAGCAACACTTAGTTACATGGGTGCTTAACGAGGGGCTGGGTGAGATATCTATCCAACAGAGGCAAGAGGACCCATTCAGATCTCTCAGTCTACACTTTTTCTGTGTAGGGTAGGAAGAAACACCCCTATCTCCTGTTAGCATGCTTGCCAATTGAGGCCATATCTAATTTTAGTAAATGACCCTTAACCTTTCTGACTAGCAGCAAGATGTTCCAGAAAGGACCAAGTCTAAGCCTACATCTGAATCTGACAAGGAAGTGCCAATGACTGCCCAGCAATATGTTCTAAAGCATCTGGAATTGAGATGTTTTCATATTGTTTTCCTTTTTTGAATGACCACCTGCCTCTTTATTCTGGATCTCAAGTGCAATGACTACTAATGCCTTGCTGATTCTGGACAAACTGGGTCTAACAGCAGACTTGTTAAGAGATCACCAACACCAAGAATACTTGCAATGATTCTGGCTGAATGACTTTTGAAATAGTAGTTAAGTTGCCATATCAATAAGGAGGTATGCCATAGCACACTAAGCCATGATGTCCCTTAGTGTTAGCTCCTTCTACAGCTTCAAGAATCAATTTGCTGCTATCCAATAGCTAGAATAGACAAAATGACAGAAGTAACTGCCTTGACTTTTCCAAATTGAAGAGCTCGGAACTGTTAACTGGGAAGGATGAAGTTCTACAAACAGAATCTCTTATCCAAGGGGAAGAATAAAACTAAACTGGTATTGAGCATAAGAGGAGTACATCAGTAAACATAATAATAAGCAATGACATCATGGACAATAAGCCTCATGGATACAGTAGACATAAATCCTCTCCCATGCACTTTGGGATGGGGGGGTCATAAAATTAGTGAGTTCAGCAATGAGAGATGTTTCATATTTTAAACTCCAGATAGAATATATTGCTTTATATTGTGGCATTTCCCTTGGAATTTTAATTCTACTCTGATTGGCTAAACACAATCTCTCCCACTGGAAATTGAAAAATATAATGTTGAAATGAGTCAGAGTGAAAGGCAATCATAAGGAAAGAGAGGTGAATACTTTGGTTTGTTAAGTATAGTTTCGTTCTCCTCAACAAAGACACCTTTTGGTTAATAATACTTCACATTTATCAGCACTCAGCTCATTTATTTACTCACTAATTTAGCTTCCTTGATAGAACTCCTTTAGCATTCTCATGTACATTATTATACACAATTTAATCAGCTAGAGAGCAAGCCCCTTTTCTGAGGACTCCATGTTCCTATAAATCTTAAAGAATAAAGACCTCAAACAAGGGTATGAGGGGAGACAGTCATGATGTAACTGGCGGGCTCACTTCCTGGGGTGTTACAGAGGCTCTCCTAGTGTACTTGAATTTTAACAATAGTGAATCTTTTGTGGACTCTACCCCATTTCCTCCTCTAGTAGAGTTTGTTGTTTGTAATTAGCTTAATCCACATACATGGGTTGTGGTAAGTGGAAAGGGATTATTATAAACTTAAAACCTCAGCTAATCCATTGGTAAACAATGTCTCATATTGTGAATGTGACCAGTATTTCAGGGTGGCTATCGCCATAATAAGAAATATCACTTGGCAGGATGCATGTAGGGGTAGAATGAGCATGTGTACACATTCATACACGCACACACACATACACAAATATATATTTGGAATGTGTGTGTGTGTGTGTGTGTGTGTGTGTGTGTGTGTGTGTGTGTGTGTGTGTTACATCTGAATATAACCACTCTTGGGTCTTATGTCAAATAATTTATGTAGTTGTCACCTCCCATATAAGTAAGTTTGGGGCTCCATTGAAATAAACAAATGTTAGCATAGCCCTACATTACAAAACTTATGCTTACCCATTAGCTTATGAATCAGAGTTAGTGAGACTTTTCCTTACAATTAAAAGCTCCTTGCTAGTGAGAGATTAAATGTGTGGCTCACTGGACTCAGTGTCCACACCACAAGTAAGGCTAACATGTGGTGACAGCTCCATTGAAGACTTCTGCTGAATATATGAACAGTTGGTCAGCAGAATATGGGGTTTCTGGAGGAAATGAAATGGTGAGAAGCTCAGAGTAGGCTTTATGGTCTGTCTATGGGAAGAGTTCTGGTTTCATCATGAATCTTTTATTAAGACTGTCAGGCTTCAAGTTAATTCATGTTTATATAAGATTTGACTACCATAAATGATTATTATTATTATTAAGAGAAACAAGACAGAATGCATTAAGTTCCCAGCAGACAATCTGATCATTTAATCGGTTAAAGATGACTTCTGCCAACAAAACTACTGTACAGATAAGGCAGTTTGGTAAGATTTGAGCATGCAGTGGATAGGAAGATTGGACAGCCTTGCCTTACTGACCCTTTAATCTGAGCAGTCATTACCTCAGGTGCACACACACAAATAACCAATTACAGATTGTGAGGAGTGTTTGGAATATAGATATCAGTGAGAAAATAACAGGATGTAGTAAAGAAATAGCCCATCCAGAGACCTGAGATGAGTAGCATGTCAGCTATGGGAAATAATGTGGGCACGGGATACAGAAAGAGAAAAATGGCAGTGGACTTTAGTACTGTAAACAGTAGAGAGAAAATAGCCTGCAAGGATTAGATCTGGTCCAGGACTATTATTCAAGATTTGAACTGGGAAGCCACAGAAAGTTATTTGTACACAGATGCCACATAATCCAATTTGATTTTTTTCAAATGATCTTTCTCAAACTGAGAATGTGCTGGATTGGGAGGCAGCAAAGAAAGTGGGGTGGGATTGCTGTAGTCATTCAAAGAGCAATGGTATTGGCTTGGCCAGATGTGGCAGCAGGTGGTTTGTGAGAAGTACAGAAAAGAGTGTTTATTAGTCATTTCAGAGACTGAGTGAAAATCTCCACTAGGAAATTCAAACATAGTAACCAAAAATAAAGAGAGCAGTAGGAGTTGTTAGGAACTAGGTTATGGAAAACCAGCAGTGGCAAGATAACATACATAACAGCCAACCAGGACTGGTTTTTCAACAAAATGTATTTTTAGTGACAAGAGATTAGGGTCTGTGACATGCAGTGCAAATTTCTGTGCCTAAACATAACCTATATCATTGTTATTGCCCATTACCAGAGTAAAAGCTTAGAGGAAATAACATGGTTGACCACATGATGAGCTGTCTAAAACAATGACATGAAACCCAGTGAGAACCTACCAATACCAGTCAGATTAGTTTCAGATATGGGAAGTGAATGAATCAGTAGATGGAAACTTAATAAAATAAAGAACCCAGCTGTCCACACACAGCTACCAAAAAAGATTAGTGTGCTTTATAAACTTTATCTGAATCTATCTTTTTAACAGCATCCCAGTCATTAAAGTATGTAATTACATTCATTTTACCAAAAAGATTAAGACCAGTTAAAATTACATGCTCAAATATATAATTTCAGCATTCTGTCACACATGTAAAAAATAACACATCTCCTAATATTCAACAGAACAGTTTTCTTCTTTGCTGTTTTATGAAGATAGGTTGCTGCTGACTTGGGGTTGTAAAGAGGTCTTGGTATAAATGTGCAGACCTCATTTTTACCACACTTTGTTTTGTGACTTGGGCTTCCAAATGCATTGCAACTTCTGAGCTGCTGAGCAAAACAGTGACTAATGTCTTCTGTGATGCTCCCAGAGTGTTAGGAAGAGCCACGTGTAGAGTTCCCAGTTTTACTTGGTCTTGTTTACAAACCTAAGTGACTTTTCTTTCATGCACATCACCATTTCCTAATCATCAATGAAATCCTAGTTTAAAAGGTTCTAATAGATATTTTAGCTTTCCATTGTGGGTTGGCATGGGCTCTTACCTGGCTCATCTCTATAAGCCAGTCAGGGTTGGTCACGAGGACAAAGACCCCATGTTTTGACTTGAATTGTCAGAATGAACAAATCTTTTTTTTCAGCCAAATGGAATCATTTCCCTTAATCTTTCGAATTTCATAGATCAAGATTCACCAGCAAACATAATGAATGGGTGTGTCTACATGTTGTTAGATGCCTTTACTCTAGACATACAAGCCAAATTCACAATGCTAATATTTTCTCGAAAGTGTTCTGAATGGTACATTTTTCTCCAAACAGGCAATATATTTGTCTATAAATATGCTTATATTCCTAATAGGATCCAAAAAAAAGCAGATGGAATTAATTCAATATAAGGAGAATAAAACTAGAAAGACATTTGTATGTAAGATAATGTTACCCAGTCTTTTCTGAAAGTAAGTTTTACATACTGGAGAGGCTTCATTTAAAATGTCTTTTTAATGGTTCAGAGAAATAAAAAGAAGTTAAATCCATTTTTTAACTCAAGGAACTTACTGTATGCAAACTATGACAGACCACAGAACTGCTTCATTAACGGCGCTGATAGGTACTAGAAAGAGAAATGTGTTTTAATTTAGCCTTCTTTTCAAAGGGGAAATCGAAAGTGTAACATTCATACACATATCTACATACACATACACACAGAGAAATGTAGCCTGGCTTGTTGATTACAAGTATCCAAGAATATTATGGACTTATCGACACCAGTTGTAAGTAGATATTAACCAAACAGTTCCATCCACAAGGAAATAAAAGATCACTTGGCATCTCAAGAGTATAGGTAGAACTTTTACTTTTGGATTATAAACTCTGAGAAAGAAATACAGAGTGTTTTCTCCACAATGTCATGGTCAAAATCTCTGAGGCAGATGAGTATCTGCACAAGAATGCTTTAGATATGAACCAGAAAATGATCATACTATTTATTTAATAATATCTCAGAAAAGTATGGGGAAGAAAGTCATACCACAATCCAAAAGTGCACATACACGTACTAGGCTGAGGAAAATGAGTGAATCAGGACAAGTCAGCTAAATTAAGAGGTGAAGAACTCTCACCTGTATATTTATTAACTTTATTTTACCAATTTCAGATATCCCGTTTCAAGTGATGACTATTGTATGTAGGAATTTACGTTTACACGTACCACGTCCCCTCTGCACACACATGTACTTTTACACATTATTGTAAAAACAAAGAAAAACCCACCATACCCTCACATTATGTAAGTTAAAATTATGTTCAACTTGTCTCAGGTATCTTACAGTCTGGGATTCACACGCTATTTTACTTAATAGTTGGGTGACAGTGTAACTTACCCTCTCTGGGGTTAAATGTTTGCACCTGTAATATGGAGATGGTCAGGGTCTGACTCTTTACGTCAGTTACAATGTGCATAATGTCTCACTAAAAGATGGACTATATTTTAGTGACATTTTAGCATCAGAACACCAACATCCAGACTCTGTCTGGGCTGTTTGCTTCTCTGATAGACTTACCTAATCCATGCTTGCTATAAGAATAGCATATCTAGTTAATTTCTCTCGACTTAAGATATCAATAGCTCACACTGGCCACCCATGGTGGCAATATTCACTGGGTGTGGTACATTTTTCTTTGGAAGCATCAGCATGCGTGAGGAATCTCAATTGAGGGACTCCACCTTTAATAATTTAGTGTGTTGACTTACACTTCCCAAGTGAGTAGCCTTGTCTCAACAGCAGTAAATACAGCTACAAAGCTGCATGGTAAGGCAATTGGCTGAGAGCACTAATTACATGGCTTTGACTTGAATTAAAATTGCTAAACAGCAAATGAGATTAGCAGCTCAAAGATAACCTTAATTTAAACAAGAGGCTGAATTTATCTCATCTACAATGTAATTTTCCAGAGGTGCAGAAAAATACTGCTTTAATGGAAAACCATTGTTTAAAAATATAATTAAAAGTCCTAAGTCCCTCCCCTTCCCCTGTTTGATCCTGTTCTACAGGCAGGATGTGCAGTCTGATTTAGAGGTCAGAATGGAAGTATTCAGATTGTGTCCTCACAGCCAGACATTACTTGGAGTAGCGTCTTCATTTTTAATGATTAACCACTGGCTATGGAAAAAGCAAGTGCCAAAAGCTGGGGGAGGGAAAGGAAAATGACCTTCGACAAAACCCAGAGCCATCAGGGACCTTACAAATAACAAGAATTCAACACTGTCATTCCATTAAAAAGAAAACCCAAGGCAGAAGAGTTTAGTGAATTTTCCAAGAACACAGCAGAAGATGGCTGTCCCTCTCCAGTGGGGTACTGAACCCCACTGAGAGATTCCAGGAGCAAAATAAGGTTTAGTCATAGTTTTACACAGGAGCTGCTTTTAAAGTTTATTCTCATTAGTGAAACAAAAGAGTGATAAAGAACAAGAGAGGAAAAGAGGAAGAGTGGAAAACAAGGGGTTAAATCCTACTACATAGATGATAGGATCATTTGTCAGACAAAACTAGGTTGCTTGGCTAAGGGAAGGTTATGGTAGAGTAGAAAGAGATCAGAGTTTCAGAGCAGAGTCCTCCCTTGTTATTTCAGTTCTGACATTTGTAGGCAGGGGAGACATGATTGGTGTGAAACTATAAATCTCCTTGTATAAAAATAAGGAAATTTCCTGGGCCATGTTAAAATGAGAGTTATTTCAGATAATCTCCAGAGCAACTCCTTAAATTTCCCGACTCCATGGATAGTCACTCACGACTGCGGATCCCAGAGGTAATTATTCACAAAGACAATGGCATGTGTTCAATGACCATTTTGAGTTAAAAGAAACCTCTCATTGGGGCTCAGTGCTCTGAATCCTGGTATCTGAAAACACTCTCCTCCCTCCTCTCTCCAGACCCACCATTGAAAGCAAGGCATCACACATACTAAGAAAGTGATTCTGTGCTGAATTACATCTCCTTAGAAGGGATCTTGTGTCGCTAATTAATGAGGCTCCCATCTTGCCTTGACTCTATGTATAGCTCTGGAGAAGTAAAAGATATCCTTGTCTGGTTGTATTGACTCACACTCCAAACTCTGAGGGTTCTCAATAAACTAAACTGTATAGTATCTGCAGCCAAACTACTATAATTAGAGTGTGTGTCTAGTCACTCCATTGTACATTGGAGTGTTAAAGTTTTGGAATATATAGATAAGTCCTACTCATACAAACATTCAATAAAGCATATTTCACTTCTCAAAAACCACACCGTTTACTCTTCTTATTCCTGAATTTTCCCAGATAACACATGGGGTCTACTTCCCAACCCTAAGGAGAAACAGGAGACTATAGTAGCTAAAGCTCAGAATATACTGGAACCATTTTTTTTTTTCTTATTTGAACCTGGGGAAGAAGGAAGGCAATGATAGAGTAGAGGGTAGAAGGCAAGTAGTTGAATCAAAGATGTGGGATTCCTTCCGCATCCAAATTAAACTCAGCTCTTCAATAGGACTTCCAGGGACCACAGCTCTCCCATCCTCAGCATCTAACTCAGTCCGTACATAGTGAGTACAGAACAAATGCGTGTGATGGGAAGGAGTGCTAGTCAGTCTGGAAGCTGAGCCGATGAGGCAGAGAGAGTTTAATGTGTGCTGGGAGTAACTGCAATATCAATCAGACATGGGAATAAAATCTCCCCAAAATTTGATTGTTTCCTAAACTAAGTTTCAGATCTCCATTTCTCATCTTATGGATCATCTTCTCTTAAAAACTCTTGGCCAAATGTGGGATGTTCTCAGATAAGGAAAGCACTGTAGTGAGTGTCTTTTGGCAAAGTGAGCCAGGAAAATGCTATCTGAGTTCTGATTTAAAATTCTGAATAGTGTGGCCTGTGAGTATGAATGATAAGGTCTCACTGGAGGGGAGGAGGTTTCCAGTGATTAAGATTTTTTTTTTTTGGACACAGGATTTCTTTGTGTAGCACTGACTGTCCTGGAACTCATTCTGTAGACCAGGCTGGTGTCGAATGCTCAAAGATCCACCTGCCTCTGCCTGAACCAGGTGGGATCAAAAGCATGTGCCACCACCATCCTCTGGCTGATCTTAAGACTGTTAAAGCTGCAGTACTTTAATGAGATCAGGACAGCTTGCATTCCAGGCCATGGCAATGGACTCTTTCTTGTTCTTTCCACACTTCTGATATTTTGGTATGAATTATACCATGTGGGTTCAGGCATAGGCCTGCCAGCCTGTGGCTCTCAAGTCTATGTAATATTTCCTAACTTATTTTCCTTCCCCTGAGTCCTGGTTTGGTCCTTTGGGAGGTGAAAGTCTTAGGAGATTTGCTGTGGAAGGTTTTTTAGGAATCTGTACTCCAGCCATAGAAGAAAAGCCTTCACGAAGGCTAGCAAAACCTGAAGATTTTGTGGGGCCACAGAGAGTCAGGTGCAAGGAATCATGAGAGGATCAGGAAGGAATGAAAACTACGACTAAGAAATTCTCCTATGAGGGCCTAGGTCCTGCTCCAAATGATACAAGATCCCCCATGGAAGGCCTCACCCTCCCTGAGGAGCAGAAAGGGATGGAATGGGGGTTGGGAGGGTGACAGGGAAGGATGGGAGGGTGAGGGAACTGGGATTGACATGTAAAACAAGCTTGTTTCAAATTTAAATTATCATAAAAAAAGAAATCTCCCTATGTATAAGAAGGTTAGTGCCTAAGTGAAGACTGACCAGGCTAGGGAGTGTAAGTGATTACAACAGATAATCAGCAGTTGGTCTTGGTAGAAATACCTGACCAGTCTTGGTAGTGTTGGAAATTGAGTTTAGGAACAAGTGACTAGAGGTACAGGACACATGTCAGAATTGATTACACTTAGTGCCTGTAAAAGGTGCTAAACAGGCCCTTAGTCAATCTTCCCATATACACAGGTATCCCTGACTAGTGAAAAGAACTTGGCAAATACCATGCTGGGAATCTCTCCAGGATGTTGTGAGAACACTTCGTTTTGTATTTTTGATCTCTAGATACATAGATCCAATCAACCAAGGGTCAAAAAGAAATAATTTTGAAGTTGTATTTGTAGGAAGACATATACTTTTTATGTGATTATTTTGTAAACAATATGGCATAACAATGCACTTATTTACACTGTATTAGCTAATACAAGTCACCCAGAGATGATTTAAAGCACATGGAAGATTTCTGCAGACTGCAGGCAAACAGGAGCTCATTTCACAAAGGGTACTTGAGTTGCCATCAGCAAGAATCCCAGAAAAGGTCTCCATGGATACCAAGCTTATACCTGCTTAGGAATTCTTTCAGCTGATATAAATTCTTTGTCCTTGAGGCTGTGTCTAGACATCTTGTAAAGTTTTGTTGTTTTGTTATTGAGAAGCACACTGTTTCCAACCTAGGGTACTAATCATACACTATATAATGACAATATGAAATATAAGATGAGTGAAATAGATACGTTATCGCTGGTTCAACACTGGCAAAGGAAGGAAATGAAGGCAAGGAAAAGGTAATGTTGTACTTGCTTAGATTTCGGAACAACGCAAGCTCTTGGAGTTTTAAAGACTGAGCAGCATCTGTGCTCACTCTCAGCACCATTCTCTGTGTGGTTCCCCACCATCTGCCCTGCTTTTTCTTGTCTTTTCCTCTGCGAACGGCAAATGAGCTAATGCTCTGCTTCTATGGGCTTCCCGCCTCCTGCCCGTGCCCTTTGTCTTATAAAGTTCAGTGACAGCCAGAGGCCTTCAGTCACTCCACCCCCACACTCACCCCATATCACATAACCCATATCACATAAAACCCTTCTCTACAAAAAAATACATAAATAAATAAAATAAAATAAACGGTCTCTTTAGAGCTGTCCGGTGGCCACGTTTCTAGATGAGCAACACACACGGTTGATTTATAAAGCAAACCAGAAACCTGTGACAGCACTTTGTTGCATGGTGTGAATAAAACTTAACAAATTACCATTTAGTTGACTCTCTCCTACTGTGTGCTATTTTTCATCGCCCCCTCTTTCTTCACCCCCCTCCTCCTGCATTATAAATTAGCACCATTGCCTAGCACTTTTCAGACATAACAGATGTAATGCCATCCACATTCTGACAATGCTGAAGTCACCACAAGCTCCAGGCACAGTGTATGCTGCCAGGGAGGTGATGTTGTTATTATAATGTTCTCTCTTTTCCTAATGTATCACACTGCGTGCAATATACATTCCACACAGATATGAGGACAATTCCAGTAGCTGAGTGGTCCACACCAAAGTAAGCAAACAGAAACATCTGCTCACCTTCAGAAAGTCATGAAAGAATCAAGAATTTAGCAAGAGCAGCTCTTCCAGGCACTGGCACTTACCACATTTTTAAATATCTTGTCCAGTGTTAAGGTTTAGATTCTACAACTACTCAGGGATAAGAGCCAAGGCAACATTCCAGCAAGAAACACCATTTGGGGACTGATAAGTTTGATCAGTGGGTAAACGCACCTGCTGTGCCAGCTCAATGGCCACAGTTCAATTCCTGAAACCCACAGTGAAAGGATAGAGCTGACTCTTAAAACATGTCCTCTGCTATTGTGCTGTGGGACATGCAAGTTCAAGCTTATGCATCTCACTCAGTAATAAATAGAAAACTGAAAGAAACAATACTTTGTCTATTTCCAGGACTTAGTTTATGAGATTTCCTTTTCCTGCCTTTTCTGAAAGTCTAATGAGAATAAGGAGTCACGAAGAAAGAGGCATAGGCATACAGAAGTATGAAACATACATATACAAATGCAGACTTAATGTAACTAGCAAGTACTTCAAAAAAAAAAAAGCAGGTGTTAACATCAGAAAAATAGGAAACATCTAAAGTTCTCCTCCAACTTCTCTGACTAGACACATGCAAAGTAATTTCTACAGGTATCAGGAAGAGACAAAATGAATTCTTTTAGGGTAAAACTCCAAAGACCACTTAATGTGTTCAGACATTTAAATATAAGATAACAATAACTATGTGTATGGTCTATTTCTCAAGACATTCTAGTTAACCTGTGATACGGCACAGAAGTTGAACATGACATTCTCTTCTGCTACTTGGGGAGACTGTCCTGGTCCATTCCAAGGGACTTAAAACCCCTAAAGGAGGAATTTGGACCACTGAATATCCAAGCCAGAATTTCCATGGCAATAATACTCTTCCTGACAATGCCCTAAATCATACATATCTACTTTTTCTGGTTTGGGTGGTACTGGGAATTGAACCTTCAGTCTTGCACATACTAGGCCAGTACTCTAGCACTGAGTTGTACAGCCAGCCTTCATTCATCTTCTTGGTGAAAGACATGGGAAAAGATAAAAACATGGAGCTGAGATATTTCCAGAGGGCTTGGGATCTTTTCAGAGTCTAGTGGGAGGGTTCCAACATTTTTTCAAACAAAAGTCATACTGGCTCCTCTTCAGCTCCCATAGGTGAGGAGTGGCAGAACTTGCTGGTGTCTTTTGGTATCCTCAAAGATAAGGAAGTGGTTGATTCCCCTGGTACCTGACCTAAGAAGCCTCCACAAATGGCTTAGTGTGAACATATGCACTGCCTTCCACTCCAGAAATTATCTAGTCAGCATCTGGAAGACTTCTGGTCTACCTGAAGTCATGGTGATTTTGCAAGTAAATCTCATGACATCCTAGAAGGATGGAACCTACAGGCTGAAGAAGCCTTCAGTTCCCAGGAGCATCGTGTCAAGAGATGACACTGGGTAGCAGTTCTCCAAACTTTGGTTCAATGTGAATTTAGGGTTTAGAAATATTTTCTATTTCTTTCCCACTTGTTAATTTGCAAAGCAAATAACACTCAGAAGTCTATGAACTATGTGATAAACCTCTTCTAACTGACATCTCATATCCCCATGATTTTTAAACTCTCTTCTCATCAATTCGCATTATCATTTCTGAAATGTCAACTAGCGATCAACATTTTTTTTTTTTGGTATTCACACTCTTGTGTGCCCCTTCCCCTTGGGTGTGGGCTGTACCAAGGGATCAGCTTCCTACACAGCTGCAGAGCCAATAGGGTTCACTTATCAGGTTAAGCTGTGAGGTACCATAACTGCTACCCCAGTGTTCCCTCTCTGGTTTATTTCCTCACTCTGATGAAGACTATCCTATGTTGTCAGCTGACCTCTAGTGTAGCAAGGAATTTAGGGAAATTTCTGTCTAACAGCTGGCAAGCAACTAATTTCTGCAGATCCACACAAAGTGCTGTTTCCATGGAATTTAGGAGCAGCTCATCCCCAGGCAAAACTGTAGCCTCAGCTGATTTGTGACCTTGTAATATAAGGCATCTTGCTTGCTCCAGAGGACCAGCTGAGCATTGCCTGACTTCTCAATTCATAGAAATTGTGTAAAATGCCAGCTGTGGTATCTCAAGCATGTAATTCCTGAACTTGGGAGGTGAGGACAGAATGATTAGGAATTCCAAGTCACACTCTGAGGCAGAGTGAGTTCAAGGCCAGCCTTGGCTACCTGAGACACTAGCAAACACAAAACAATAGCAAACATAAACAAATAAATCAAAACAGAATATTCAAAGCAAAAGACAAACAAAATAAAAACAAAAGACATTGGAAAACAAAAAAAAACCAGTTCATAAAACTTTAAAAACTCATTGTATTGTTTATAAAGCAAATAGTTTCTTGGTAATTTATTATACTGGAAAACACTGACCAATAGTATTTAAGGTTACTTTTTATATCTTTTCCCTCCCTTCTCCTTCTGCCCTTCCCTTTTTCTATCTCTTTGTTCTCATTCCCCCACCATCCTTTCTCTTATTCTGAGGATGGAATCAAGGGCCTTGCACATTTACAAATCACTAAGCTCTATCCCAAGATGTTATACAGCTTTCAAATATGTGGGGATCCAGTCTGGGCAATGCACTGAATTCCAGGATAACCAGGGCTACACAGCAAGACTCTCAAAAACCTAAAGGTTGAATGAATTAAATAAAATCAGAATTAAAATAAACGTATAGGAAAATTCTGGGACACAGATTCTATTAATGACGATACAAAACAGAACAAATTATGTACTTAACTGATGCTAAATCAAAGCAAGTGAGCTGAGGCTTGTCCTATCACTACCTAGGAGGAAGAGTACACACAACAAACTGGATACAAGATAAGCCCACATTTTAAGAGCATAATTAACATTATTTAATTAATTAACTGAATTAACAAATCTCAACTTTAATTTTTTTTATATTTATTTATTTATTTATTGAGACAGAGTTTCTCTGTATAGCTCTGGCTGCTATCCTGGGATTTACCTTGTAGACCAGGCTGGTTTCAAACACAGAGATCCCCCTGCCTTTGCCAAGTGCTGGGTTTAAAGGTGTGCACCTTTATCCCCAGCTAAAAGCCACTTCTTGACCATGCCTTTTTAAATGAGATTTAACTATGTCTTGGTATAAAATTCACAGTTTTAAAATTATACATCATTACATATATATATATATGGCTGTTCCTTTTGATAGCTTCCTGAACCAAGTAAGTTTCGAAGCATCAAAACTGTCTGCCACAATGCTTATTGTCTTACTCTGTGATGCATACAAGAAAAAATTCAATACACAGACCTCCGATGGTGCCTTTTTCACTGTTATTATCGTTACCACTTACTTATTTATCACACTTAATGAATAGATACACAAGTAAACAAATATAAATATATACCTGTCTGTAAATGACATGTTCACATAAATAAACCTTATTTAATAATTAATACACAGAAAAAACAAATGGGCACTGTCTCCTTCAAGGACTAGGAATTCTCATAATGCAGATACCTGCAAAGTGTTTTGTCCTTTTCATGATTTCCTTTTTTATGGCTTTAAAAAAATCACTTTTTTGTGTATTTTTGCACTTTTATATTAATTTTTAAATATTTGTGTGTGTATATGTATATACATACATACATACACACACACACACACACACACACACACACACACACACACACACACATATATATAATCACAGGTTTTGTATGTGTATTTGTGTGTACCTGTGAAAGTTTTTGTGCTCTACACACATGTCAGGGCCTGAGAAAGCCAAAAGAAAGTTCCAAGCCCTCTGAAATTAGTACTGCAGTTGGCTGTGAGTTGCCTTGTGGGTACTAGGAAGCAACTAAACTAGGTCCTCTACAAGAGCAGTAAGATCTCTTAACTACTAAGCCATTTCTCTAGTACCCTTTGGGATGATTTTCAAAAGTATCATCATCATCATTAATTTCATTGTTAAAGATCCAATTTCATTATCCATTTCTTTAAATATAATTTGCTTTTAGTAACGCACATGTGTTCAAAAAGTGAGACCCAAGCTCACTTGCTTTGACTGAAGATCTCATCAGGACTTGGTGTGCTGCTTGAGGGAAAAGTACTTGCCTAGCTTGTGATAGACCCAGGGTTCGATCTCTGGCACAGCCAAAAAGGAAAGGATATTTAGAAAGTGATAGGGGAATAGCAGGATGGCTTATGGGATACAGTGGTTGTTACTCACGCATGAGGACCTGCCAGACAAGATAGTGCACATCTACAGTACCTGTATTCCAAAACTGGGAGTGGAGAGAGGACCCTGGAAACTTGTGGGTCACCTAGACTGGTGGCAAACATCAAATGAGACCCTGTCTTAAACAAGGTGGAAGATGAAGACTGTCACTCAGGATTGTCTCCTGACCTCCATGCTTACACTCAACTCACACATAAATTCAACTCTCTCTCACACACAAAAGTATATATGCACACTCATGTTCATGCACATATATCCCATGAGTATCAATGCCCAAAAGTCATTCACACACACACACACACACACACACACACACACACACACACACACACACAAATGTTTCCCTAAACTTGTTGCATGAAATACTTAAACCCAACACATGTACACCCATAGGCACTCACTTCCACTTCTCATTTCCTAGTTACAAAGTTAATCTAAAATAAATACAGAATTAAATTTTATTGATGTCAAAAGTTAAGCGGAGCAAATAATTATGCAATGATCATATCTTTTTACAAATATCAAATGATTTATGAATGCAAAGGCAGAGAGAGTTGGAGTCATAAATTATTTTGCATCTGAATGGTAATACACAATGAGAGGTTTTTTTTTCTTTTTCAGATTAAATATTACTAACAGCACCCGAATGCAATGAGCAACAGCAGAATGTTTACTGCATTAAATTAAAATCACTTGTCTGAAGCAGCACTGAACAGAAGCTGGGCTTCCAAGCTTACCTTCCCTTGAAGCACAGATAGGGATCATTAAAAGAAAATGTCATCCATAGATATCTGTATTTATCAAAAAGCAAATTAGGGGAAGATGATTTTTTTTTTTAATAAAGCATTTTAATGTTCTTGATTTGTTTGCAGCACACCTGCCCAAAACAAGTATGACTGTGGGGGAAAATGGGTGAGAGCTATGTTATATAGTTCAGTGAACACTGAGCACTGAAATCAAAGAAGATGGCTCGTGTTCTGCCATTCATTTATAAATGTGTGTTGGAGCTTGGTTTCCCCATCTGCAAAGTGAGAAAGCATCAGTCATTCTGCTAAAGATCAATACCATCCCTTACTGGCATGTGGATGATTGTGTGTGGCAGTGCATATGGGGTACAGACTGAGGCTATGTTTCTGATAGATGTTTAGTAGGATCGGTGGGAATTCAGCTATGGAAAGCAGGCAGGATCTCTGCACAGTCCCAGAAGCACCATTCATATTGTGAGAGTGTGGTGCTCTCCATGGTGCTGAAGGGCAGCTGCAGCGTGGAGCTGGTAAGCACAGGCACTTTTCAGGGGGAAAGGTCAGGATTCCAACAAAAGTGCTAGTGCCTTCCCTCTTTGAAAAACGTAATCCTCTGAGGTTGAGGATGTAACTTAGTTGGTAGAATGCTTACCCAGAATGTATGAATATGAACACCTAGTGGGTTTATATCTCTAGTACCACACAAATCAGGCACAGTGGTATGTGCCTATAATCACAACACCTGGTAGGTAGAAGGATTAGAAATTCAAGATCACTACAACCTACAAGTTTGAGGCTAGTCTGGAATACACGAGCCCCTGATTCAAATATTTATAATGTGTGTAATGTGTGTGTGTGTGTGTGTGTGTGTGTGTGTGTGTATGTGTGTGTTATGAATGCATATATAATTATCGCATACTCTGTGAAGTACCTTTTAGTGTTACATTCAATGATTCAAGGCTTTAGTTCAAAAGCTTTATACTTGTTAATCCTAGAAATGCTAACATGTTGATATATTTTTTTTTTCACGCTTCCTCCAGCACAGAAAGTTCCTTTCTACCTTAGAACTTTTCGTGTAGTTGTTCTTCTATCCATAACCCCCTGGTATACTACTCATGTAGCCAATTTATTTACCAGGAAGTCCAATTCAAAAGTACCTCTTCAGTGCTAGGTGTTGTGACACACAGACATTTGGGATGGTAAGGCTGGAAGATCAGAGAATAAAGACCAACTTTAACTACACAGTGAGACCTTGTCTCTACCAACAGCTCATAACAATAATAACCTATGTTCTACCACCCTAAACTTTTGATCATTGAACTTACTGCAACCAGCAATTTCTATGATAAGTGTTTGCAAGGGTTGCCCCCCACACACCATATTTTTTTTCCCATGAGAACAAATGTATCAAGTGAGTAAGAACTTAGTTCCATTCTGTTCTGAAAGCATGGTTCCAAATATAGAGGCAAACACATCCAAAAGTTCAATAAATGTGTAATGAATGTTTGATTCAGTGAGTTAATCTGAACAAGAAATTTTAGTACATGAATTTGAATATTTAGATTGCGAATTTTCATTACTTGAAAGGTATATGGCTGGATACTGAGATTAAAATAGTCAGGAAATACTGTAGCATATCTCGTTCAAGGATATCATACTCACTGTGAATTGTTATGCATTAGTAACGTAACGAGTCAACCAATACAATAACTTTAAATGGGCTGAAATGTGAGCCTTGAGATTGTGAGAATAATCGAGGAATAGCTGGGATAAGAGTCAAAGAACATTCCAGAAGAGCATATGAAAAGTTCCTGTATCCTGAAAGAGTACAGTAAGATATGTACAGTGGAGAGACAGCTATAGGAAACTAGAGGTGAAGTCAGGCTTGAGTGGTAGAGGGGAGCTAGACTGAAAATTATTCCTGAAGAATTTGTGTTTATCCCAAGAGTAATGCAGAGTTAGTGAAGCATTGTAAGCAGTGGGAGATGCAAGGCTACAGGTAACATGGCCAGGGACTTGTTAAGAAAAAGGGCAGGGTGGATGTCAGTGGATTATATAAGGCATAGGGTAGGTAGCTCATGTTTGTCTGGAACTGATATTGATGTTAGGAAGTTCATGAAATTCAGACATATTTAGGAGATACATTTCGGGATCATTGAAGGGGAATAAATACCCAAGTCAAAGGAGAAGAGCAGAAGGCATTATAAATACAAGGCACCCTTTTTGAGAGAGAACAAAAGGCTAGAGTGCATATGGTTATATAAACACGCTGGAATCAGGTAAGTTTGAGACATCTCTGTTTTTGATTGTTTGCTTTTGTTTTTTGTTTGTTTGTTTGGTTGGTTTTGGTTTTTGAAGACAGATTAAAGGCAACACCACCAACGCCCAGATTTTGAGACATCTCTAAAACATTCTATATTAGCCTCAACCACTAAACTATTGGGAACTCAGAACAGGAACCTATCCAGTGGACTGTGCCTGCGAGCTGCGAGTCATTCCTTAAAGCCAGGGACATGGAATGTGTCTCAATTACTGGATGCCTTACATTTCCATTGGTGTGTGTGTGTGTGTGTGTGTGTTTAGATAAACTATCCTGATTCAAGCAGTTTAAGAAAGAAAAAAAATGTATCTTGGATTACAATTCCGTGTGGTAGAATCTATAGGACAAACACAGAAGAGACAGGAAAGTTCTGGCAGGAGGAGCAGGGAGCTGGTTGATAACATTTTATCAACATCCGGGAAAGAAACAAGAAGTGGTATCAGGCTGTAAACTTCAGAGTCTTCCACCTCAAAGAGGGAGAGGTACTTCCTCTAGTGAGGCTCTGTTTGCCGGGGAAGAAGCTTTCAAATACAGGCACTTATGGAGGAAGATTTCATATTCAAATCATGGCATAGGAAAAAGGGTTCGTATCCCCAAAAGAAGATGCCAAGGGAAGTGCCACTCTAGGAGTATCTTTGATAATGGTGGGGGGTGGGGCAGGTGAGTGTCTGGGATTCCTACACACATAGTTTCACTGTAGGTTGGGTAGATGAACACCATCTGCAAGATCTTTTACTCTCTTCAAAATTTTGTTAACAATTTCTCCCTTCAACATTTATCTCCCGTTCTTAAAAATACCATGCAATTACTTACTAGTTGGGAAAAAACCAGTGTGTGTAGGGAGAGAACTTGAGAAAGCCCTAGGGAGATTCTCCTCTATATATATTTGCCAAGGTACTAACAATTCCACAATAATTTTCTTCCCTCTTGCTCTTTGAAAAGGATACTGGTACTGATTGAAACACATTATCTGCACAGCACTCATGATAATTGTTGTTGCTCCCAGCCACACACTATACCTTCCGTTACTTCCTGTGCCATAGTGGGTTGCTACTTCAGCACTTAGGATGGCATGATAATGAATTATGTCAGTATGGGGTGACTGCAAAAGCATGTGTCCTTGCTGTTGGATCTGGTGGGCTTCTGAATCCATTTTGCCCCTGCCTTCTACAGAATCATACAGCATGCAGGCTGTGAACATAACACATCCATTACCTCAGGATCTGGACTCCATTCAAACAGGCAATAGTAGCACCTGTATGCCAAACACCACTTTGGCTTTAGACTTCTAGCTTCCAGAATTTAAGACAATACATTTGTGTTGTGCAAGGCACTCGGCATGTGCTACTTTGCTGTAGTTCTGGGAAACTCACATTGTGACTCTGAGCTGTGGACTGACATTCAAAATTGCCATCAGCTCCCGGAAAATACAGACACTGTTAGTCTTTGAGTCACACATTCAGAAATAAAGTCCTAGCATATAGGAGATGCTAATATATATCTAGTCTCCTCCCTATAGGATGCACTGAAGCTACTCACTCTGTATCCTAGTCAATTACCCAGAAGCAGCGTGACTTTACTAAACACAATGAAATAACTTTTTAGGTGGTAGTAGAGGAGGAGTTCTTGTTGATATTAAGAGTGGGGTCCAAGAAACCTCATCTAGGAGTGTAAATTGAGAGAAAAAAACAGAAACCTCATGTGGGAGAGAAAAAAAATCATGTTTGCTTAAGTCGTTTTGGCTAAAGATGTATATGAAGCTGTGACATTAAGCTTTAAACCTGGAAGAGATTTCCATCATGTCTCTGTCAGTCATACCCTGCCATACGCCATACCGACCATGACTGTTATTTTAACAATTTATTTCATTTTAAAGTATGTGTATGGGTGTGTCTGTGTGGAAGTACGTGCATGTGTGTATGCAGATAACTACAGAGGCCAGAAGAGGACAATAGAACCCTTGGCGTTATAGTTATACATGGTTGTGAGCTGAGCTGACTGACATAGGTGCTGAGAAATGAACTTGGGTCCTTTGTGAGAACAGAACATGTTCTTAACCATTGAGCCATCTCTACAGCCTATATCAAGATTTTTAATGTTATTGTGTCTCGTTTTTGACCACTTTACATGTTATATTCCCTCTTAGTAGCCCCCTTTTTTCCTTATTATGGGTGTTCTATTATAATATGCAAAAATTTCTAGATCCTTTTATCTTATACCAGATTATGAAAGCTTGAAATTTTACCTGTTCATAAATTTTTACCAAGGCAGATGATCTTGTAAATGATTGTTGCTTGTTCCCGAGGTTCCTCCAAACCTTGTTGTGTTCATGTGATTAGGTTTTGATCAATGGAATACATGTTGAGTCAGTGTAAGAAATTACCATTCCCTTTCCTTAGAAGAAGAGCTTGCCCTAAGCATCCCGTTCCCCATTCTCACCACCTGTAACTATGAAGCAAGAGCAGCAGCTGTGGTATACATATGGAAGAGACAAGGTACAGGTGTGCCATAGCCTATAGTCAAGATCCTTTGAGTGCAGAGGTCTCCCTGTTCTTGAATGAGTAGTAAGTTTGGATACTTTGGAGTTTCTCCATTACAGAATCTTAAATGTGTATCCTGACTACTGTGACCCCCTCGGACAACTTTGCTACCAATGATTCATATATTTTGAGCCCTGTGTTTCATTTCCAATTCTAAGTTGTGGTATGGTCAGCTCTGACATGATATTTATAGAAATTGACAGGGATAAGGGGGTATACAAACTCAGAAAGATCAGCATCTTTACCATTGGTTGAGGCTACAGCCATTAAGCTATGTACATGCACTTGTCTTCATTTAGAGCTCAGATACTTCCATGTGTGTGTGCCTGTGCTGAAACACTAAAGGAAAAGTCAGCTTATAAGAAAGACAAACAAATACAGATGAATGAGGAGAATTCAAAATAATACTAATATGCTGATTTTTAAAGAACTAGTAAATAGTCTGTTAATATGGTTCTAACTTTCTTTTTATTTCTTTTTTTGACTGCTATTATGGTGTGAAAGAAATAAGCATTTACAGAAACCATACTTTGATTTTAAATGTCTTCCCAGACTAGCTACATACAGTAACACATTTGATAGCAATGATGGGTAGTGACAAGAAGTCTCATTGTTTGGTTTAGCAAGAAGATAGGGAAGATCAGTAACTGATGATATATGTGAGTACAACTCAGGGTTGTTCAGTGGGCTGGGTCTGTTGAATAAACCATGTTCAGCTCACCTATGTACCTGACATGTAGTGGTGTGATACAGCAAAGCAGTGCAGGGAGTTCTTCCATCTTGTGATTTTGCTGAGGCCATTTTAGGTTTAATTAGAATTTTATCTGCTAGAGGGAGAATCTCATGGAAAATTATCCAAATGTATTCTGAGGTCAAGATGCCCAAATAAGTTTTGTTAGCTTATATTAAACTGTTTGCTATACAAACATTTCCACTGCAGCTGCCAAGTGAGAACATAGGATGTGGGTTTTGCCTTTAAAAAAATCCTTTACTCTGGCAAGGTACTTAGGTCCCATATACCATATACCAGCCAGGTCCCATATACCATATACCTGAGTATAGTCCCAGCCTCGGGTCCCATATACCATATACCTGAGTATAGTCCCAGCCAGCTGCACTAATGACTTCAACTGGCTATTAACTGTGTCTGAGGGATCATCTCTGATGAGCTCCCCATAAAACTGGGATGTCAGTCAAAGACTTGAATACAGACCAATATGATATGACGCTTCACCTGAAGTCAAAAAAAATGCTTGAATCCACTGTCATGTCTTCCACTAATCTGTCCACTGACCATAGGACAATCCTCAAGGGACACAGCACTCAGAGCACCTAAGGGTATTAGACATTGTCCCCTGTTTGAGCAGATGCCACTGGCTAACTGATATATAGGAAAGTTTACAGATGGAAAAGCTGGAGTCTTTCTCTAGATAGGATAATCAGAATGTATAGATGTAGGGTTGAATACAGCAGAAGCCTCTGTTTAAATTCCCATCTACACAATTGGAATTTCTTTGCCATTCACCCATTTCTTCATTCAGCTCATATAATCTACAAATACACAAATGGCATGTGTATTAATGGACATAAATCAGGCCAAAAGCAAACACAGGGCTACCTACTACTTATAAAGTTGTCATTTACTTAGTCTTTCATCTGAAAAGCATTTACCAAGCTCTTACTATTGTGATAATTTTTTTTACATAAGGCAAAGTATTGAACAGGGGGGTTAAAAGCTTTATTGAGGAATACTAACATAGGATGTAATAGGACATACTTAATTCCATTACACTGGCATGAACCCTGACTCGATTCATCAGCACATACCTACTGATACTAATGACCTAGTTGTACTCATAAATCAATTCTACTAATATAGTCTATGGGTCATGATCAGGTGCATTTTCTCTGCCAGTTGGAAGATGAAAAGATGGGAAAAATCTGGACTATAACAGGTGGCAGTGGAGAAATCTCCAACTCAGCAGACAGGATCAGCTGTTGAAAAGAAAGTGTCTATTGGGGGGTGAAGAAACACACCCAGGCCACACACAGAAAGAAAAATAAAATATTCCTCAAAGCAGAGGCAGGACTCAGAAAGAAAAAAAAAAATCCAGTGTCTCTTCTCTATGAATGGGGTTTTAAACCCTCTGAAGGATTTTCTACCCCTAATTTAGAATTTGTACAATGTTTAAAGTCTCCTGATCCAACCTTGAATTTGGTAGGCTGGCCCATCAGAGTAGGGGGGGGGCTGCTGGTAGAGCCAATAAAGCCTTTCTTTATTTGAAGCTGCCAGGCTTTTGTCTCAAGTGAGGAGGGTGGGTAAGAAGTCCACTATCTTGGAAATTTGCCATCTTTATCATTTAGCCATAACCCCTATACCTATCTATCTGTGTGCATATCGTGTGTGTGGGGGGGGTTGTCTATCTAACTCTCAGTTTCTGACTGAAATAAAAAACTAGATGGTAGTCAGGTGGAGAAGAGATACCAGCAAAGCAAGAGCACAAGAATATAAAAACCAAAGGAGGAGGAGGGGATGGCTCAGTGAGTCAAGCATTTGCCCTCTAAGCAAAGAAACTGAGTTCAAATTCCCAGCACCAAAATAAAGCCAGACGCTGTAGAGTATGTGCACATATGAATACCCTCCCCATACCCTCGCACAGAGAGAGACAGAAACAGAGGGACTGGGATGTAGGGGGTGAGAAAACCTAGACAGAGCTGAAAACTTTTTGCAAGATAGAAAAACAAGGAAACCATTTAGTTACTTAGTAGCAAGGATGTAAATGAGGGGGTAAAGGAGAGCCATTATTTTCAAATGAATTGGCTTCACTTGGGAAAGGGAAGCAATTATTTCCTGAGTTCTTGCTCTCTCTGGGCCCTGTGCCAGGTGCATGTGCCCTCCGCTCCCCCTTGAGTCTTCTGGACCTAATGCAGAGCAGGAACTGCTAAAAATGACTAACAGATAATGATGCCCAAACTTGGAAAAATCAAGAATGTTGCCTAGAGTCATACAAGTGGCATGTTGCACAATCAGGTCTAGAAATCATGCCCAGCTTACTAAGGCCCATGGATGTTGTAGTCTCTTCTGTCACTATATATGAAAGCCCAACAAAGCAGTGAGGGCTTATGGTTACCACGAGAGGAGCTCTGAAGGCTGAAGCCTGGTTCCGGCCAGGTTAGGACAAGTGGGCAAAGTGGGCAACAGGAGACAGAATATATATATACATATACATATATATATATACATATATATATATGTATATATATATATGTATATGTATATATATATATATGTATATATATATATCTCAATACCTTGTGCTCCACTCCTCCAAAGCTCGGGGACCATTGAGGAAGAGAAGGCAGAAGGCATGTAAAAGGCAGAGCCTGTAGAAATCCAAGGACACAGTGTCTCCTGGATGGAGCTGCACATATGAACTCAGTGTTTATGACAGCATACACAAACCTATGCCATCCCAAGCCAGGCAACATAACAGCATAAAGAAGGGAGTTGACCACAAAGTTCCACCCCTAGAAGAGGAGCTATTGGTAGCTGATAGCTTCTAGAAGAGAAGGAATCAGTATTCTCTGTGACTGTACTCCTAGGTTGACTAAGTAATTCCATGTTTGACTGTGTTGCAGTGAAAGGTTGTACCTCTCACATCTCACTGGGTTTGTTTGTTTGTTTGTTTGTTTGTTTCTGTCTTCTTCACTAAGTGGGCTCATAAGGTGGTTGTGGAGATGGATTGAATGGTTGATAATGTAAAATCATAACGAATCACCCAAGCTCTGTAAGCCACCCCTCAGCCAAGCTCCTAATAGACTTGCCAGTACACTAAGCTAGACTTGGGTGGAATCTTTGTCTTCTTGGGGCTGTCATCAGTATCCTGAATAGAATAACTGGAGATCTGTTCACATCTCTCCTGGGAAAGTCATTTCATAAGGCTCCAACTCAAAACAGAAAAATAGAAGATCTAGAGAGCCTAAAGTCTAGGACTTCTGGGTGGAGTTGGGTTTCTGTGTTTCCTATAAAATCAGGAGACAAAAAAGTATCTAGCAGTCTAGGGACAGGCACCTGGATGTGTCCGTGCCCAGAAACTGGGAATATTATTGGGTTTGTCATGGCCAGAGGCTAGTAGTGTTTGGTGGCTCCAATACTTGGTCTGGTTTCTTATTATCCTGTTACTGCCTAGAGCTGGCATGTGAAGGAGTCATAAAACACTAGTCCAGATGCCTGGATGGAGAGGCAAATGGACACCTTGTTGCTGGAGCAACTGGACTTACCAGTCTACATTCCCATGTTCCATTCCAGTCTGTCATAATTCCTACAATAGTCCCCCAACTAGCATCTCAATGGCATCCTATTTATTGGAGTCACTCCTGCTACATAGGGGCTTGCCTTTGCTTCTCTTATCCTCCCAGCTACGAACCTACAATAAGGCATTATTAGCATAAATTTGGAGGATATTTGGAGGAAAAGAGGGGGCTTCTTATAAATAACAAAAAATTTCATCTCTCACACTCAGCAGTAAATCCCAAGGCATTTAGGATCTCCCTACTTTGGATTATGGATAAAGATAAAATGCATATTTCTTACTATATCACAAGACCATAAAACCAAAACTTGTTACTTCTACTCAATAGATCAGAAAAAAGAAAACCTCCTAATACAGGGGCATTTTTTGATTCTAATTATCTTAGGAAAAATGTCCTAATAACTCTACTTTCATACTTCTGTGGGCCAGTAATGGCCATGTAGGTAATGCAGACTTCTATCCTGTTTCAAGCCACACATCAGGATGGTATCATATGTGGACCTTGTTCCACATTGGAGGAACACTAATTTGACGCTATGCAAGTGCAATGATTGTTACTTATCCTGATAGAAATATTCCTCATCTTGACTTCTACAGCATCAATATCTTGGTTGGGATACTGCGTTATAATTTTATGATATTTCTTGCATGTGAAATGCACATAAAGATTATGTCAAATGTTATTTTTTTTTAAGTTAGTGTATGAGGGGAAAGGGAGATTGGCTCAGAGGTTAAAAAATGTTTGCTGTGCTTATGGAAGATCCAAGTCTGGTTACCAGTACCCACTGCACGCATGTTATATCCGCTTGTAACTCTCACCCTTCTGTTTCCCTTGAGACGATAAAGACAAAGACAATCAACCCATTTTCTCATTCTCAAGGAAAAGTAAACTGTCCTAAAGGCCTGTGCTGCCACCAAGGCCAGAGCACTGGGAGCCTCTGGGGGCAACTGCTGGCTTTCATATGCACATTATCTCTCTCTCTCTCTCTCTCTCTCTCTCTCTCTCTCTCTCTCTCTCTCTCTCTTGTGTGTGTGTGTGTGTGTGTGTGGGGTATGTGTGTGTGTGGGGGGTGTATGTATGTGTATCTCTCTCTCACATACACAAATACATGCACTCATAGAAAATAAATATATAAATTTATTTCAAAAGCTAAACTCTTAACATGGTATTGGAAAATCATTTGGAGGATGCACTTTAGTCAAGTTGAAAGAACTTTGACCAAAAAGACTTACAGAGAAGCTGAGGGGAGAAATGAGGGTCAGTACTTAACCTATGTGGAAGGGGCTATATTTTTTAAACAGGTTTATTTTATTATTATTTTTTTATTTGTAAATGTGCGCATGTATGCATGTGTCTGTGTTGCATATGGATGTGGATATTGATGGAAGCCAGAAGAGAAGAGGGTATCAGATTACCTGCCTGCAGTCAGAGTCAGTCATAGGCTGTGCGTGGCCCATTGTGGTGGGTGTTAGGGGTCAAACTTGGATCCACTGGAAGAGCAGGACGTGTTCTAATGGCAAGCCTTCTTTGCAGTGCAGGAAAGGGCTATTTCTTGTGACTTTTTTATTCTAAACCATCACAGTAAATTGACATCTGTCCAAAGAAGAGGCGGACTCTATCAAAGTAAAATAGCTGCTTTTTACCTAATTGACTGATGGGTCCATTTTATACCAGTTACAGTTGCAGCATCCTCAAATCCACAAAGTGTAAAGATAAAAAAAAATCTGATACAAGAGCTTGAAGTATATCAGACATGAGAGAGGTTGGCTTGCCTCTATGTTTGATTTCTGGTTGGGGTGAGCTACCCTAGCTGGGGCAAGTTTACCTACATCCTGCCCCACTCACCACCTTGGGCAGCTGAAATACAGAGGTATAAAAGACGCAAGTAATTGTAAGTGTGCATCTTACACACTTACACAAATGTGTGAAGAAGACTGAATGTCAAAAGATGCCCCACGATTTTAAAAAATCTGTCTATTTTCCCGTTTAGTTGCATCAAACATTCCCAGACACAGCAGGTGCTCACAAGATTCGAATAACTACTTTCTCTTGGCCTAATTCTGGCAGTATACACAGAATCAGCTGAGAAAGTAGGAATCCTTCATTTACCACTTGATGTTTTTAATAAATAAATGAAAACAATAAAAAAGTCACCAAACTCCACTGAACTAGTGATTACATCTGAAGGACTAATGGGCATATTTAATACCTGGTGAGTTTCAAGTTTCCGTTACATTATGCTTGAGGTCCAGTGCTGAGAATAAAAGAACTAATTCTCATGGGTGAAGTCCAGTTGCTCATGAGGTAATAAGGGCAGTCCCCTTTTACCCGTGTGTTACTGAGAATGAGGGAAAGTGTTCTCTCACACCAACCACTCCCTATCTCCCTTTCTCTTAAGTCTAAACAAGAGAGTTAAAAGAGGGGGGGCTTACTGGAAACCTTCATTAGAAATAGCTGTGTTGTTCTCTGGTGGAGAACTGGTGGTCCCTGAAGCTAAGAGGATAACCCTGAAAGACCGGGTAATCTCACATCAAAGAAGAAAGGGGAAGTACGTATGCATGCTCATTGCCTGCCATGAGGATGCTAAGCAAGGGTTCTAGCTGACCTGAACTTGCCCCACCAGAGTGAGAACACCAGAACCGAGGGCCAAAGACACTTGGAAGGGGCTAAATTCTAAAACTCTTTCTCTTTTTCTTGAGTTACTCATTCTGAAAAGGAAGGAAAAGAAAAAAGATGTTCAGATTCAAGTCCCCCAGTAGAACATTTGAAAAGCTCAGTATTTCCTAAACTTCTGTAGTCTTAAACGCAGGAAGGGTATCTTTACAGGGTGTGGTCAAAAGAACCACACCTAGGCAGTGGTACACAGACTCATTCTCAGAAATCATGTGACAATTGATAACTATCTGTGCTTGCTCTGGCATGGCAATCCACCAGTCATTGTAAGTCATAAAGAATAAAACGGAGCCATTTCAAGAAGATCCTGTCTACTTCTTAACTTCTCCAGATGCATTTATGAAATGAATGTCAGACTTTTGTGTCACCCCTGGAGACCTAGACTGCCAACAGAGATCCAGCCCAAACACATAAGAGACATGACCAACTTTAAATCAAAGAAAGAATGAACCCCAAACAGGTAGTGTTACTTAAAAGTAAATAAAACCAACTAAAAAGTACACTCTGTCTAAAGCTTCTACAATGTAGAAAAGTACAGTCATTATCTCCAGTTCTGGAGGAGCTATCAAAAAAAAAAAAAATCTGAAAGCATTATAATTATGTCCTGAAGAGTTGTTGGGCATTTTAAGGTATGAGAGTACACAAAGCTTTTGTAAGATGGAATTCACCATGAATTTCAATGGTTAGTTTGAGGTAGGAGGCTAGTAAATGGCTTCTCTGGAACAAGAATAAACCTTAAAGGGAAACATCTTCCCAGAAGACATGTGTTGAGATTGGGCTTACAGTACTGCAATTCAGTATGGTCTCAATATGAGTAGTTCAGGGTGGCTCTGCATATCTCAGGTCATTTTTGTTCCCATATGAATTTTAAGGTGGCTTTTTCTATTACTATGAAGAATGGAGCTAGAATTTTTATTGGAATTGCCTTGAATCTGCAGACTGCTTTGGTAGGATGGCCATTTTTACAAGATTAATTCTTCTGATTTATGATCATAGGTGGTCTCTCCACCTTCTACTCTCTTCCTTAGTTTCTTTCCTCCATGTTTTAATGTTTTCATTGTAGATGCATTTCATTTGGTTGGATAGGTTTATCCCAAAGTCTGGTCTATCTTTCTGCTTCTCTTTACTCCTCTCTCTCTTTCCTGCTACAGTTTAGATAGAGAATTTCAGTCTCACTGCAGACCCACCGAATTGGAATCTTTATTGATAAGAAATAAAGTCATTGCTGTGCATAACAACACTTTGGTTGCGGTTGCCTAGAGCACAGGGTGGAAAAGAACAGGTGGAGAAGCTCCCAGGCAGACACAGATGCCGAATGTTCCAGAAGCCAGGAGCAAGTCATCTCTAGTCTATAACCAAGAATCACTTCCAGGAAACACTTAATGTGAGTAGAACAAGTAACAAACCATGAATTTGGAACTGAGAAGACAGAAAATATTAGTACCATTTCATACTTAAAAACAAGCCCAGGAAGGCACAGTAGCAGATGGAAGTGACATAAACACAGAGAATGAGATCAGGGTGCCATACACTGGCAAACAAGGGTCCTTGAGACTTGCCAGTTTGCTTCAAGTTTCTCAACATAATTTCCTGAACTAAATTTCATTGACTTTTACTTCCATGTCTTATACTTCCATACTGATGCAGGCAAGTGTCATGAGTTGTTTAGCAACCTGGGACACTTCTTATCTTGGGCCATATCCATGTCTTTTCCTTTTCTAATGGCAATGAACTTGTTAGCCTGAGACTCTTCTCTGCAAGTACTGTGCATAACCCTCCCTACTCCAAGTCGTATACCTAGGAACCTGTTAGAATTACATAGAGCTGCATTCATACCACTCTCTAAGCTGCTTTTCCCTTTAACCACCCTCTTATTTAGACAAAGCCCATGAAATCACATTCTACTTATGCCAGGCAAAAGAACATAAAGGCCGATGGAATTAAACTGTTTTGAAGTGCATGAGCAATAAGGCACACTATGTCCTCAAAGTGAACGTTTAGGGAACATCCCCTATTTATCATCTTGAAATGATCTTATAACCTAATCTATAAGTGAAAACAAAGAATGACCCAATCTATACCATTTGGAACACATCCCTCAAAAGGAGTCCCAGGGTATATAGCCTTGAGTACCCTCAGTCATGAGTCCTATTGCCAATCTTGGCAGTGCCTCTGATCTGTTCCATCACTTTGCTTTGAATAAAGCTTCCTGGACCCTTAGCAATCCGTGTTGACTCTGACTTCATTCGTGAATAAGAGGCCAAGAACGTGAATGGATCCCAACCACCAGAAACAGCCCGAAAGGGTAGGAAGTCATCTGCAATCAACTGTCTGGGGGAGGGCACTGACAAATCATATCAAGCACATAATTTTGTGGCTCTAACAGTGGCCCTCATCAAATCTTCGGTCTGTTTCCCTTCACTTCCCAATTCTAAGCCATGGGTAATGGACACAACCACTAGATCTTCCTTCTGAGCCTCAATCTTGCAAGGTTGACGAATTCAGGGGTCTTTTTTCTATCTGCATATCTAAAACTCAATATAGTACAATAGACTGAATGTAATACATGAGAATACAGCACATTAAAAAGGCACTGATGGTGTGAAAATAAAAGCCACTGCTTTCATTATTTATGTTGTTTTGTAGACAATGGCTGTTTCCACAAAGTGCGATTTATATGTCATGAAATGAATAGATCTTTACTTTTAAGTGTATTGGTTCTGTTACTTTTTGTGTGTTTTTTGTTTTTTGTTCACTTTTGTCTTTTCTTTTTTCTATGTAGCCCAAGCTGGCCTTGAACTCATAACCAGTTTTCTTTTCTTAGCTAAGATTAAAGGTGTGAACCATCATACTTAACACAGTCAAATCTATAGATAACACCCACATTTAAAAAAGTCCTCAGGGGCCACGGGATCCTGGAACTTTCAACTTTTAGAAATAGCTATTATTAAGAGTGGAGCATCTAACTAGCTGGAGAGCCAAGAGATGTAGGCAGGTGAAGGTCCATCCCCTGATGTTCCATTTCAGGGGCAGATAAACCTCTTTGTGGTATTATGCCACAGGGATTGGATGCAATTAGTTTCTCTGATCCTAACAAGCAGAAAGTACCAGAGAGGCCTAACATAACTTATGTGACCATAAGAGCTTCATAGAACATGACTTTGCCGTGTCCTTCAACATTGTTTTAATGTCAGGCTCAATGCTCAGCATGCATCTCCTAGCTCAGCTTCTTCTGGGAGCAAAGATCTAGGCTTTTAAAGAAACATAGATAATAAGCAAGCTTCCTTTTAGCAGCTGCTCTTCAAAAGCCTGCCTCATTCTTCCAGACACAGAGTTAAGACAATGGGTAATTCACCTCTCCAATAGCAGAGGTGTTCTGAGATACCATTTTATATCTTTCTGAAATATCAGCAGGGGAAAACCTCTTAACAACCAAAAAGCCAAGTATGTTCTTCAAGGAGAAGCCACCAGGCCAAACATACTGCAGAGCTACACACAGATAGCAGCAGGCAAATAATAAAAGCAAATCTTAGATTCATTGTTAATAGCTACTTGGTTCAATGCTGTGGCCAGAGACACTCAAAGCTTTCATCATTGAGATTCTGAAACAATTCTATGTGGGACACACTAGTATCTTTTCTACATTTTAGAAGAGGAAATGAGGAAAGTAAGGTCCAGAGAGGGTAAACAATTGGTTCAAGGCTGCAGACCAGAGTGGTGGGAATTTGTGTGCTTATTACCACATTGCATGCATTCTGGTATTTCAGAAGGCACCAAGGAATGTCCTTGAAGTAGTACAACTGGGCATTTCTTTCATCAGTGCTACCACATCTCAGCCTTTTCCCCCCATTAAGCCTTCCCTTCAGAAGCAGAAGCTGGTGTTGATTTTTACAAAATTAGCCAGTCCCTTCTCCATCTTTCCAATGTTCCATTTGGTGTGATGCTTCATTACTAGAGCATGTGGTGTGCTAATTAGTCCGTTTATAGGAAAGGAAGTAGGGAGAAAGGAAGCCATCAGGAGGAAGAGGAAATTGAAGGAGAAGCTGGTTCCATACAAGGGAGAGACAGGGCAGCACCCTTCCCAGGGAGGACTAGAGAGGGTTCCTTCCTTCCCTACTAGGCAAATTCCCAAAGCAAGCACTCTTCCCTTTAAGGACCAGTGTCTCAGTTTGCTTTTAGTATTGTGGAAAACAACATTAACCAAAAGCTAAGTGAGGAGGAGAGGGTTTATTTCAGCTTACACCTTACAATCTATCATCAAAGGAAGCCAGGCTGATACCTGGAGGCAGGAGTCAAAGCCCAGGTCATAAAGGAGCGCTGTCCCACAGCTTGCTCAGCCTGCTTTTATTTAAGGGTGAGGGTGAACAAATAACTACCTGCCTAGGAGTGGTATTGTACATAGTGGCCTGGACAATGCCACACCAATCATTAATCAAGAAAACGCCTCATGAGCACATCCACAGGCCAGTCTATTAGAAGCAATTCCTCAGTTGAGATCCCATCTTCCCAGATAACTCCAGTTTAAGGTGACAAAAACTAACCAGTACAGATGCAATAAGACAGAAGATAACAAGCGAGGAGGGGCAGGAACAAATATGAGCAAAATATATTATGTATATGTGATGGGAGATGTGATTATGTATATATGTTTCTCATACTGTTAATAAAGCCCTGTGGCCAATAGAAAACTAGATAGGTGGGGCTAGGAGACTAGGAGGAGGAAGAGGAAGTAGAAGGTGGAGTCGAGATGTAGCCCGGGAAGAAGCAGGAAGCCTGCCGCGCGGCTCCGGATAAGACGACCACGTGGAAATACTTAGATAAGTAGAAATGGGTTAATAATTAAGACAGAGCTAGCCCATAAACAATAATGGTAACTGGCCAACAGGATTGTATCAAATACAGAGTCTCTGAGTGTTATTTGGGGCTCACGTGGCTGTGGGCCCAGACCTGTGGCAAACAAGATGGCGCTGGCGGGCGGGTAGGAAAAACCTGCGGTAACATAATGGTGTCAGGAGTGGGATTGAGAACTTTCGCTTAAAACTTAACAAAAGTTTAAAAAATAGTTTTTAGAAACAAAGGAACAGAGACTAGCAAGACTTCTTAGTAGCAGCATTTTCTTGGTTGGATTTGTTTTGTTGTAGACAGAGAATTGCGCGGCTCCTTTAAGGGAGGTTTCCAATTAGCATAAGCGGCAAAAAAAATGGCCTTGCTTTTAAAGAGCTCTGCTAACAATTCATTGGTGTGTACAAGAGCTACAATGTAGGTTTACACTGTGTTTTAAAAAATACGCTGGCTTGGGAGAGAAAAAGAAACAGGGTACAATGGTTTAAAAAAGAAAAAAGAAAGTAAAATGGATGGGTGTAATGTCTCAGCCATTAATCCCAGCACTGGGCAGACAGATGCAAGCAGATCTCTGTGATTTTAAAGCAAACCTGGTATGCACTGAATTCCAGGACAGATAAAAGTTACACAGAGAAACCCTGTCTCAAAATATATAAAAATAGAACTAGAAGAATTAGAATAATAAAAAAGCCACGTAAAGATGGAAAACACAGAGAAATTTTGGATACTATACGTGCTTCTGTTGTCTTTAAATTATTTGATTGCTGAGAAAATAACTACTGATAAAAGAAAAGCTGCTGGATTAATTCAATTTATATATTTTAAAAATGCTTTGACTCCAACATTTAAGCATAAGGACAAGTTACTGGGGAAAAGGATTTCTATTTTTGTTTCCACAGAAAATGGAAGGCTATGGATTCTTTCCAGACTAATGTGGTTTGATCAAGCCAGACCCCCTGAAACAACTCCCCAGTTGATCCAACATTCAAAGCAGTTGAGACAAAGCCTTGCAGACTACAGCCAAGATTTCTGCATCTTCTTTGGACCCCCATGACAGCGCCCTCTACCAGCAGGAAGTAGTTTGGAAAGAACGACGCCCAAATTCCCAAATATTGTTTATAAATGTTTGTTTTCATTTAAATGGGCTTGGTTATAAATGGCTATAACCACAAGCAATCTTTTAAAGGTAAAAAGGGAATTATGGTATAGATATGAATACTTTGCTTTGGAATGGATTTTCTTTTATTGATATAATTTAAGGTCAATTTTGTGATATGTATATTTCTCCTCTTGATTAGGTATTGTGTTTATATAGCTCATTTAGAAATGTAATGTATAATTTAGTACAGATTATAGAGAGTTACCTTGATAATTAAAACTTGGTGTTAAGTTAGTTAGGATTTCTAGATATACAGAGATGTATTTGAGGTGAATAGGCATTCTTCAAACCTTTCAAAGACCTACAGAATATGGCATTTAAAATGATTTAGGGATTTTCTTGACAGTGAGGCACAACTGCTCCTGGTAACACCACCTATGTAAGAAAGGAAGATGGACATTGAAGAAACACATTATGGAGTTTGCTTCTAATATGGCAAGACTAGCCATTTGGGCAAGGTACTGCTCTTCTGGACTGTTTGACTTTATGTTGTAGAAACTGGACATGCAGGACCCACAAAAAGGTGACTGCTGATGCAAGATGGACATTGCTACAGGATTCCTGCTTCATGGAAGAGGTTGCCAGACAGCCAGACAGTCTACAGGACACAGAGAAAAGTTTTCTACTTTGTTGAGGAGTCTGGACACACACTATGGCCTATGGGCTGAAGATGGAACATTACAGAAGAACTTCGGGTGACTGACCAGGCAATGAGTTGTCTCTGTCATTTCTAGAGTTTATATATTATCCTTCTGTGGTCTTTGAAGGAGTTGAAGACAGATAGTTATGATTATAGTTTTTCTTAGTTAGGATTAAAAATAAGTTACATATAGGTCTTTAGACTGACAAAGATAGGATAGATGATATTTTCTTTAAGTCTTACAAAATGTTAATGGACTAAATATTGTTAACTGTGATTCTTATTTGATAACTGTTGTATGGTATATTTTGCTATGTTAAGGTTAAACCCCTTCTTTTACTTTAGACAGAAAAGAGGAGATGATGGGAGATGTGATTATGTATATATGTTTCTCATACTGTTAATAAAGCCCTGTGGCCAATAGAAAACTAGATAGGTGGGGCTAGGAGACTAGGAGGAGGAAGAGGAAGTAATAGGTGGAGTCGAGATGTAGCCCGGGAAGAAGCAGGAAGCCTGCCGCGCGGCTCCCGGATAAGACGACCACGTGGAAATACTTAGATAAGTAGAAATGGGTTAATAATTAAGACAGAGCTAGCCCATAAACAATAATGGTAACTGGCCAACAGGATTGTATCAAATACAGAGTCTCTGAGTGTTATTTGGGGCTCACGTGGCTGTGGGCCCAGACCTGTGGCAAACAAGATGGCGCTGGCGGGCGGGTAGGAAAAACCTGCGGTTTTATTTAAGGGTGAGGGTGAACAAATAACTACCTGCCTAGGAGTGGTATTGTACATAGTGGCCTGGACAATGCCACACCAATCATTAATCAAGAAAACGCCTCATGAGCACATCCACAGGCCAGTCTATTAGAAGCAATTCCTCAGTTGAGATCCCATCTTCCCAGATAACTCCAGTTTAAGGTGACAAAAACTAACCAGTACAGATGCAATAAGACAGAAGATAACAAGCGAGGAGGGGCAGGAACAAATATGAGCAAAATATATTATGTATATGCATTAATATGTCACAACAAAACCTATTATTATGTATGAATAATATATATTAATAGGAACATTGACAAAAATGAGTATGGATCAAATCAACTCACTTCTAGTTGGCCTTGTATATACGTACAGCACAAAGATGATGATGATGATTTTGCATGTAGGCAAGGCTGGACGACAGACAAATACTGAGCAGGACAGGAAGGTTGATATCTGGAGACACCTCAGTGAGCCCTCAAGGGCTCCGGCCAACAGGCTCAGCACTATTAGCCTTGGGCATCAGCATCTCCAGGTGGAAATGCACAGGAAAGGAGACAGAAATGGTACCTTTTCTCCTCCAGGCACAACAGGAGCAGCCTGTCAGTGGACATCAGAGGGCTTGCTGCTGAATACAGCCCCAGACCGTGTGGGGAATTCTACAACAGAGGGCTAAGAGAGCAAGCAGGAAAGGCCAAAGCCATAAACATGTATTGAAAGACCTGGTTTTAGAAGCACAGCTTAGGTTCACTGGAGACTTCTAAAACCTAGTTGGAAAATAAAATATTAGGGCTGGATTTGTGAAGGAGATATTCAGACAAAAAAAAAGAATAAAGAGAATCAAATTATTTTAGGTTTATTATGTCAATATTCTAACATCATGTCCAGCCAAGTATCTCTGAACTCTAGAATCGAAGGGGTCAAAGTTGAGCTTAGCACTTGCCCAGATGCAAATGTCCCAGCTTCCTGTGCACCTTGTCCATGTTTTGAGAACAATAAACTATACTTGTGTCATGTGGAACTTAATTTTTTTTCAATGTCAATCTCTTCCATTAAGCACATAAAAGCAAGGATTTACTATGATAGCCCTTTGTGTTTATGTGATTTCCTGTGTCATTTTTGGTAGCTTTTGGTATGCTGACTGGGTAGTTTGCTGTAGAATAGTAAGTGCTTTGTTCCTAATGACTTGGTATTTTTAATAATGAAAAGTGCTCTGAATGGGAAAGTTTTTTCTTTTTAATTTCCTTCATCAAACATTTATGGAATCCCACAGCTTGACAGAGTGTGCATGCTTGGGGGTTTCATGTAATTACAATGAAAATCATCTCTTTCACTGTAAAACTTACAGGAAGTTTTGAAAAATACAACATACACATAAACACACAAGTGTACAAATGCTCCTCTCTCTCTCTCTCTCTCTCTCTCTCTCTCTCTCTCACACACACACACACACACACACACACACACACACACACCATAGATACACACCACAAACACACACAGATACACACACACACACACAGTTGTGTAGTTGTTTCCTCAAAATTAAAACATTTCTTACTAGATAGAAGAGGGAGCCTTCTAAACCTTAGGAAGCTGCCAAATATACATATCAGGACACTTAGAAAGTTACATAATTCACAAGACTGTTCACAAAGTTATAAAAATAATTAACAATTGTTGGAGGGAGGAGAATTTCTAATAAGTTTGCCTGAAAGTTGCATAGGAAGTTCCAGGAAAGTGTGTTTTGTGAGCCATCACCCATACTGCCTTTGAGGCATCCATACTCGTTTGAGCCACCCTTTACCTATGCTCCTATAAATAACTATAATAAGCTGCTGATTTCATTTTTATGACTTTTGAATGTTTACTCTGATTTGTTGTTGTCACCTTGCCTGGAATGAAAAGACATTTGTTCACACGTTCTGAGTTAAAGTCATATAGCTTTTAAACACTTACACATGTATAAAGGATCATTCATGCATATGTGTCATGTGTCTGTGTGCCATGTTCACAAACAGAATGCCAATAAACTGAATCTCAGATCTAGATCATGCTCTACGGTTGGCCACATTCACTCACAGGTCCTGGGTCTCCTTTAAAAAGACTCATAGGCTATGCAGATTTGGAAGCATGCTGAGAGTCAAGTAGTCTTCATTAGTCCTGCAAAACTACAATCTAGAAACCCAAAAAAAGCATGCCCCGATTCTTTTGATCAAATGTTCATTGCCTTTCATTGAATTTTCCCTTAATGGCTAGCCTGTAACTTTCCAGGGTAAGAAACACAGAGTGGCTGCATTGACACCTGGACCAATGCTCCGGACACTTGTGTGATGAGATGCCCAGAGTCATGCAGCCATGAAAGAGTGGGCGGAGAAAGCAATGCGGCTGTGCCAGCAGTAGTAATGACTGTGGACATGGTGAAAATTTTGGAGGAAGCAGCAGGTGGATGCAGGGGGTGGAGGTGGTGATAGAAGAGAAAGTATTGGCTACAGCACCTGCATACCTGATATCACATCCGCAAGCTCCGACCAAATTCCAGGAACCTGGAGCTATTTCACAAAAAACACACCATCAAACGGTAGGAGGACTTTGAAGAAGCTGAGCCATCAGTGGTCATAAATGCTGGAGACATGGCATTCACAGTGTATCTGCTACAATCACAGCAGCAAGGAGCAAGGAATAGAGCTCCACTGTTTCAAAGGTAAGTGGTTTCAGTAGTATTTGTGTCTTGAAGAGTGTGTATGAGCGACCCTCACTTTTGTGGCTTACTGTGTATTTCCAAACAATGAAAATCAAGCTTTTCAGTGAATTGTAACTGTTTTTTTTTTTTTTTTCATTCCAGAAATCTGGTCCATTGAATAGCTATGAATCTTTGGTGAAGTTGACTGAAAGTTAGGTAGAGAGCTTTGGGGATATGGCTTTACTGAGTCTGAGGTAGACCTTTCACTGGTCTACCTTGAACACATTCAAGCTCCTGGAAGTAGCCCCAGTAAGATCATTGATTCACCAAGTTCCATTTAGATGGAGTAGTTTCTTTGGTCTTTTCTGGTGTTCTAGCTGGGGTGAATAGACACTTGACCATGTCTACTTAGGAAAAGTCACACTTGACCAAAGTTTTTGACTCTAGACCCCATGCCCATGCATTCAGAAGAAATAAACTTTGTTCAGGGATGAGTTAAGTTTTGTTATGAACTCACATCCAGATAGATAATGAGACTAAGCGCATCACAGTGGCACGTAATACTGTGAGACTGGCTGTAGGTTGGCTTGAAGGGAAAGCATATGTAGACACGGTAGGAGGATAAATGGAATTCCGGGCTGCTGGAAGGGACAGAACACTGGGGAAAACTGTCACCACCGATACACAGAAAGAGAGACATTACAGAGGAAAAGTAAAGTGGCGCACTTAGGAAATGCATTCAGCTAGTATCAGGGTTAGTCCTCACGCATTACAATTAAGTATGTGGAGAACAACCGAGCGTCAAGCTTTGCCTCTGAGAAGAGAACGTGGGGACCTGTTTCCCCCTTAGTGTCAGACGGACTACCTAGCTACCATTACACTCAGCCCTAAAGAGGAATGCCTCTGTGATCTGCATGTAAGTGGTAGGGTGGTATATTTTCCAAGAGGAGTACAAATGTATGGTTGGCGTAAATATCCATTCCCAGCAGCCATTTAGGGAAAACAGGTGAAGGTTATTTATTTATTTATTTATTTATTTATTTATTTATTTATTTATTTATTTATCTTTCCCTGCCCTACATTCTGATAAGTGGGCAATTGTAGGGTATCATGTTCTCATCCAAGGCCAGTGTTCATTTAAATGCAGTGATCACATCTTGTGGATTTTCTCTCCAAATGGAACCCTGAGAGACTGTAAACTCTAACTCACAAGGAAACTCTCTAAGCTGCAGTTAGGAATTTAAACCTGAACAGCAGAGGCCGTGCATTGCCTGCAAGGATCTAACATTTCCAGGCAAAGCATTCTGGGCTTCTCCGTTCCAACTGCAGTGGTTTTCACCAGAGCCTCAGTTTTCACATTTCCCTAGAGAGAAGGTGTGAGACATTCACGTAACTAGTGCACAGCCTGAAAGGACTTTAGAGAAGGGGCCCAGGGGCGCTGAGACTGTTACTATGTAGTTGGGGAGCCTAAGAATACAGAACACGTGGTGTTAAAGATGGAACAGAAGCGGCATCTGGCATCTTGCCTGTGAACCTGTAAAGTGGCCACACCCCCTTTGGGCGTGGCTTCGGGGTCTGAGGGAAGTGGAAAGGGGAAAGCATGAGGTGTGGTGTCTCCTCTCTCTCTTTCTCTCTCTCTCTGAAAGCATGAGGTGTGGTGTCTCCTCTCTCTCTCTCTCTCTCTCTCTCTCTCTCTCTCTCTCTCTCTCTCTCTCTCTCTCTCTCTCTCTCTGCCTCATAGCAGACTGGATTAGAAGGGCAGAGCATTGAGAGGTATGGGAAGGAAGGGCATGGAGATGGGGAAAGGGAAAGGAAGTTATGAATAGCAACATAATGTCCCAGGGCAGAAGCTAAATGAAGGCACCTGCCTGGATACATGGCGGCCTTGGAAAAGCAGCTTGGCTCATGTAAGAAGTGGTTCCCCTGGATGTGTGTAGATGTGTGGTCTAATCATGAGAAGGTATGGCAAGAATCTCTGGAGTCTGGCAATGGTTAGCGCAAGACCCAGTATGCAACAGAATCGTCAGAAGGACCCATCTTCCTGTCATGGTTTTACATTTAGACAAGATCCTGATCGTGTCTTGAAAGATCATTTGTGTCTTTGGTCTTTTTGTAATAAATCTGGAAAAAAAATTGTGTGTCAGGAAGATGACTCAGCACTTAAGAGCACTTGATGTTCTCAAAGGGACCCATGTTCAGTTCCCAGCACTGATTTGGTAGCTCACTACCATTGGTAACTTAAGTTCCAGGGGATCCTATTTAATGCCCTCTTCTGGTCTCTGGGGGCAACAGACATGCATGAGATGAATGTTCATGGATGTAGGCAATCACACATATAAAAATAAAAATTAAAGCTGGGCATTGGTGGTACACCCCTTTAGCCCCTTCACTCAGGAGGCAGAGGCAGAAGCAGAGGCAGCGGCAGAGGCACGGGGATCTCTGCGAGTTCTAGGCCAGCCTGTTCTACAGAGCTAGTTCCAGGACAGGCTCCAAAGCAATACAGAGAAACCCTGTTTCAAAAATAAATAAATAAATAGATAGATAGATAGATACATAAATAAAGTAAAAATTAAATTCAATTTTAAGAAAGGAAATTCAATCTACGTATAGTGGTTCTTGTTGCAATCAGCACTTGGAAAGGCTGAGGCAGGAGGATGGCCACAAATTCAACAACAGCCTGGGATACAGCCTAAAACCTGTCCAAAAATAACAAAAAAGAAAAGAAAAAAATAATGAAGGAAATATTCTGTAACAAGGATGTGCCTGCATGTGCATGTTTTAATTCTGTTTAGGGAGTTTAGATACTTATTCCTTAATTCAAGATGATCTTAAGCCAAAATTAATCAACACAACATAGGAAAACATTGGCTGCTTGAAATCACAGAGCCTACAGAAGCATCCTCTTTATAAGTACTGTCAGGCCTGTAGCTTGATAGCTCAGCCATCCAAAAATAATGGGATTGAAGGGATATTCCCCTATCTTCATGTCTGGAGCACAAGACAGCTTGGGAGTAAGGATAATCCCTGAGGAAGGAGGAGCACTGCATAGGACTATGCCTGCGAGTTGAATCTTGTGTGGCCGATAGAATGTGCATTCATCTTTGCCCATGTATAGCGAAGTACCCAAGGGAGAAGGAGATAGACATTCTCTAGAGACTGTTAGTCCTACAGCAAGCTACTTGTAACAGGAGTAAGTGTGCGTGCTTCTAACACAAGTTCTAATAGGTCTTAATAATGAAAGACCAGAGTCAGATATTAGGGGGTGAAAGCTGAAATATCAGAGAAGCAGAGCAGTCCAGCCTCTAGAGCTCTCAGATTGAAGATAGAGTGCACTCCTGTCTCCACTGGCCTATTTTCCTCTCTCTGCCCAGCCATCTATCTCACTTGCTGTCTGTCTGTGCAGACCTTCAGACCTCTATAGTTACTAGTGGCTAGCTCCGCCCTCTGATATCTAGGCAAGCTTTATTTGTTAGAGTATAAACAAGATATCCCCACAGGTTCTGATGATCAGACTGTTGTCAATTGCAGCATGGCTGAAGTGTTCATGAACCACCAGCTGGAAAAGATGGCCGTTGGCTCTGCAGAGCTGTGCTAGCCACTTGGGGCAGTATCTGTGGGCTGGATCTTACGGAGTGAGTCACTTTGGGGCACAGGAGAAAACGCAGTGCCAGCCTCCCTTCCTCCCTTCCTGACATGTTCCTTTATTTTGAAGACAGAGTCTATTTTTCCTCATGGAACCAGGAGAAAACTGCTGTCCAGACAGCATATCTTCACAACTTCCTAAGCCCAGAAGAAAGAAAACTTAGGTCTGCCAAAACAAAGAAGATACATCTCACAGTATAAGAGCCTGGATGCAGACAACTTAGCAGTCTGGAGCCACAGGCTATTCAACGAAATCCTCGGAGGTGGGCTACTTCCCTATAACCTGTTGGTCAGTGGCCATTGACAGCCACACAATAGACTGTCACCTGCCTCATCTTGTCCAGCCATCCTTTTACATTCTGGCCATTGGCTCATCACAGATTTGGAGATTCCATCTGAACCAGTCATCATTTGTCACCATTTTTGCGTGCCTTACTACTCTATTGCTCACTTGATTATTGATTTGTTAATATTCTTTTTTTCTTTTCTTTTCTTTTTTTTTCCTTAGCTGGCCTTTCTCAATGCCCCGTATTCAACAGTCTTTGTTCTTGATGCCACTCCTGAGCTCTGCTCCTTGCAATTTGGCTGCCATTAAGCCTCTGCAGAAAGAGACCTGCCAGGACTCTTCAGTAGCAACTTCATAGTCAGAAGAGATGGGATTTTTTTTTTTCAATTACACCAAAAATAGAGACACGCATTAGCAACAGTGGAACAAGGAGAGAAGGAAAGCCGATATTGTAAATTGAACTGTGTACATTAGCCACCACCCCACACCCAGAAGAATCAAGTCTTTGGCTCTGAAGAATGACATTAAAAACTTAAGCAGTACTCACTCTCATTTAAAATGTCACTCTTATTCAGTGTAACCGTTAGACATTTAATATAGACAGATGAGCCACACTGACTCCATGAAGACAAAACTTCCCTCTATACATCCACTCTAAAAGCTTTTAAAACTACCCTGTCAGGAACAATTTGATGACTTATCAGTCGTGTTTCTCTACAAAACCACTACACATGGCAATGGAATATTCTGACAGAACAGAGTGGGCGGGTGGGTGGGAAGGGGCTTAGAAGTCCACCACATGCTTTAAATGATGACAGCACAAAACTCTGCCCATAAAACCGGGGAGCCAATGCATTAGGCTGCTGCAGAAGGCTTGGTTTGGCCATTAAATGTCACATGTAAGAAGAACAAATACAACATCTCAACAGGACTCCACAAAAGGCTGAGGATTCAGAGGCACCTAAAAAGGATTTACAGTGGGCATTTTTGTTTGACAGTGTGAATGGTGACAAACAAGAATTTGCAGTGGCTGGCAGGCTACTTTATCTGCTCCTGGTGACCCTGAGTGTCCTTGTGTCAGGATCACCATTCCCTTGAGGGGCACCTACATTCATTCACAGCATTTACCTTGGGCCTTTATCACACACAGGTAACATCTTTGTGATTAAAATCAAGGACAAGTCCGTTTTAAAAACACTATTTGATTGCATAAGAAGAAAAATCTATCAACAGAGAGTTCAGAAGAAAGCAAATCTTACACTGTCTCAAGTGGATAGATGATTAAAGTCTGCCCAACAACTATGTGGCTTAAAACAGACATCATCGTTTATCTGCTGACTAGTCTGCAATGTGGGGAGAGATCAGCAGAGGTTCACTTATAAGCTACATGGCGTTGCTTGATGTCCAGGGAAACTAGGAGTTCCAAAATGACCCCACTCACATGGCTTATAGCTGAGATTCACTGTACTCTGAGAATCCTTCATCAAGGTTAATCAAATGATTAACCTTGTTTTCCTCTCTATCTCTGGAAGTCACAGTAGGACAGACAGATTCTGAGACCCTAATTCTAGATATTTGTATTCTGGATTGCATTTGGAGGATAATTCTGGGGCTTGAATCTTGAGTCACATAACTGCTAGACAAACTATCCAGCTACACCTCTGTCCTTTGCTTTTTATATTCAGGAGATCTCTTAGTCCTTTCCTTGGAGCGTAAGTCCGCCACAATATATTGTTTGGAATCAGGAGGTTTCACAGGAGTTCCCAGCTTTCACTGGAAAATGTGGTTTAACAGATGATAACATCTTTAACACACAGATCAGTTAAGAGTGCCTGTGAGTTGAACATGAAAAATTGGCTGAGAGAAGGTGAGAGAAACCTTTATATAAAGTTATTTATGCATTTGGTACCCATTGATGAGTATTATGAGTCACTGTGGTAATACCATGTGGGAAGCCACAGCCCCAAGATGGCACATGGCTGGATGTCAGGTAGTTCGCGCTCAGCTGTAAACAAGCCTTATTTGGAAGTGCTTGATGGATCTGGTGTGCTTCCTCCTTCTGTGGCCTATCCGGGATCGCCAGGTGGCATGAGCTGATTGGGCTGTGAGCACATTTAAGGGCTTGCTGGGGCTGGGAGAGGTGTAAGCTGATGAGAGAAGCAGCGGAAGCTGATGAGAGAAGCAGAGAAAGCTTATGAGAGAAACAGAGTAAGCTGATGGGAGAAGAAGAAGCTGATGTACAATGATCCTGAATAAACTGCATGAAGAAGAGTTGTGGTTGCGTGTTTCCTTGCCGGCCTAGGTAGGCGTGCAACAATACCACTCTGTTGCTGACCTGAGATCTCTGGGGAAATGTTCTCATATTTGAAGCAAGATGTCCCAACTTTCAATATTCATAGTCAAGTGAAGGGCATGTCTCATTATGCTTCTCCATATACCTCACCAAGAATGGACATTGAGTGCTGTTAATTGAGTCAAGAATTTCAAGATCGCTCACATTTTATATGAACTAGGCACATGGCAGTTAAATATAAATGAGGTGGGAAGCAGTGTGGTCCCCTAAACAAAAGCATTGAAAGTTGTTAAGAATGGTTAGTGACTATAGAGAAAACGTGCAAACTAGAGGAGGAATCAAACATAGTCATGTCCCTGGTAGGCTCTCAATAAATAGTTTGGATAAATAGATTCGTGACTGGAAAAAAAAAAGAGCATTCAACATGTTAAGGATGGCCTTCCAGGAATAATTCAAGCCAGAAAACATTTGAGTCTATAAATGTCCCAGCATTCTTTTGATTTGACATAATTTTTCACTTCAAGCCAGGCATACACATGAGTAGTTAGAAAGTCTTTTTCTTCTATCAATATTTCATGTTGCGTGCTTCTATACAATTTCAAGAGTTTCTTCACTCTTGCAGCCATAACTTTTGTAACAGTGATTAGTGTGGAGCAGGGGTGATGTCTTACAATGTCTTAAGACATGTTTGGCCATCACTGCTGCATCAAGTGGTATTAGTGGGTACGGAAAAGGGGATGTTCCTACACAATCAAGGTGCAGGGCATTGTCCATGAGAAAAAAAACTTATTCAGCTCAAATGTCAAAAGTACAGAAGAGAGACCAATTGTAGCCTAGAGTTAAGTATTGTACACTTTTAAGGATGAAGGAAGGAAGGAATGGAGGAAGGAAGGAAGGAAGGAAGAGAGGAAGGAAGGAAGGAAGGTGAAAGAAATCATAAGCAATGGAGACTGTGACCAGGCCAAAAGTATCCGGGAAGGCTGCACAGCTGCAGATAGAGAGATCTACAAACCTCAGCTAATAAGGCATGCCCCCAGTAAAACTAATAATAGGAGTGAATAAAACAAGAAATTAAGACAAATTTAGAGTAAGAGACTGGTTAGGACAGGTCAGGGACATGGCCTTCAGACCTTCTATGTAAGTTTTGCAGTGAGGAGCTAGTAAGGAACCATTGATAGCAGTTCCATTTACACTGGTGTAAAACTGTAGGATTGACAGGATATTGGAGGGTGTATTTGTACTTGAGTTAGTCTGTTAGCTACATACTGGTAGCTAATTTCATAGTATGGGTTTAGATCCTGATCAAACTTTTCAAATTATCATTAACTTTCAGGTTCTACAGGTCCTTCCTGGCAGTGTTAGGGAGGAGGCTGCAACAGGGCTCCCCTAGAAGCCCAGTTAGAGACCCTTTTGACTCGTGACAGTCATATTTGTTGAGCTTCCCATATTTGTACTATTTGTTTGGTTAATATAGCTCTAATAGGCTGAACTGAGGTCATTGCCACCATGTTTTATCTATATACACAAAGATTTCTATTTATTTGTTCAGTGTGAAATATTTTATTTAAAGCTAAAATTAAGACACAGTGTAAAAATTAACAGACATCTGAAAAGTCTATGTTATGAAATGGAAAAAGCATGGAACCAGAACTTTTTGACTTCAGACTCTTCATCTTTCAGTCATGGGCAGGATCTCTAGCCCTAGACACTTTATAAAAACTACAGAAAGCCAGTCATGTGACGAATTTAAGTGCCCTGCCAGTGCACTTCGAAAATCTAAATTCTTTCCATCAAGAAAAGTAGGAAGCAATGTTTTGACAAGTAAGTTCCTGGGTATTTGAAATTGATTTTACTACCCAAGTATTTGACAGAATATAATTTCTCACTCTAATTATGAGATCCTTCCTTTGCCTTCCCCCAAACGCCTTCCCATTATATTCAGGACTGTGTTAGCCTTGATCTTTCAATTATTTTTTGTTATGTGCACTTTATGTGAGTTCATTCTTGTGTGCTTTATATGAGTTCAAGACATCTTCCTTCTACCTCAAAACAAAGCTCTCTGGTGTGTGTGTGTGTGTGTGTGTGTGTGTGTGTGTGTGTGTGTGTGTGTGTAGGTCAGGAGAGAGCTCCAGAGAAAGTTCCTTTACATCTGAGGAAGGACACTCGAACTTTGTAGTTCAAGTGCACAGGACAGTTTCCCATTCACTTACAGGAATCAAAGATGGCAAGATAGAGAAGGATTGTTAATGATACTTAATCCTGTTGTAACATCCAAAGGACTGTGCAATGATGCTGTGCTACTCTGGCCTTGGTGATCCTGTACACCATGGAAAGTAGAATATCTCAAAAATACACATGTCCTAAGTACTCTTGGCACAGAAATGGAAAGACAACTCAGTCTCCTAGCTCCTGTTACTCTTCTTTGCTATGTATTCTTGCCATCCCATTTTTATTTTGTTTTCATTTAAAAAATGTTTCTGAGAATCATATTATAATTACATCATTTCCCCTTCCCCTTTCTCCCTCTGAACCAGTGGTTCTCACCTTTGCCAATGCTAAAATCCCCTTTAATATAGTTCCTCATATTGTGTTTCCCCAAAACATGTATCATTTTCATTGCTACTTCATAACTGTAACGTTCCTACTATTATGATTGTAAATGCTGTGTGTGTGTGTATGTGTGTGTGTGTGTGTCTGTGTGTGTTCCTAAATAAGTGAATATAGCTTGTTGAGTGTGTAAAATGTTACTTTTATGTATATGATTTCAGGGATGACCTTTTGGAATTGGATAACCAATCAGTGTGCTTTTCACTGGGGAAGCCTATTTTTCCCTCTCTTGACATTCATTTGTTGCCCATGGCCCTTTGTCAAAGTTTGAGGTCTTTCAAGCTTTACCTCACATTAGGATGTCTACTGGTGTTGTCCTCATTTAGTCCATCTTTAAGCACCCATACTGCAGACATTTTATGAGTATAACATTTTCTGTTGTTTTACCTGCTAATAGTTTTGTTGACTACTGAGTTGTAGAACTTCTAAGATAATTTCAAATATTCTTTTGCTGATAGAACTTAGCTTATAGAAGCTTAATTTCAAAGTATTTTATATCATTTGCTTCAACCCATTGTACCTCATTTGGTTTCTTTTCCCAGCTAGAATTAGGCTGGCCCAAGCAGAGCTTAGAAAGAACATACTTAGTTTTGGTCAGTTTTCTTTACTGTTAGCCCTTCTGTCCTTGTTTTCATTGGACCCCAAGTCTTGACCACTGACTAGTTAATAGTCTTACTTAGCCTTTCCCCCTCCTGTCAATCTGCCTTACTTAGACTTCATTCTATGTTCATTATGCCATGTTCTAGCTAATTGGAGAGATTACAACTGTCTCTTCAAGAAAACTGAGTTATATGGCAAATTTTGTCTCCTAGAGGACACAAAAGCTATTATTTGTGGCTCCCAATGGTGGTGATTTCCAGAAGTGAGCAATACAGGCAGATAAGTTTGAGTGACTCTTCTATCTGCGTTTTCAAATATGGCCACCGTAATGGGCAAGCTCCTTTCTGAGAAGCAATTCAAACAGGCCCACTGATAATATGCAATGCAAAGGCTGCCTCTCGAAACAGTAACAAAGGACCGCAGGTCAAAGATAAACAAAAGAAAACTGCAGAGAGTAGAGCTATCAGAGCATCATCTACACTCTCCTAGTACTTCTAGTAGCAGGCATGGTATTATGAATCCTGGGATCAGCCTAGAGCTATTTTTCATTGAGTAGCTCCTTTCTGCAAAGAGGGTTAATGATTTCACAGGGTAAGAGGCGGTGGACGTGAGATGTGTGCATTTGCTGGGAGATAATTGCATTTCATGTAAAGTACATGAAACGTTTTGGAAAGGCAAGTGATAAATCTTCCTCTAGTCTGTGAATCAGTCATATTCAACTGATGAGTGGTTAGAAGATCAATTACTAATCACGACGAGAGCACAACTTTTCACTTGTAATTTTCGCCAGGTTGCTGAGAGCAACTTCATAAACATAAACATCCATCTTCTTGGTCCTTCTGGGAAGTAAGCAATGGGCCAGATTATCCCCTGACACATGACATGGAAGCTCAGATTCTAGGAGCTGATTTGCCACTGGGGCAGCAAGGGAAGTAGATAGGCAAAAGACAGCAGACACATAATAAATTTCCCATTAGAGCTTTGAATACTCCCTATTCTAGCAGTATAAATGATCTCCAATTATGGTGTGACCTAAGAATCTCAATGTCAAGTTCTGTCTTTCATGCCACGCAAAAGACAGCAGACATGTACTATCTTTTTTTTTTTTTTTCTTTTATGCCTTGTTTTAAGGATGGGGAAATAGAATTAGAAGGTTAGTACACTCTACAGGGTCTTATGATGTGGTCATAGTTATTCACATGTTCCAGCTTCAGTCACCATGATTTCTTTCTCTGCCTCTTTGAAGATACTGGGAATCAACTCCAGAGGCTCACATGCATACTACTGTGTTTTCTCTTATTTTGCTTTTTTTGTTTTAATCATTGTTAGGAATATACATTTATTTTTTATATATTTTTATTTAAATTAGAAACAAGCTTGTTTTACATATCAATCCCAGTTCCTGAACCCTCCCCTCCTACCCTGTTCCTTCCACCAATCCCCATCCCATCCCCTTTCTGCTCCCCAGGGAGGGTGAGGCCTTCCATGGGGAGTCTTAAAAGTCTGTCATATCATTTGGAGCAGGGACCAGGCCCTCTTGCATGTGTCTAGGCTAAGAGCTTTATGTGGAATGGGCTCCATAGACTGCCTAGTCCTCCTAACTAACACCCAAATTCAGGGGTCTGGGTTGATCCTATGCTGGTTTCCTAGCTATTGGACTAGGGTCCATGAGCTCCTCCTTGTTCAGGTCAGCTGTTTCTGTGGGTTTCTCCAGCCTGGTCTTTGCTCATTACTCCTCCCTGCCTGCAACTGGATTCCAAGAGTTTGGCTCTGTGTTTAGGTGTGGCTTTTAAAAATTCTTTAAAATATTTTCCTCCAACTTTCAATCCTCCCATCTCAGCCTCTGGATACAGAGATTCCAGGCATGTGTTCCCCAAGCCCGTTCTCGTAACCCATACATATGGTGTGTGCCAGACCTACTGTGGGCTGAAATGGGAAGAAGTCCACGAGGAGCATGACCCTTGTTCCCAAGAGGCCTGCAGTGGAAAGAGAGGGAACCCAGCACAAACTGTTTCCATTCCATACACTTGTGTGTGTTTGGTATTTTAGGAACACATGGAATCCTCAAAATTATATGACTTTTCTTTAGCAAACAAGAAAACTGAGGCATGGAAGGGCTGTAGAACTAGTTGTATCTAATTAAACATTAGCTCGAATCTCCCAGAAACAGGACACAAGAATACACACTGTTAACCCCTGGTAGTCTTATTTATATGTTAAAAAGTATTTGTGGGATAAAGTGATCATTCTGTCCCTCTCCCAAACTGCCTGGGACATATGCATCTCTGTAAAGTTAAACGGTCTGTTGGAGGCCTATCACATTTCCAGGATGCTGAGTAAAATCCCAGAATTATATGTACGCATTATTATTGTTGTTGCTATTATTTGTATTCTCCTTATCTAATACACTCTACAGCTGACACGAAATATGTTTGAACCATCCCATAATGTTGTCAGTGTGGCTGAAACTGTAACACTTAACCCTTCCTCCTTATTAAGCCATCTGGGACACATGCTTTCTAGCAAAATTGTAGAGGAAGTAGAGTCTACAACATAATATTTTTGAGAATGAACTTCTCACTCCCTGAAACAGTTTCCATTTTTTCTGTCTCTTAAGAACTATGCAGTTTTACATTATACCCAAACTAGTCGACTTCCATTTGCTACGGTAAATTACCTGGAAAATCAATGTAGTTGCTTTGGCTCACAGTTTCAGGGTGATCGTGTATACGCAGCTGACTGAGTGCTATGTGCTTGTTGAAATGCAGAATGTCATGGCAGGAGGCACAGTAAAGTGAAGCTACACCTCTCAGGGTGGCCAGGAGGCAGACAGACATACAGACTAGAGCAGAATATCCATATCCTCTCCTAACACCTTCAGTGGTTCATTTTCTTCAGCCACACTCCACCACCTCCCAGAACCAGGCACCTAATAAATGCACATTTGAGATATACTTAAGAGCCACCTAACAGACCATCATGCGCAGTTAGAATTCAATTATCCTGGACTTTGTAGTACCTCAAAGTATTATCTTTCAAATGCATTCAGCACAAGTTAAAGAGCCCTCCCTTGTGTCCTTGGACTGCAAAGGGCTTCTCAAAATACCTGTATTCTGCCTTCACCCAGCCACAAATCAGATTATATGTATCGTCCTGGGGGATTTCTGGGCTTACTGCATAAACCATAAACTTCTCAAGGACAAGGGACATCTCTTATATCTCTGAGACTCCAGCATCTGGCTCAATTCCTGGGCATTGGGTACTTTGTATTTATTGTGCTTGGAGCACATCCCCAATGGCTGTTCAGGATGGAAAACCAAGCTAAAATAAGTGTGGCATAGGACAGTAAATATGGTGAGCCACCTGTGTGCAGAGAAAATGCTGTGCCATTATTTCTAGGAGATGAACATGTGCCTATTAGACTTATGCAGTCAAGTGGTTGAGAAGTAACAAGAACGCTAATTAGATTATATTTTGGTGGCACTTAAATAGTGGTGTCACTAACAGACATGATGTGTAGCCCATGGCAATTTAATCTACACTGTGAAGAGAAATAAAATGAAAGAGTACAGAGATCATCATTCACACCTTCAACAGGACAAAAGGAAGGTTATCAAAGAGTGGAATTTGAAATAACATACATTTTTAGAAAGGCCAATATGGAGTAGCAAAATCTCTAGGAAGGAAAAACCCTAGGATCAGATGTCAACCCAAGGAAATTTAGTTGTGAAGATAAATGATGACTTAGGTATCAGGGAAAATAACAACAGAGACTAGGATTGGGGACTAGAGAGAAGGCAGATCTCACAGGAGGAAACACTGAATGTTTTCAGGAGAAAGCGAACAAATTTATCTGGTGATGGATGGCATAAGTAAAGAATGATTCACAGAATCTTTCTTCAGGAAGATCTTCCTATGGTTTGAACATTTGCTCATTCTGTAATCTACAAAACCCATAATACTTAGACTAAGAGTTTTAAGAGTTATGGCCTTCAGCTGTCGATTAGTCATGAGAGCTTACTCACTACAAATAGGATTGGGAGCCTGTCTTAGTTTGGAAAACGTTCTCAAGACCCTGAACAAATATACAAGTTCCATTCAGATCTCTGCTCCAAGAACTTCCATTTATATAGTTCCAGGCTCTCTGTAGGGACTTCCTGGCTGTTCTCTCATGTGAATTTTATAGTTGCCTTGAGAAAAGGCAAGGGGCACTTCTCCATTTCACATGGAGGATGCAGAGGATGCAGAGTTGATGGAGCACAAAAGACTAATAGCCTACAAGTCTCTCTCTCTCTCTCCTCTCTCTCTCCCCTCTCTCTCCCCTCTCTCCCCCTCCCTCCCCCCCCTCTCTCTCTCTCTCTCTCTCTAATACCCTCTTCTGTATACAGCCCAGCCATATGACTTAAAAGTGAAGATGGACAGTGAGGATATTTCTGTGTCACCTTCTGTATCACCACCCTCCTGTTGTTGGACTCCTAAAAAAGACATTAAAATAATGGAGTATGTTTTCAAGGCTATTAGGCATGCTCATAGTATCTGACTGGAGAACAAACCTCTTCCAGGAATTCATATTATTTCTTGGGCATAAATCAGATGAAGCTTTCTGAGTCTAGGCTATAAGTCCCAGGAGGACAAGAGTATCTTCTCAGCACCTAATTTATGGGTGGCATGTCATAAGAAGCCAATAATGAGCTGTTAAACTAGACTTCTGTTAAAGGTCAAGCTGAGGTTAGAGTTGACGTCTTTCCTTTGGTTAAAGTGCACAGGGTCTCCCACGTACCCAGAGAGCATGTGGAGTGAAGTCTCCCTGCTCTCCCCACATGCCAGTCAGAGCAGGGCGTGTCTGCAGACCTCTGAACTTGATCTGTGACAAACACCTGTAAGTTTTGGGTTTTCCACTGCAAAAGCAAAACTAAGACAGAGGAAACACATCTCTGCCTCCTGCCAGGGTCTTCATTACTCTGTCTCTGCACAGCTCCCTGGTGCTCTACTCCCACTGGCTTTTGAGTTTCTGATGCCTATGCACTTTCCAAAATTCCATTTGTTTCTCCTCCTTCCTGGTACTTGTGACATCCTGGTTGGATTAGTAAGGAGCAACCTTATTGGCTGACTTTCTGGCTCTGAACCCTCGGCATAGGCCATTAACTGAATCCTCCAAGCTTGATCCCCAGTGTAGACCACAAATCCCCAAGCTGTCTGTGAAAGCTTTCCAGGTTCTTTGAAGCATGGTGCTGTATTTAACTATCTACCCTGTACAAACACGTGGTAAAGGGGAAAGAGAAAAATATGCAGATCACTTTAATAAATATGGAATAGTGCACCTGGTGCCTATCTAAAAAAATATTACCTGCACTGTGAAGACAGCAATGACACCATCACAATAACATTGTCGGGACGCAAGAAACCAAGATGTGTTGAAATAGTGTTATAATTAGAAAGCAGATAAACAAATGGGAACATCATTTATTCATTAAAACTGTGCAAATGGAAAAATCAACTTAATTAATTTCTTTGTATAGTGTCTGCAAACTCCTTCAGGGAGGAAATCTGAGGAACAAATTTCAGGCGAGAAAAAAAGACACACATATGGCTTCAAAGCACAACTGGAAAGGGAAGTCAGTGTTGCTTTGGCGGGGAGGGTGCAGAAGTGCTCTTTTGAAGGAGATAATGAAGAGAGCAGGCTGGCCTCCTAAATTGGATGGTTCAGACATTTAATTACAAGTGAGCCTCTCTTGCATTTTTCCTGGGCATCTGAATGATACCCCTTTCCTTCTCTGCCTGCCCTGCAAAGCGAGGTCACTGGGTAGAATGGATAGAGTTAAGCTGATTGAGGTACTTCCTGCAGAAGTCTTGGAAAAATGTAAAAGCTGGGTCATTAAAGGAGATGCATCTATCATGGCAGTCATCACACCAAGCAAGCAGTCTTCAGGAGAGTTAGCATGCGGGACAACTGCACAGGGTATCCATTCATCCATTCTGTCTCTCACTCTAGCCTCCTCCCTCCAAGCCCCTTGTCTCTCTTACTTCTCTCTCCTCCCTCGAGTGTCCTGCCTCAATAATCATGGCCCCAGTTTACCTGCAACCTCTTCATTTTATTCATCTTAAAACAAGCTTTCATTGGAATCTGTAATATAATTATGAGATCACGCTAACATTACACTTGATGTAAACCCCTGCAGATTCTTTCAGTTACTTCTCCCCACATTCACTAAAATAATAATAGCAACATCAGCAGTTATTTACCGAATACTTGGAGCTAGTCCTTGTCAAATTCTTTGCATGCAGTCTTTCGTTTAACCCTTACTACAACCCAAATGGACAGGGATTATTTGTGTCACTCCTATCTTTCTCGCAATTAGGATAGGTCACAGAGTCAATAAGCTTTAAAAAAAATGCCACAGATGTATTAAGTTTAGCATGCCTTGCATCTGACTGTGGTTTTGTTTGTTCCTTCTTTGGGGTCATTTGTATGCAGGATCTCAACATCGTTTGGTTTGGTCATGGGGGGAGAACTCAGTGGCTCAGTAGAAAATCGCTTTTGGTCTAGAGGACTAGAGGACATCCTTCAAGACAATCTGACACTGAGACAACAGGATCTCTTTAACAACTGTCATCTGCGGGTGAAATGAGGGAAACACAGAATGACTTTTGTCCGTGTCCATGAAAAGTATGCTCCTTCCAGCAGACATCCAGCTCTTCTGAGGAAAACACCAGTTTCCATTAATACATTCAGCTGACTTTGATCAATATAAAATTGATTTTTTTTTTTTGGATGTTGGCTTTGAGTTGGTTCTAACACCTCACAAGTCTCTTCATCTTAATTAGTTAAGTGAAATTTTCAACACATGCATTAGCCATCAAGAGGATAATTCACCAAATAACTGCAGATGGGAGGCTGTAGCAACAGACTTTTTTTTTCCTTTCACAGAAATCCGAAAACAGATTTTACTCACTGAGAGCCTTTTAGGGCATCGGTCCTTGTGTCTCCCACCTGGCACCTGGGTGTAGTATGAGTTCAGTCTTGCCTCCAAGGGTCACATGGCTGTCTTCCTATGGCTTTCTGGATCTGTATATGTACCAGTTTCTTTTTATAAGGCTAGCTATACTGGCCCATCTGATGAATGCCTCATATTCACTTGAATAAATCTACCAAGAAATTATTTCCCAATAGAAGATTTTACATGTCTTTTTTAGGGTGCCGGAAACATAGTATGCATTCACTTTTATATGTGTGTGAGAGTTGTGACTTTACATTTATAAAAATTGTCATATTATTAAGTCATTTACAATAAACAATTCATACAGAATTGCTCAAACTTTCTCTTTTTAATTTTTTTCTGAAAAAATCAGACACCTCTATATAAAATAAATGCTCAATGGTATTAATCTTCATTCAGGTTTTGATGTTATCAACATTGCATTGATTTTACTTCTGCCAAAGCCACTACTTAAAAGGATTCTAATCTTGACCCTTCCTCACATCCTAGTGAACTACTGGAAGCTTTGCTACTCTCCTCCACATAGCTATGATAATGTGCCCTGACAAAAGCAACTGAAGGGGTAAGGGTTTATTCGGATCACAGTTCCAGGCTATAGCCTGCCGTTGTGGGGAAGTCAAGGCAGCATTCGAGTGTCAACCACATTCCAGTTGAGACAGAGAAGAATCGATGCATACTTGCCAGTGCTCATTTTCATTTTCCATCCTTGTATAGTCTAGAATCCCCTGCCCAGGGGATGGTGTCACCTACACTGGGTGAACCTTTCCATCTCAATTAACCCAATCAAGAGAATCCCTCAAGGCATTCCAGACGGCAAACTCGATCTACACAGTGCCTCTGTGAGACTGTTACTGCTGAGATTCAGTATTGTCTTAAGCCAACAATCAAAACCAATCATCAGAGATACTAAGTAAGAGCTATTTGGCTGTCGAACTACATTTAAAGAATTAATTCATGATACTGTAGTAGCAATAGAATAGAATACTGTCCACTAGGAGACATATGCCTTCCAGACTTTGCTCTTGGTCAGTCGATCAATTCTACCCTTGCCAGGGATCGACTGAAGAAAACATAATACAAGGATAGGGTAAATCTTGTTTCTGTCACCTTTCCATGGCCTATCAGAAAGAACCCCACTCCAACTACATGCAAGAGCAAGCCTGTGCTCTGCCCATGGCAGCCTTCAATAGTAGAGAGAGCAGCAGAGGTTGCTCTATCATGAAAACTTTTAATGCATAAAAGAGGACATCTTCAGAAACTTCTGGAAGTTAATTATTTGTGCTAATTGCACTCTGTCTTGAAACTGATCCACACAATGTATAAAGCTTGTAAGTAGATATGTGTAGGTTCCTGGGCAGTGGATCTTGTCTTGAAATAGCAGAACAGCAGAGATTAACTAGACTACAGAGTCTAAAAAATCTGAGGAGGTGAAAGGACTATAGGCGTATTCTCTCTGTCTCTGTCTCTCTCTCTGTCTCTCTGTTCTCTGTCTCTGTCTTTGTCTCTCTCTCTCTCTCTCTCTCTCTCTCTCTCTCCACACACACACACACACACACACACACACACACACACACACACACCACTGTTATTCAGCAAATGTCCCTTTTCCTATCCAGGTCTCTCTCTGTGTTCCTTTTGATGGCACTGATAGCTCCCTTCATTCTTCAAGACTGAACATTATTATCATCTCACTGCTCTGGGAATGATGCGCACTGGGCTATGTCATATATTTTTAATTTAGAGCTTGGTCCTGCTTCCAGAATGAGACTCCCAGGAGCAATGGTCCACCTTATATTGACAAGACAAAAGTCGCAAGTACCTGCTGCAGTGCCTAGGTTTCTGTAGTCCCTTGAGAGGTGTGTGCTAGGTGAAACGGTGGACAATGGAACTTCTGCTCCTTCCCTCTGTGGGACTCTGAACATCTTATCTATACCGTAAGTATCATTGAAAAATGGGGTTCTTGACAGTAGCTTTGTTCTAGGGTTTTCATAATGCTGAAGTTCTATGTTAGTTCAGCTGTAGAGTTTTTATACAGTAACTGATCTTGCAAAAAAAAATGTAATAGTCATTATACCTTAAAAGGCTAATTCTGTATTAAACAACTCCATCGATTGAGGAAGAATCAATGCCTGTGTGCCTGTTTCATATTAAGGCAATTCACAGGATAAAGTTCACAATATTAAGGGAATAAATAAATGGCCTTCGGGGATTCTGCTTTTCTGCTCGGACATGGCCTTGTGAAGAATCTCAAGGCTGGATCCTGTGTCCACACGGATCAGCAGCCATAGGCTTTTCTTCTAGAGCCATAAAAGTAGAACAGACACAATATGAAAACCACACAGCCTTGGATCTGTGTGAGTGTATAGAGCAAAAGCTTCCATGGGCAGTAATCTGTTTGTATGTATCACATCAGTCTTGTTAGACTTCTGGTCGCTGTGCCTTTATTGGCACCATTCTCTGCAATGTGTCTGGTGTTCACAGCTGGCTACGAGTGGAGCAAACCATGCATCGAACTTTAAATATTTCTCCATCTCTTAATTTAAGTTTAAACTGCTTTCAGAATACTTCTGTATTGGAAAAGTGGTAGATGTTATTATCTTGATTTTTATTCTTTGGGAAGCTGGGGCACATAGAGGACAGAGGCTTTGCCCAGTTCTCAGAGGCCAACTGAGTGAAGGTGTGTACAGCTCTGGTTGAGCATGTCCCTAGAACTTTTCTCGTAGACAGCTGAGAGTCCTCTAACACTGGTCACTCATATGAATGGACACACATTTGGAGTGACTGATTATCAAATCCCTTTCTTTCATTAGAGCCCCAGGCTTCCATCTTCACAGCCTGGCTTCCCCAGATGAGAATCTGTATCTTAGAGCAGTATCTCATTAAAACTTCTAAGCAGAAAGGACCACACCAATTGTCTGATTCTCAAAGCTTCCAAAATACATCAGTGAATGTAGCTGATATTTTAGGAAACAACTTCAGCGTTTTTTAATGAAGAAGAACCCTCCCACAGACATCGCATTCAGCCAAGAATAGATATAGATGCCCATCTACTCCCAGAAAAAAAAGTACACCTCTTAAGCTAAGGAGCTCTCCAAATCCTACACTAATTCATAACCCAGAATGCCAGAGAGCTTCATTTCAGTAAATGGTCAAAATGACACATTTGGCATTGTTGACTCTGTCACCCTCAAATGCAATCTCCTCTGATAATCATCCTAGCAAGTTAAGCATCCCACTAACAATTTGTAGGCACAGAAGTCTGCTTTATTATCTATTCTTGTTCTTTCAGTGCAGGGGAAAAACTAGGAGTTGGGTGTGAGTGTAGCCCAGTGTTTTAACATCCTGTGTTAAATTTCTTCAACATTCTCCATCTCAGGAGGCCTGTCCAGGACCCAGCTTTTCTCTGTGTATCTGGCTTCACAAATTTCCATGTTAGTCATGCCAGCTGGAGAGCAAGTGGGGCAATCACTTTTAAACTATTTGTCAGCCCACAGAATTAGCTATTTTCACGTAAACTTCAGGGTCGGTGAAATTTCATGTCACTTGCAAAGGCAGTTAAAATTTACTTCTCTCCAGGGATGCTTATTAAGAACATATAGGTAGCTAAGATTAACATTCTGAAGTTTGCAGATTTCTGTAAAGACCAGAAAGTTGGGGACATGGCTAGATGAATGAGAGGAGAACAAAAATTAAGGGAATGGGGGAGGGAATGGGAAAAGGAAGAAAGCAGTTTTGTTTTATAGAAATAAAGTTGATAAATAATATAGAGGTGAACTTGTGGGTATCTCTTTGTTCAGAAATCCCTAATTATAATACAGACACCTGCTTACCCAGTAAGATGTGAAATCAGCCTTTTCAAAGAATCCAATGTCGTCTTCATTTTAATTTTCTTCAAAAATATCTTTCCTATCTTGGTCAAAAAGATCATAGAAACATGGAAAACAACACTACTGACTCACTCCCATAATTCACACCATGGCTGAGAGTCATCTTTAAAGAAGGGAGGTGAAGAAAGCACAGAAGGCAGCTTCCCTTTCTCCTCCTCCCTGTGACATTATTGTTGTAAATTATTATTTTCTATGTAAATACATGTGTGTGGAGATGGAGACGTGCATGAAATAACCTCTATGTATAGGCCAAAGGACAGACAACCTGTAGGAGCTGGTTCTCCATTCACCACCACATGGGTCCCAGGAATCAAACACCACATGGGTCTCAGGTTGTCAGGCTTGGCAGCAAGTATCTTGACCCAGTGGAAGGTCCTCTCTTCTTAAATGTCTTTGGCTGCTCTGTCCAGTCCATTCTCTACCTCTTTCTTCACGTTTCTATGTGAATATTTGAGTGAAAAGGAAGCAGCACATCAATTTGGGGATTTATATTCTGACCGAATCAAGCATTGATGGGAAATGGTGAAATGGGTGGCACATGTCAAGGTGGTCGTGGGTAAGGAATTAGGAAGAAGGAACTAGATAAGAAAAAACCCCAAGTAATAAAGGGAGTTAGGGAGATAGTTGAGGGTGGTGGGTGGAGGATGCAGGGAAGAAGAAGGCAGAGAAAGAACCACAGATGGGGTAACTCACCCCAGAGATCCTTCTTTGCATTTTCTTTGGTCACAGTTATGGGAAGGATCATGAAGATGAGGTGGGGTTCAAAAATAATAGTGATTTAAAATTTCCATCCATACAGCTATCTACCCAACTAAACATTCACCAAGTACTGAACTCATACCATTGACTCCATGGTTTATATTTGAGTTTCAGGTTCAACTCTGGCACTAGCACTAACATCTTGTCACAGTTCTCTTCTCAGAGAAACAAAGCAGGAGAGAAAGACAGAAAGCCAAACTAGAAGAAGTCTCTAAGTACGAAGGACAAAGCAAGAGAGACAGCTCAGCTGTTCACAGATCAAAGTAGAGCTTGCCCTGAGATATTGCTATCAGGTAAGGGGTATGGAGGTTTGAACGAAATGCCCCCTGGGGCTCTGGTATTTAAACATTTGAGTCTCAAGTGATGACTCTGGAAAGTTCTAAGAGAATCTGCCTTGTTAGAGGTTGACTGTGAGAGTTTAAAGTCTCATGCCTTCCACTTTTCTCTCGCTTTCTGCTTCATATTCATTGTTGAAGAAGTGAACTCTGAGCTTCTTGATTTTCCTGTGACGCCTGTCTGCTGCTGTGGTCCCCTGTCACTGGAGTAGACACCTTCCTCTGGAACCACAAGCCCAAATAAAATTGCACTAATGCTGTAAAGGTAAAAAGTAATTGTCTTAAGTTGCCTTTGTCATAGCATCTTATCACAGCAAGAGAAAAGCAACTAATATAGGGGCTGAGAGTAATTAAGGGACAGAGAACTTGACAATCTTTGTTGGTTTTAGCTTTATGAAAGCAACTCAGAAGCTGGCTCAGCCCGTTAAGTACATGATGCTCAAGCAAAAAGGATCCAAATTCCACCACCCCCCAGCAACCATTTGAAAATACAGGCACGGTTTATGGGTATGAATTCTCAGAGCTGGTGAGATAAAGACAGAAAGATTACGACGACTCAGTAGTTAGCTACTCTGGCGAAATTTGATCCCTAAGTTATTGAGAGAACATTTTCCAAAATGTGAGGAGGAAAAACATCTGATGTCAACCTCTGCTTTCCATATAATATGCACACATGTGAAGATATGTACCTGTTCAAACACATGTGCATACACACACACACACACACACACACACACACACACACACATAACAAAAAATTAACAGAACTTTAAGAAGTGAGATAGATGCATTCAGAATCCCATTTACAGGTATGTCATGTCTGTCCCTGAATGGTTTTCAATCATGTAGGGTATTTTAGGCTTATGAAGATTATTTTAACATTCAGAACGATTTCCAATTTCCTTTGGCAGGCTGCAGATCGCAGGCAGTGCCGCATCATGTTAACTTGTTTCAACAGTTAGAGGGCCTGGGCAGTCTGCCGGACCTCTGACAGTGGAACCAGGTGTGTCCCTGATGCAGAAAAAGACTTTGGGAGCACATTCCCCATGGAGGGATACTCCCTTAACCTAGAGGCAGGAGGGAGGGCCTAGACCCTACTCCAAATAACTTGACAGATTTTTATGATCCCTCCTGAAAGGCATCACCCTCCCTGGGGAGTGGGTGGGGAATGGGAGGGGAAAGGGATGGAGAGATGGGAGGATGGGAGGGAGAGGGAAATGAGATCGATATGCAAAATAATAAAAAAACAAGGAAAAAGAAATAAACTGGTCTCAAGAAAACCAGAAGGTACCTCAAATTTCAGCAGCAAACAAGTACAGAATGGTAAATGGGATTTCTTTTGCATGCTAACTTCAACTGATTGAACTGAGTCTCCTCATGAGAAGTGTTGAATCACCACCTGGACATGATGAGGAAATTGTGGCATACAGAGAGAGACACACATGTGAATCCAAAGCTCCACCTCTTAAGATCTGAGTGGTATTGCATGTCCCGCACGGGCTCATGTGTTCAAACACGAGATCTTTAGTTAAAGTACTGTTTGACAGAGTTGTAGATGGGCTATGCTTTCCTTTTTGTGCTGTGACAAAATAATCTGACCAAAAGTAAGGACAGTAAAGGATTTGTTTAGCTTCCAATGCCAGGTCACAATCCATCAGTGAGGGGAAGTGGGGCAGGAACTCATGGTAAAGAGCTTTAAGAAGAAACAATGGAAGAACGCTGCTTGCTAGATTGCTCTCTGGATCACTGCCATGATCGTGCTCATCGAGTATTCTTTACCAGTCCAGGTCTACCTACATGGGGATTGGAGTTCTACAGAGGTCTAGTACCTCCCCCATCAATGTCAATCAAGACAGTCCCACATAGACAACACTGCAGGCTAATCTGATCGGGGCAATTTTCAATTGAGACCCCCCAACACTCAGAATTGTTAGGCTATGGAATCTTGCTAGAAGAAGTTCTTCGCTGGGGATGGGATTTGATTTTGTCTAGCTGTGTCCACTTGCTGTTTCTCTTTGCTTCCTACGTACAAATGAAATATGGTCAGACTGCTTCCTGACAGTGACGTTGGCCTCATACTTCTGCTGCCATCTTCCTGTCATGATGGACTATATTCTTCCTGAAACTATATCTATATCTATATCATATCTATATCTATATCTATATATATATATATATATATATATAAACCCTCTTTTCTTTTTTATTTTTTCTTTTCTTTTTTCTTTTTGTCAAGGAAATGTATCATATTAGTAAAGAAGTAACAAATATACAACCCCTGCAACAGAGAAAAATCCGTAATTTACTAATATTGTCCAGAGCTGGGAAACTTTAGCATCAGAGAGATTCCTCATGCTGGGCATCTTTGTGGGTCCTAAGAGGTTGGCAATTGATGTGATTTACATTCCATTTGGAGCAGGTACTGTGGTACAGTGGTTGTAAACAGAGCTCTGAATCCTGGAGCCTGAGACTTACCCAGGCCTATGAGCATTGATGACATTCATTAGCTCATTTCACTCTCGACCCTTCAGCTTTACTCTCCTGGAAAATGTCATTTGGGCCAAATGACATCAGACCTAAAATTCTAAAACATTGGTGTCCCAGATTTGCACTACTTCAATCATTTCAAACATATCCTAGAATTGGTTCTCATCCAGACTGGCTTACTGGTGTTCTTTCCAAGAGCATTTTGTGAAATGTGCGAAATGGCACTGGTATTCCACTCAGAGCTTGCAAATCAGCGCTGATTGTCCTGTGAATGGGCCATGCTAATTTTCACCTCTGCCTTGGCCACTGCAAACTGATTGGCACTTCCACTTGCTTTTCAGGTGTGTTCATTCTCCTGCCCAGTTCCTTACCCAAAGCTACCGATGACCTTGACATGTTTCTCATTGTATACCGCTCATGTCCAAGGTTGACAGGTTCTTTGGAGGACCCTGACAATGATAGATTTATTCAGAAAAATATAAGATGATTTTTTTTAGTCAATGCCACAGTGCTACCTAGCAGGTATTTGAACTTAGAGGCTGATCTCCAATGTCACAACTAGACTAAGTCACCTGCATGCAGCAGAATTTTATCCTTAAAAATGCTGTGCATAAGAACTCAGTGAAATGGCTCAGCAGGTGAAAGTGTTTGCTATATAAACTTGATTATCTGCATATGATCTCCATAACCCACATCAAAAAATCCTGATGCAGTGGATTATATCTGCAACCCTTGCACTCCTACAGTGAGATAGCATATGAGTAAGAGAATAACCTGGAATCCCTAGGCCAGCTAAGTTGGTGTCTGCAGTATGGTAGGGATAATGGGAAAGATTGTGTTCTAGTAAGGTAGAAGAAGAGAACCAACACCACATTGTCCTCCCTCTGAATTCCACACACAGGCTATGGCACAGGCATGCCCACATTGCCATGCTTATATCACATGCCGATACATATTATTAAAGAAAACATTGGGTCAGGAAGCAGGCAGCAATATCCCCAGACAAGTTCGTCCTTCATATTGTGTGGGAAAGCATGTAATATTAAAGGCAATGTGCATATTTTAGCGTGAACAATATATGATAAACAAGAGCAGGTCATATTTTAGTGACTCCCTCATTCTTGATTTGTACATTTGGAAAATCATCTCACTATTTGTGATATTCAATGTATTTCCCAGTAACCTGGTGTCAAAAACAACCTTTGATAGTGATAAGAATTAAAAGAGGCAGGGTAATAGCATTTAAGTATCAAGTTCAGTTCACACACACTTGTGACTGAAAAGTCTGCAAATTTCAGTAATGTAGATGTAGGGACCAAACATCAACTGGGGACATAGAACTCCAGGAAAGTGATATGTTAAACACACTTCTCTTGGTGACAAGCTTTTTGAAATACTTTTTCATTAAAATTTTTTTTTCATTTTACATACCAACCCCAAATCCCCCTGACTCCTCTTCTCTGTCTCCCCTCCCTCCTTTCCCCCATCCACTCTTCAGAGGAGGTAAGGCCTTCCTTGGGGAGTCAACAATGTCTGACATATCAAGTTGAGGCAGGATTAAGCCCCTCTCCCGGCCAGTATCAAGGTTGAGCAAGGGAAATGGTTTCCAAAAAATAGTTCATTTACCTAGGATAGGTCCTGGCACCATTGCCAGTTCCCCCCCCCCAATAAATCAGCCATGCAACTGTCACCCACATTCAGAGGATCTAGTTCAGGCCCATTTGAGTACCCCAGCTGTCAGTCCACTGTCCATGAGCTCCACTAGCTCCAATCAGCTGTCTCTGTGGTTTTCCCCATCATGATCTTGACCCCTCCTCTTGTTCATATGATCCCTCCTCCCTCTCTTCAACTGAACTCCAGGAGCTCAGTCTAGTGCTTGGATGTGGGTCACTGAATCTATTTCTATCAGTTACTGGATGTCAGTTCTATGATGATTGTACGTGCCTACCCTTGTCAGCAAGGAAGACACGACTCCAGGAAGATCTTCTTCATGCAGTTTTAATCAGAATCCTTGAAACATGTTTCTTCTGACCTGCAGGAGACTGGGAGACCCCTGCACAGGCTTAAATCCCCTTGTGCTAACCAATCCCAGTGAGCTATGTGGACCCTGCAGATAGGCTACTCTAACGTGGAAGCAGACAGGCTGAACAGACTTAACCAAATAAGGGCTTGTTTACACCAGAGAGTGCTCACCCTCAGGGAGGTGGAAGGCAGAAGCCAGCGCCATCTTTAAGGTGTGGCACTTTGCAGCTCTCTACAGAGGATGATTAGAGTAGGAGAAATCCTTTCTATCAAGGGCAAGGACTTGTCTTGTGATTTTATTCTAAGTCAAAATGTAAAAGGATGGAGGGGATTTTGAGACACATCAAGCCTTCTTGTTTGCCCTTCCAACAAATCTATTTTAGAGTATAAGGAAGACAGAGTCATTGTTGCGCTTGGTCTGGGTGTTTGGTCAGGCCACAAGTAAAAAGGAAAGTAGGTAGGTCCCACCTTTTTCTGCTTGGAGTCTTGAATTAAATTGAGTGGCCTGTTAAAATTTGCTACCCTGCAGATTTCCCCCCTGTGATGATTAGATTGCCATCATAGTTCCCTATTCATGTTTGACCTGGGAAATGTCTAATGAAATAACAATCCTGGGAAATCCAAATTTGCCTTCTCTGGATGGCTATTTTGTCATCTGGCTTCACAGCTCCTTTCAAGACCTATTTTGAGTATTTTTGTCATAAAAATAGGAAGGGAATCAGGAAGGCCAGTGTGTTCTGAACAAGAAATGAGAGACTCAGTCTATAGAAGCCATTGACAACAAGCATACTTTAGATATTTAGAGGTACTAGTTCAGTACACTCTGCTCAGATCAGTTTCCAGAAACTCATATTGAATACCATTCCTTCTTGATATCATTACACCTTCCTTGAAATCCCCCTTTTTGGAGTTCTTTCTATGTGTCTAACAGTTCATATGCTACCCTTTCCTTCAAAGTAAAGTTCAATATATAAATCCTTGGCCTTATGTAACCTCTATGACTCATTATTATAAACATTTGGAACTTGTTATACATCCCTCTCCATTTTGATCAGCACTGTTTCCCATCCAGAAGCCTATAAGGAAAAACTAGTTCCTCTTTAATCTATGAAAAGTAGAAAGAAAGTAGAGCATGACCTGCTCATAACACAAAGCTGAGCAGCAGGCTGTGCTTACTGGGGTGATATGAAATGCCAGCCTAAGAAACACAGACGTGGTGGGGGGGACTGAGGGACCCAGATTCCCCCTTTTCTTTGCAGAAGTAAAGATTGTCTGGTAACGGGATGAGAGCAGTTATTCCCAAGGAAGATGGTTTTCAGACACATATCAATCACATCGTATTCAGAGATGGGTGCTACTGCAAGATCACTAGCATTTCTTTTTATAGGCACAATGGACAGTTTCATCTTTTGGCATAAAGGAAAGGGCCAGAGGCTGCTAAGTGACTCTAGAACAGTGGTTCTTAACATTCCTAACGTTGTGACCCTGTAATACAGACCCTCATGTTGTGGTGATTCCCTCCCCTCTCAACCATAAAGTTATTTCATTTTTACTTCATAACTGCAATTTTTCTACTGTTATGAATCATGATGTAGATATCTGATATGCATGATATCTAATACAGGACCTCTAATGGGGTGGCAACCCACAGGTTGAGAGCCGTTGCCCCAGAGTTTGTACTGTTGTCGTAGTTTGCTTTCTATTGCTGTGATAAATATCACAACCAAAAGCAACATGGGGAGGAAAGGTGTACAAGTCCTGATCGCAGTCCAGTATTGAGCAGAGTCAGAGCAGGGACTCAAGCAGAGGCTAGAAGGCAGAAAGTGAATCAGAGGCCATAGAGGGAAGAAGGTTACTGGCTTGTTAAACCTGTTTTCTTCTACAGCCCTGGGCCACCTGTTCTGGCTTGGTACAACCCATAGCAGGCTAGGCCCTTCCACATCAACCACTGAGCAAAGAAATGCCACACAGACTGGCCTAAGAGCCAGTCTGATGGAGGTATTTCTTCAAAGTTCCATCTCCACCAATGACCCAAGCTTGTATCAAGTCAAGAAAGGGTAACTAGCATAACGGAAAATGAAGAGAAATGCACTGCTTGCCTCTGCTAATCATTCTCAGCAAGTGCTTCTTCACTAATCAGTGCCTCTGCATGCCACCAAAGTGGAAAGATTCACATATATGCTCACATGTACACATATACAAACATGCATGCACACACATTTTTGGGTGACTATCTTAAGTATCTGTCTGCTGTGCAAACATACCTGCTTACAACTCTGTATGATTATATCACTCAACAAACTGACATTCATGGAGTATAAATTATATCTGCAGCCCTCTGTCATGCTTGGACCCATCACCCATGATGTAAAGCAAATTCAGGAAAACTGGCATGTGAAACAGAAAATCCCAGAGAACACTGATTATCCCTGCTGTTTATTTCAACTCTATGATTTTCAAGGAACAAATGTACATGTAGTTGATGGTGTTGATTAAGTCAGTGATTCTTAAACTTGCTTGAGAGTGGAGATGACTTAGAAACCTAGTTAGAGGAAGAAAAAGGAGATGCAGACTCTCAGCTCCTTCCCTCTCTGCCAATGGAGTTCTTATGGGACTGGAAACTGGATGTGTGTGCATTGTGGTGCCCATAAAGATGGCTGCACTGCATCATGCCACAAGGACAGAGTTCAAAGCTGTCACCAAGTCACAAAACGTAAAGGTCACAGGTGTAGCTACAGAAGGATGTTTCAGCAGTCTTAGACTAAGTAATAACAGACCCGAACCTGAGGTGTGGCCATGCCTGACCTTATGGCTAGGGAATAAGAAGTTAGAGCTAAGGTGTGGTTACTGAACCCTTAGAATAAGTGAGGAAGAAAAGTCTGTTTGTTGCACATTCATGATACTGTGTTCCCCTTTTTGGTTATGGTATGTAAGAGTGGTGAAAAATAAACTCGTGGCATTTCAGTATTGACTGATCTGCCCTCCTGACCTTTATTCTGTCTATCTCTCTTTCTTTATTGTCTATAGCTAGCCTTTCCCTCATCCACACTCCACCACTCAGGTATGGACTTTGGCCGCTCGGCTGGCACCGATTGCAGCCCGCTTCCCCTCCACCCCCGAAAAGACCACTCTGGACAGTGCATGTGTCCTGCCCTAGAGGATTCTTATCAGACTGGGGACTAAGTCATTTGTGGAAGGTTCAAAGTTTGTAGCTAAACCCAACAAATTCAGAGCTAGAGATCCTGTTCTAGCACTTTCTCTGCTATATCATCTGCCTCCTTACTCAGGGCATGTTATTTTGTGTACTGATTGCATTTCTTTCCCATGGCTTATCTAAGATTTCTTATCTGTATCTAGGAAAACAACAAACACGTTTGTTTCTCAGTGGACCAAGAACATATAATGAATATATCTGGCATTGGTATACAGGTTGATGTATCCTTGTATAAAATTCTCATACTGGAACCCGAACATTCATCTTCCCTAAAGGGAGTTTTTGATAAATAAAATTTGGTGGTGGAAAAGAAAACTACCATGCAAATCCCCAGTGTTTAGCTTTCCAACTCTTTCCAAGACCATGAGAAATAGATTCCACTGGTGTTGTCTTCCAAGACCATGAGAAATAGATTCCACTGGTGTTGACTTCATCACCTTCAGAAGGAGATGGCTATTGCATGTTTTCTTGGTATTCTTTAATCCATTCAGTGATGGCAAGCAGCAGTCACAGTGAATATTCTGGATCCCCACATTGGATACATTTATTTTTTCGGAGACAAGTTTTATGTGTATTTCTAATGTAATGAACGTTTTTTTTTTTTTTGATTGCTCTGCTGTCCAGAGGACCCTGATGCTTTAGGAAGGCCCATTTGCTTCCGTTAGAGGGTTGTGAAATTGGAGGAGCAAGAGTCGGCAGCCCTGCTGTTCTCAAAGCTTCTGAGGTACCATATATAAGATGATTTCTTACGTCAGGTACCCTAAGTAATAGAGATCGTCACTTCACTACCTGAACAGCCCTTCTGGCACACACCATCTTGCTGCCCACCATGACCTTCCTAGTACAAAAGTCTTTTGACTCATGTGTTTTTTTTTTCATTAAGAACTTGCCACATCATTTGGAGCAGGACCTGAGCCCTTCCCCAGCTATCTAGGCTAAGAGAGCATCCCTCCATAGGGAATGGGCTCCCAAAGTCCATTCTTGCACTAGAGATAAATACTGGTTCTACTGCCAGAGGCTCCATAGACTGCGTAGCACTTTCCCCCTCCACCCTAGAAGTGACATCCACATTCAGGGGGCCTGGTTTTGTCCTTCGCTGGTTCCCCAGCTGTCAGACTGGGATCCATGAGCTCCCACTTGCTCAGATCAACTATTTCTGTAGGTTTCTCCAGCATGGTGTTTACCCCTTTGGACAGGCATTCTTCAAACCTTTTAGAGACCTACAGATTATGGCATTTAAAATGGTTTAAGGTTTTTCTTGACAGTGAGACATAACTGCTCCTGGCAACACCACCTGCGTCAGAAAGGAAGATGGACATTGAAGAAACACATTACGAAGTTTGCTTTCAATATGGCAAGACTAGCCATATGGACAAGATATTGCTCTTGTCTGGACTGTTTGACTTTATGCTGTATAAACTAGACGTGCAGGACCCGCAGAAAAGTTACTGCTGAAACAAGATGGACATTGCTACAGGATTCCTGCTTCATGAAAGAGTCTGCCAGACAGTCTATAAGGCATAGAGAAATATGACTGACAAACTGTCAATACAGATGGACAGTTTTCTGCTTTGCTGAGGAGTCTGCCAGACACATGATGGCCTATGGGCTAAAGATGGAACATTACAGAAGAACTTCAGGTGACTTACCAGGCAGTGAGTTATCTCTGTCATTTTTAGAGTTTATATATTATCCTTCTGTGGTCTTTAAAGGAGTTGAAGACAGATAGTTATGGTTATAGTTTTCCTTAGTTAGGATTAAAGATAAGTTACATACAGGACTTTAGACTCACAAAGATAGGATAGATGATATTTTCTTTAAGTCTTACAAAATGTTAATGGACTAAATAGTGTTAACTGTGATTCTTATTTGATAACTGTTGTGTGATATATTTTGCTACGTAAAGGTTAAAACCCTTCTTTTTATTTTAGACAGAAAAGAGGAGATGATGTTATTCGGTAAATATATTTCTCATACTGGTTAATGAATAAATCATTGTTGGCCAATAGGAAAGCAAGATAGGCGGGGAAGTAGGAAAGAGGAGTCAGCATGGAGAGCCCAAAGAAAACAGATGCGGGCCTGCCACTCTCCGATAAGATGACCGTGTGGAAATACTTAGATAAGTAAAAATGGGTTAATCATTAAGACAGAGCTAGCTGATAAGAAATGATAGTAACTGGCCAACAGAATTATATCAAATACAGAGTCTCTGCGTGTTATTTGGGGCTGGTGTAATGGCGGGACCAGGCAGCTGGCGGGAAAACAACTAGCTACATCCCTTTGCTCATAACTCTTCCCTCTGTACAACTAGATTCCAGGAGTTCAGTTAAGTGTTTAGCCGTGAATCTCTGCTTCTGCTTCCATCAGCTACTGGATGGAAGGTTAGGTAATGGCATTTAAGGTAGTCATCAATCTCATTATAGGGGAAGGACATTAAGTGGATGCGAGGTTGGTGGGAGAAATGGGAGGATGGGAGGGAGAGGGAACTGGGATTGGTATGTAAAATAAGATTTTTTTATTTAAATAAAAATTAAAAGAAAAGGAATCTCAACTTTCATTTAAGAGATGAACACATCCTTAGGATAGCTTTTGAAGCAAGGTATGACTTTTAAAATAAACAAGCAATGTGAACTCATTTTCCTCATCATTTTCTATAAAGTCAAGCCATATCTTTTAGGCCTTTTGCTACCCTAGAGAATAAATGCCTGTATTAGCCAAGTTGGGCCATTTGAAAAGAAACCTCCAGAGTTGGCATTTGCCTCCAAATGCATACTCAACTTATTTATTAGTTTTATCCAAGATGCCCGTCACTTGGGCACCTGGGACATGACTGGTCCAAGACAATTAAACCAAATGTCAGCAGCTCCTTTCTGAACAAGCCATTCCACTAATCAATTACAAACAAGCAAATGGAATAGTTGAATTAAGGTATATGTTCTTAAAAAACACAGAATCATTGATGGGGAGCTGTTTTGCTCTATTGACCACCAAGAGGCATAAGCCAAACTATTGCCACATCAACTTAAAAGTTAATGAAAATAAAATTCCCATATTCTCAAATAGTTCAATTACCAAAACCAACCAACTAACCAACAAGCAGAAACCAAAACCCAAATCAAATACTTATTAGGTGAGCGCCATAATTGTAGCCTGTGCCAAGCAAGAACAACAAACAAAATCTTATTTTAAGGAATCTACCAAATCTCCATATGACTTAACTCTTGGAACAAAATATTTTTGTAACATATTTATCATTTGTAAATAGAGAATATAGAATGCAATGAGTGCTAATGCTCCTTTGCCTCCTGTTGGCTTAGCTCTTTCTTAGTCTAGAGGGTTAAGAGTTTACCAGGGTGTGCCAGTAACAGCTGTGTGTCAGTCTCCAGAAGTTACGAAACTCAAACCAGAAATACAGTCTTGGAATGGCCCTCACCCACTGCTATAATCCACATTGTCACTTATTTATGGAATTTAGGTAAGCAAGCATATAATAGGCTGCTACTCTTAATGAACAAAAGGCTACTGGCTGTAATCAGCCAATTTATGTGTAAGAAGAATAAAAAGAAACAATGGCCATATTAAAGCGACTGTTGAAGAAGCACGAAGAAACTCTGGTTTTGTTCAAGAAAGGGAGCAGAATTAAAAATGGTACCCTTCAGCAGTGCGAGCGCCCCACAGCAATTATCCACTGTATGAGCAGCACCTGGATTGACTGGGCCTTTCGTGCATAATGGGCACTTTGGTCAAAAACAATGGCTAGTGCGCTATAGAGTGCCAGAAGCTTTGAATGTCCTCACAGCTCATTAAGATATAGTTGCTCTTTGGCACATTTTAGCCCTGTTTAGCATAGATTGTTACTCTTTAAATTCATTGTCTCACATATCGCAATGGAGATGCCATTAAGAATTGCCATCACAGGGCTCACACCCTTTCCCCTTCCATAGCAGAGAAATGATGACCTGCATTCAAGTTTCACATGGAGTACAAAGTATACAACCGTATGAAAAGCTATATAGAAATAAATGCAATTGCTTTACATGAACTTGTCTGTCACTAATGCGTGCAGCTGGTAAACAGATTTCCAGTGCCAACAAGATCAAGTATTGTAAGCTACATGTTCATTGTCCTTAAAGTTGTGTTCCTAAAC